>OY292463.1:10600000-10978816 GCA_958496255.1 Camptogramma bilineatum
TACCTATGCAAATCAAATGAAAAAAAAAAAGAAGAGATGACAGGTAGAATCTGCGTTTCAGCATATAAAAAAAAAATAGAAATTTAAATAGGAGTGACTCCTTAACAAATTAATAAATAATGTCAGAAATGCGTATGATACAAAAAGTATGTCTTACTAAGTTATCAAATTTATATTTATTTAAAATTCCGAATACTTGTCTGAGAGATAATTCATTAATGCTATTAATAAACAGTTTGTAATAATAATATCTGTAACTTAAATATAACGTAGTATATTATAAATTATTTGATTATTTTGTGTTGTTATGATAATGATTAAACTAAATTAGTTAACATATAGATTCATTGTAAGATGTATACTAAAAGGTTCAACATTATTTCTTTTGTCTTTTGTAAAAGGTAGATGTAGCGTATAGTGTGGGGTTTGGATAATGTAGTGGGCAACACTGGGGTGTTGGAATAAATGATTGTCAAGGTGTGCAGGTAGGTCAGTCGTGCTGTGGCACGCGAGTAGGACGGTAGTCCCTGCACACCTGACAGACAACTGGCAACCTGTGTATTATTTCAACTACCTGATACCTATATACCCTGATACCTATTTATATAAGTGCTGGACGGTTGTGTGAAGGCATACACGAACCTGTACATATTGCATGCATGCCAGTATTTTTTACCATGAAGAGCTAGCGCAATAGGCATACTCGGCAGTATCAGTAGTAGCACTTGAAATTATAGGGGTAGTCAGAAGAAAGTCCAAATGTAAGCCATCTACGGTGCGCGAGATCTCAGTTCGGGGCGAACTACTAGTATTTATATTTCTACAATAATGTGGTGTGTGTGTCCCCGTTGTTGGGTGTAGAGTGCGCTCGCGTTGCTCCGTGCGTGTCGAGTGTTTTGCTCCAATGCACTCGACTCCACGTCCGCCCGCACTGATATAAAATCAACTCGACAAAAACATCGTTATTTTTATTCAGCTGCCAAGGCCAAGACAGCCATATTGCATTCGCTGCCGACTTGGTCCTGTAAACAAGGTCTTTTATCAACGCAGTTTTAAAGTAATAGCGTCTTATGGATTGTTTTACTGGAGTATTTTTTGTGGCTTTACACGTGGCAGACTGTGTTAATGTTTATTCCTCAAACATGCTACGATATACGACCATTTCTTACACAACCTTTGGGATAGATTGTTCTTGCAGTACTGGGTCAGAAAGTGTCCAGCAATTTCTTATTTGGCGTGCTCGACCGCTCGCGATGAATTGTTGGCATTTGAAAATGGAACGAACTTTTTTAAACCCTTACATGTTTACTAAAGAGATTTAAATAACGAACTGTTACGATAAAAAGAAATGCGCCATTGCGTACATGAATTATTAAAATGAAAAGTAAAAAACCAAATCCATATTTGAGAGCATCTAAATTTCTATTGTCCTTATAAATTAGTTTATGTTGACGTTACCTACTCGTAGGTACTTTAATTATAAAAACAGAGTTCATCGCGTGATGAAGATATTTTAACACCATCTATAAGAAACGGCAAAATCTGTTATTGAAAATTGTTTACTACCGAAATCGAAGGCCAGATCCTAATGGAAACGTAATGGAAATTTTACTCAAATCAAAAGAAATCTAAATCGTTGTCTGAAAACGCTTTCTTAGCTGATTTCAGCGAAATTAACCCGCATGTTTGAGTAAAGCACTATATTGAGCCGCAGCTGAGCATTGCCGGACTCTGTGTGTGATGCGTGCCTCGGCTTCGCCTCGGTCTGCATACGCACGTCGTCCGGCAATGCTGCACTTGCGGGCCGCGGCAGTAGTGTACCTACTATAACAATATAGGTAGGTACATTAAATTATTTACTACTAGCGGACGCCCGCGGTTTCGCCGCGTGGACTACTACTTTTTTATCCCACGGGAAACATGCATTTTTTCGGGATAAAAAGTAACCTATGTCACTCTCCAGCCCTACAACTATCTCCACACAAAAATCACGTTATTCCATCCCTCTGTTTTGACGTGAAAGATGGACAAAAACAAACAAACAAACACACTTTCACATTTATAATATGGGTAGATTTTCTACAATATTTCACTATCAATTTTATTGTTTCTTGGGCTGTAAAATATATTGGACCGTCTCGTGGCATAAAAGTTTGAGCAATTTGGGATTTAAATGATGCTGATATAATAATTTAATGTATTTATTTAAAATACCTAGTGTTAGTATTTTAATCAAAATATTTAACAAAAATTTTAGAACCTTTCTGTATCAGACATTATTTAACACACGGGAATTACTCACGTAAAATTATCGTCGATTTAGATACCGACAATGTTTCGATTCATCCGGAGAATCTTCATCTGGGTAAGGAGGTAACTTTCTGTATCATTTCAATAGAGATTTTGATTTGACACCTTGAGGCAGTTTGATTACATTACCTACAAGATTGTAGTATTTTATTAAAACTAGGTTAGGTATTACCGTGAAGTCAATGGTTTATTTTTTATTGTCTTGGCTAAGCTACATTATGAGAGTTGTAGTAGTTATATTAAGGGCCATCTGGTTAGGTCGTGTAGGTTAATCATATGTACACCGTATAAGGGTTTCTGTCCAAACAGCTATACATCATGCCAGCCTACTCATCATACTCATGAATATCCTTAATAATTCTATTTATTATTGTTAATGAAGTAATTTATAAAACGCATGCTATAAAAATATAAAAATAAACTAATGATCATTACGCAACTGGGTCGGCGTTTTTTGTTGATGAAATTTAAGTTACAACTGTTTGATAATCTGGACTGGACCCATTGTTGGGCTCAAGGCTACCCATTAAAGTCGCTCCTGCTTCCGCTACACCAAGTCATGTGTTTACTTCACTTTAGGAATAACAATTAGTTTTTAAAAACTGAATTACAACGCAGCTAAATTTAAAACGACCTAAAATACTTTTTTTTTTCGTAAACAATTTTAAGTTAATTCATTTTCAGTACCTACAAAATATTTTCAAAGAAAAATAGCGTGAGCTAGAGTAAAGGATTTACTGACGTTAAAAAAAAAAAAAAAAAAGGTTATTAGTTATTCATTTTATTAGGTATCGTTTAACACATCACTATGTTTTTGCTTGTCAAAAATAGGGCTTCATTAAAGCTACAAGATAATTATACAGACGTATCTAAGTGTATTAAAGCTTGAACGGACAAAAAACGAGCACAACACGCTTCAAAAGCTCCGTTTAAAAAACCATAATTTAAAGCCGTTGATGTAGGTAGTAACCGGTCTTACATAATAAGTTTGGCATTTTTGGTCAACACATCACCTTTGTTATTTTTTATTATCTCCACGTGTGGGGAAAAAAACAAAGCTCTGTTGACATGCCCGAGGAGATACGAGCCGGTATCTAATTCGACTGGCCTTGATAATGAATAACACGCTTTTAGAGTTACGCCGTTTTTGCACGGCGCGGCGCTTGATACGAAAAGATAAAAAACTTGTTTACTGCAAATTTTTTCACGTTACTGGACGCGTGACATACATTCAAATTATATCATTCGCGATTCACGATTTACATGAACACGTTTAGTAAAAAAAAAACACGAATAGTAGTTTTACTAGATAAATATAATGGAAAATGGTTGAAAATGCAGTAACTTGATACAAAAGTCAGAATGGCCATAACTTTTTAAAATTATGATGTTTACTATCAGTAAAAATATCGGGCGAAATGCCAGTTGATACGTAAATAAAATTGTTGCAATATCTATGGAGACTGTTTGTTTTCTGTGGATATAGTCTGCACAAACTCTTTTAAGTGTGCGTGCGCGCATTAATCCATATAATGCGACTAAGTAGAGTTCGGAACACATAATCGCCTTTTTGTAATTAATCTGATTTTGATTTTTCTAGTGTCAAATGTATCGTGTAGCAAATGAATCATTTTAATTTGAAAAAAAATGTGTAGACTAAAAGCAACCCAAGGAAAAAATTATATCCCTGTCTAATAAACCGGATATTTTTCGATCTAGAGCTAACATAACATTTAAAATTGCAAAAAGATTTGTCTGATTCATTAATGATTTATATTGCATTCGATATCCATTGCTTGTAAACGCCCACACTTTTGTGGTTGAATTATAAAACCCTCACATATATATTTCAACGGTTAATTTAATGAGTTCAGTAGTAAGTTTTTCGTACACAGAATCTTCTCTGTCAATGAAAAGTCTTATCCGTTTATGTTTTTATTTTAGTCGATATTTTACTTCACAAATGAGTGATAGTCATACTATAATCTCTTTGGACAAAGCCCTCGTATGTATAATTTATGATAGAACTTAACGTACCTACCGGTAAGTTCGTTTAAGCATTAATATAATGTACGCTAACTTGTTTTTTTTTTTCGTTACAGAGCCGGCGCTGGTGCGAATGGAATCTTTTCCAGAAGACTAGACTTCTCTACTTTCAACCATCTCCCGAAGCACAAAGTCAACTCTTATCAAATCAAGGTAAGTGATTTCACTTTCTTCTAGCACTTTGCGAATACTGGGAGGCTAAAATGGCCGCTATGGAATTCCTTTTAAGAATCATAATATGATTCACGATTGTTTTGATCTTGTCACTCTCATGTCTATGAAAAGAGACTGCATAAAATACAATTAATATTATGATTCAGCTAATGTGGCCTTTTTAGACTTGGACGCACAATTCGACAGATTTCATTTCTGACAACGATGTTAAAACTTTATCATCCGCACCTCAAAATTGCGGACTATGCTAAGGTACCATTCCATGCTTTTTTATTTCTGCAACTTACTGGCATAACAAGAAATGACGTTGGACAGATATTAAATACTTTTTTAATTGCATATTGAAACAAAACAAAGGCACATTTAATGTATAAAAAACATCCAAAAATGAAACATGCAGATAACCTTTTTGTAGTGATAAAAAAGATTGGTCTTTATGATCTTCCACAATTGTTACCTTCGAAGCAAGTTTACATTCATCAACAAGTCTTTCAGACATAACAAGCCAATTTCCGTTGAACACCTTCGTCTGGACATTAGAGGAGCACTAAAATATTTTTATTGCGAAGCTAGAGGTGAAAGTTTGCTTTTGTTGTCGGGCTACAAAAACACGAGCTGACACTTTTCGCGATAAAGCGCTGTCACGGTGGCGCCGGGGTGGTTCCAAAAGTTACTTTGTAATTTAATCGTACCTCGAGCTGCGTAGTTTATGAAGACATATGGAAGATAGAGTGAACAACGCTTTACCGGAATACGTATGTTTAGATTGCAGGAAAGGTGTGTTGGTTGCGGTAAATCTTGTTCTCCCCATTTGCGGCTCATTTTTTGGATTGTGAATATCATTCAGTCACAAATACAAAAAATATTTTTTTTGGATTGTGGCACTTCGCCGCCGGCGCCGCACCGCCTTTTCGGCGTTCACTTGTTCCTTCACTTTTGGATTGCGGTGCGGCGATCCGGTGACGTTCCGAAGTTGATGTAGTGAGCGTTGGTTGGTCCATAGAATTCCGTACAAAAAATACCGAGGCGATGCGGTGAGGTTCGGGTGCGGCGACTGATCAGATATAAACTTTAATTTTTATAGTGTCACTGAAGACTATCGGTAAATATAAATAGGTAGAGTACTTACTGAGATAGTATAGTAAACTATAAAAGTAAAGTACTGAGTCAATAAGTGTTGTAACCGTTTTTACTACGTTTCGAGACAAACAACAGTCGGAAGTATTGTGCCTAAACAATACTATTTATCTTTTAAAGTCAAGGTCATTGTGCTATTTCCGTACACAGGCATGCCTAGACACTATGCTGTATGCAATATTTCAGCCTTTGTAAACAAGATGGTGATAAATATTGTTCGTAAAAATAGCGTTAAAGCCACTTAAATATACCTACGTGGTTACGTAACGTGTTTACATGCATGGCTCGAAAATATTTTTGTAGGTAGGGTAGGTACATTTTACTGTCCTGGCTCACATGTTTGGTACCTACTTACCGTATTTAATTAGTGCAATAATTGCTAAAAATCTTGATTTTTTAATACTTAGTACTTACCTCGACTTTTGATTCGAAGGTCGTGGGTTCGAATCCTGGCTGTGCATCAACGGATTTTTCGTTTCGAAAAATTTGTGCGCTTTAACACGAGCCCTTAACGGTGAAGGAAAACATCGTGAGGAAACCCGCGGCTTAAGCCCCACACAGCATTGTCATAAGTTTGTACATGTGTGGTAACGACAACTGTTTTGTGTCAACTGTGTGATTCAGATGTTTTTTGTTGACGCCGTGCTGTATCAAATTTTTCCACGGTCGGTTTTATTTTTAGTTTTAAGGCGGTACCCCGGCCTAAATTTAGCACATTGATGAGCAACTTCAATTATTTGTCTTAGCCTTGTTAAAATAAAGATGAATTTAGAATGCGCTCGGCCGCGGCGCTTACGACAGTTGCACGCTCCGAAACACGACAAAAATGCAGTTTTTTGGAGGTTTCTCATCACTATATCACACTCTCATCACTTTTATTGGGATCCTGGGTGTCGACATTTCCAGTGACGTTCAGTTTCGTCGTCATCTGGAGGACAAGGCTAAACTGGCATCCAAAAAGCTCGGTGTGCTCAATAAATCGAAGCGGTACTTCAGTGCGGGGATGAGACTGCTTCTCTATAAGTCGCAGGTCCGGCCCCACATGGAGTACTGTAGTCATCTTTGGGCGGGAGCACCTGGATACCAGCTCGGGCCATTTGACTCGATACAAAGACGAGCTGTGAGAATTGTTGACAATCCCAGGGTCTCAGGTGGTATTGAATCGTTAAGCCTCAGGAGAGACTTTTCCTCTCTATGTGTATTCTACCGCTTGTATAATGGGTTGTGTTCTGAAGAGCTATTTGAAATGGTGCCTGTAGCTCCATTCTACCATCGCAATGCTCGCCATCGGCAGGGGATCCATCCTCACACCTTGAAACCAATGTGGTCACGTACGGTGCGATTTCAGAGGAATTTCCTCCCGCGAACAGTTGGGTTGTGGAATGATCTACCTGCCGCGGTTTTCCCCAGTGACTACAGTATGGGGTTCTTCAAAAAGGGCGTTTTGAAATTCTTAAAAGGGTCAGCAGCGCGAGTGTGACTCCTCTGGTGTCACAGGCGTCCATAGGCTACGGTAACCGCTTACCATCAGGTGGGCCGTATGCTTGTCTGCTACCTTAGTAGTATAAAAAAATAAAAATAAAACTATAACAACCAATCAAAAAGTAGCCTATTTATTACCTTTCTCAAGAGTTTAGCTATGAAATGCAGAAATAATTTTTCAATTCGGACTGGTAGTTCCTGAGATTAGCGCGTTCAAACAAACAAACTCTACCACATTATTATATTGGTAGGTATAGATTACAAACAAGATGAAGATTTATCTTACTTTTAGTGGTTTTTTCGTTGATTTATGATCAAGCAAATTCGATGTTAAATAAAAATATTAAATGAGTACCTATTTCAAAGATAAAATGTTGAAGATAAAATTTGGCTTTTCAGTTATTTTCCACTTACTTTGTTTATCGAGGGTGTAGATAGGGAAATACAGTGTTTAGCTCACGGATTTGCTTGTTGACATTGAGTATACCACCAAACTGGCACTGGAGTTTTCAAACATGTTTCAAACTAAAGAAAGCAATATTGTTTCATTGGCCCAAGGCTTTTCAATGGAAAAGCCTTAATACAGCAGAATTGTTTTCGTTCAAGATTAACCATGTTTTGTTTATCCTTATTTCTCACTTTTCGAGTGCTTGCGTAACACATAGAGTCATTTTAATCTTAGTTAACTTTTTAGATATCCTACTTCCTACTAATATTATAAAGGCGAAAGTCCGTGTGTGTGTGTGTGTGTGTGTGTGAATGTTTGTTGCCACGTATCTCCATAACTACTAAACCAATTTTGATGAAATTTGGAATGTAGATAGATATTAACCGGGAATAGGACATAGGCTACTTTTTATCCCGAAAAATTGCACGGTTCCCGTGGGATAAAAAAATAGTAGTCCACGCGGGCAAAGCAGCGGGCGTCCGCTAGTCACAAATAAATGCTTAATAGTCATAGTAACCTTTTAATTTAGAGTTTAAACAAATTTTAAAGCCAGATATAAAAAATATGAAGAAGACTATTTATTACTGTATTTTGATTCCCTGAAGATCCCTGAAGATAAATTATGGGTTAAATAAATTACTTTGCCGCAGAGAAAATAAGGAACTCTTCTAACATTGGTTTTAACTTAACAAAAGAGATCCCAAACCTACTTTATATGTATACCTAAGTAATAATAATAACTCAATAAACATTTTTGATTTTGATTTTGTAAAGGGTATAGACCCGTCCAATAACATATTTGGCACTAACTCACATTTTCCAGAAAGCATTTCAATGTGATAATTTTCAAATCCATCGCTATTTATCAGAATAGAATAGGTACTAAATGGTATCCTCACTATGCTTTGTGAAAAAGAGTTATTTTATAATTAAACCCAAGGTACAACTACAAAGATACGTCTGCAATCAGTGACGGCTTGGTGCAACGATACGTCCGAGCTAGACTAATTCCCAAGAAGCTAGTTACTAGATACGTTCCAGTTAGATAGTATCGACTAATCCATTAGCTATCACGCGAGCTCGTTTTAGAACCAACTGTCGCATTACATCTTGCCGTATCGTCGTCAATCAATTAATGTATTTTGGTCGGGGAATCTAAGAATTCTAAGACCTGTCTCCCCTTAATCAAGACGTTGAAGATTTTTATTTACGAGCTCGGTCAATAAAGGTTATGTCTGACCAGTCGCCTCCGCAACGCATCGCCTTTTCGGCGTTCACTTGTTTCTACTTTTGGATTGCGATCGTTGGTCCATATAATTTCATACAAAGGATACCGAGGCGATGCGGTGAGGTTCGGGTGCGGAGGTTGCCTGGTCAGCTATAACCTTTAGGGTTTGAAGATTGTTCTTTCGGCGTTTAGAAGACTGCTTAAAATGACCTTGTGTAATTGTGTATAGAGTACGGCATTAAATATTGTTCGGAAATACAAATTAATGACTGTTGTGTAAATGAAACGCGGTCTTATGTAGGTAAATATTAAGTATAATCTCAGTAAATCAGTAATCATCAGTCGTGTTTTTAAGTAATACTTAAGTACCTAGGTATATTTTTTTTATTTGCGATTTGTTTTACTCTTAGGTAGGTAAAATATGTGGCTTGCCGTTATATTATATTAATTTCAAAAATCGTTTCAAATGTTTTCGTATCCACAAATTAATAAACTTCAAACACGATTTAGTTACAAAAAAAACTATTTCTTGAAATTCTAATTGTTTTAATAAATTCGCTGAATAAAAAAAAACATACTTTTTGGAAGTCGGTTAAAAAAAGAATAAAAGACATTGTCTACATTTATACTGTAAGTATTAAGTAATGTGACATAGTAGGTACCTACACAGTTTAGTGTCGCTTTGGCAAAATCTTTGCAGAATCCCGTCGTATTCGTGTGTTCATCCTTTCATGTATCATCCGGCACACGGGGTATATCGCAATTGTCTGCAGCCACAAGTATTTGTTATGCGACGCGGTATCTAATCTCAGGCCTTGAGCTCGTTGTGTGTCAACCAACGGTCATTCCCCTGCTCGCCATGATTCTATTTTTACCCGCAAGTTGTTTATTTATTACTCACATACGATACTTTATACTGTTTATTATTGCGATTGAATAATTGTTTCGGTGTCAGGGGCTACGAGTTTTATATTGCCACTCTCTGTTTTAGATATAGTGAAAGTGTATGGTAGTATGTATGTTCGTATGAGCTAGTGGATAACTCTGGTGACGGAGTTTTTAGGCCGCCATAAGGCCTCCGTCATGGCTTAACGACTTAAAAACCGGGACCGACAATTAAGCGTGCGAAGTATGGAAGCGCTCAGCTGTTAATATGTCTACTAGGGCAACAGATACCTACAGCAGAGCTCTTAGTAAGCTTATAAAAGTCATTTATAAATAACGGAGTAAGATTTCTTATTATCATAAATGAGATCATAGTTTAATTAAAAAATATACGCATAGGTCATTAAAAATACAAAGTAATTGTAGCTCAATTAATGCATAATTCTGCAAGGACAATAGTGGCACAATAATGAAGTTATTGAACAAGTCCATTTGAGTCAAATTAATTCAAATACAAGCCCTTGCAGTCCATTGTTATTCTCATAATAATCACCGATAGACCAAACGATTGTAATTCGTATTTATCATCACAACAATAAACATAATTACATTAACAATGGAAGGTAGACGCAGTTCATTAGCCCTATGCATTATCCTGTCCTGTTACGTGAATTTATTATAATAAACCTAATGCTGTGATAGTGATAGTGACATTTAGTGTCGTTTAGATAGTGGTGAAACCGATACCCGTCTGAGTACAGTCATTTGAATAAGGTTCTCGTGCTGTTCTGACAGGTTGAGCGCAGCGAGCCGCTGCCAAAGACACCAAAGTGGTACGAAACGTCAAATCGTGCAACTTTGTTTAAACTATCAGCACGCTAGATAATTTAGAACAGTTGAAAAACATTCCGCTCACTTAAATATCGCGTAAATAACTTCGGTATTGTCTTGTACGCTTCGCTCGCGTGACGCCGCTCAGTTAGTCGGGGGAATTCATAATGTAGCTATGGTATTGCTCCAATAAGGTTTCCAGGCACTTTATGCACCACTTTTGATATTTACCATGGTTTTATAATTTGTAACTGCTTTGTTTTGAACATGAAATGAAATTAAATATTTATATTTTTTGAAAGACCTATTTAAACACAGTGCAATAAAAAACTATAACAAAGGTATAAGGTACCAGATAATACTTAATTAGGATAAAATGTAGGTAAATACACATACTTAACCTTCTTAAAAGGCCATAAATGTTTGTGGAAGAGTACATACCTATACCTAGCCACAACTACAACGAAACAAAATTTAACCAGGTATAGGTACACAATATAAAAGTATGTAAGTGAGTACCAATTCAGTTTTGCTTGCATGTTTGGAGTCATACATTTTAGCTGAGTAAAGTGTGTAGGTAGGAGCCACAATAAACCCGAATCATTTGTCATCACTTCCAACGTGACATTTAGAATGCTATTAATTGTTTACAAAGTTTATCTCTAGCTTTTAGTATCTATTGTTCTTAGAATTCACCTTAATCTTTCTTGTGGAAGGTAAGTTGTAAAGGTAAATTTTAATACTATCAGGAAACAGGAATGCTCCATAATGATGTTTATGTGTTTTTGATTTTTTGATACAAAACACGTCTCGTTGCGTGGTTGTCTCCTGACGTTGTGTAAAGAGATGTTCCAAAGCAGGTCTGGTCTTTGTCCACCAGACAGAATAGTGAAAAAATCAGTGAATTAAGAATATTGTCCTTCTGGTCAAAATTTACAACAGCTGTCAAGACATTTACATAACTTAATACCACCCCGCCATATTGTTTTATGTTTTGTGTTGATTTATGTAAGAAAATTATTTTAGAAACTTCCACTAAACAAATTAGAATCAGGGATCGGATAACCCATTCATAACGGTAACCGCTTCAAACGCTTACCGATTGAAAGGGTAACCGATTGAAACGATATACCGAAATGATTGGGTATTAACCGAAATAATAACCCATACCGAATGAAACGGTATACCGAAATGATTGGGTTTTTTATAACTGTATTTTTGTCGCATTATTACGTAAATATTTCGTAGAAAGAGAGCGATGCATTAAGTGCGACGTTGCCAGCTTGTTGCCAGCGAATGTAAGTATTTCGTGTTTTTGACTTATTTGTCGACAGGATTACAGTTGGGCCGACGGATCTCGGCGTTCGTGAAGTTAGGCTTTTCGCTGCGCAGTAGAAAATTTTGTATGAAATAGTTGCACTGCGCATCGAAACTGCTAACTTCAGGAACGCCGAGATCCGTTGGCCGTACTGTACCTAAAGCAGTTTGCGCATAATTCACAGAAAATGTTTTATTTAATGTGATGATGACTTCCTAGCCGATTTCGGCCACGGCGCCGGCGACTGTATTTTTCTAGATAGGCGTACCTATTTTACTTATTTTAATTTTAGGTATTGTGAGTGTGAGCTATTGATATTTTTAAAATAATGGTTAGTGATTTGCTTCTGTAATTTCAACAGATAAAGTAAGGTAGGTATGTAGGTACATAATCTTTGCCTGTTGATTTTCGCATGCGAAAAATGCGTTTTATCCAGGGTCAGAATAAAAATTAGGTAGGTACCTATTACCACAGATAATATAATACTATACTAGTACAGATACCCCATCCTATACAACAAAGCCCGTCACTCCTAACTCGGGCTATTTTGCGGGCTATTTTGTTTCATCTACAAAGACTATAGGGGGCGCTGGTTTTTCAGAGCCATCTATCGCCTCGTATTAGATTTACCCTATCAGAAGCGCCAGCTAAACAATAGATGGCGGTATACCTAATTTTAGTAATCTTGATTGAGTGTGTAGATAGATGCACATACACCTTCTGTGTATGTAGGTAGGTATCTTACCTTACCTGTGTAGCGTTGTTTAAATTTTGCAATTTGTAGATTTGTCGTAGCGTACGACTACTACTATTAGTAGGTATTATAATTATTTGTGGTCATGGCGATGTTTCTTTCTACTCCACCTATTTCGATCCTTGATTCTTGAATTTTGAACCTTGAATCTGAAATCTTGAATCTTGAATCTTTGAAGTGACAGCTGTCAAACTTCAAATGGCCATATCTCGGGAACTACTCGTCCTAGACTCCCCGTTCTCAGTTCAAATGAAAGCTATGACCAAGATCTTCATTTGAAATGACAGCTGTCAAACTTCAAATGGCCATATCTCGGGAACTACTCATCCTAGACTCCCCGTTCTCAGTTCAAATGAAAGCTATGACCAAGATCTTCATTTGAAGTGACAGCTGTCAAACTTCAAACGGCCATATCTCGGGAACTACTCGTCCTAGACTCCCCGTTCTCAGTTCAAATGAAAGCTATGACCAAGATCTTCATTTGAAGTGACAGCTGTCAAACTTCAAACCGCCATATCTCGGAAACTACTGGTCCTAGACTCCCCGTTCCCAGTTCAAATGAAAGCTATGACCAAGATCTTCATTTGTAGTGACAGCTGTCAAACTTCAAACGGCCATATCTCGGAAACTACTCGTCCTAGACTCCCCGTTCAAAGTTCAAATGAAAGCTATGACCAAGATCTTCATTTAAAGTGACAGCTGTCAAACTTAAAACGGCCATATCTCGGGAACTACTCGTCCTAGACTCCCCGTTCTTAGTTCAAATGAAAGCTATGACCAAGATCTTCATTTGAAGTGACAGCTGTCAAACTTCAAACCGCCATATCTCGGAAACTACTCGTCCTAGACTCCCCGTTCCCAGTTCAAATGAAAGCTATTGAAGAGATCTTCATTTAAAGTGACAGCTGTCAAACTTCAATCAGCCATATCTCGAAATCTACTCATCCTAGACTCTTCCTTTTTAGCTCAAATGAAAGCTATGACCAAGATCTACATGTTCAATAACAGCTGTCAAAATGACATCTGTCATCTGAAATGTAGATCTTGGTCATAGCTTTCATTTGAACTGAGAATGAGGAGTCTAGGATGAGTAGTTTCCGAGATATGGCCATTTGAAGTTTGACAGCTGTCACTTTAAATGTAGATCTTGGTCATAGCTTTCATTTGAACTTTGAACGGGTAGTCTAGGACGAGTAGTTTCCGAGATATGGCCGTTTGAAGTTTGACAGCTGCCACTTCAAATGAAGATCTTGGTCATAGCTTTCATTTGAACTTTGAACGGGGGGGAGTATAGGACGAGTAGTTTCCAAGATATGGCCGTTTGAAGTTTGACAGCTGTCACTTCAAATGAAGATCGTGGTCATAGCTTTCATTTGAACTTTGAACGGGGAGTCTAGGACGAGTAGTTTCCGAGATATGGCCGTTTGAAGTTTGACAGCTGTCACTTCAAATGAAGATCTTGGTCATAGCTTTCATTTGAACTGGGAACGGGGAGTCTAGGACGAGTAGTTTCCGAGATATGGCGGTTTGAAGTTTGACAGCTGTCACTTCAAATGAAGATCTTGGTCATAGCTTTCATTTGAACCGAGAACGGGGAGTCTAGGACGAGTAGTTCCCGAGATATGGCCATTTGAAGTTTGACAGCTGTCACTTCAAAGATTCAAGATTTCAGATTCAAGGTTCAAAATTCAAGAATCAAGGATCGAAATCCAGGATCGAAATCCAAGATCAAAACCAAGGATCGAAATCAAAATCGAAATCAAAATCAAGGATCAAAATCAAGGATCGAATTCAAGGATCGAAACCATGAATCGAAATCAAGCTCTGATTTTGTCGAGCGCATTAAGGTAAAAATATCCTGAAATTTAAATGACATGGGCACACTACTAATCCAACAACGAGTGTGAAAGAGACAAAGCTACCAAGAAAGCCTCTCAACAAGACCAACAATCCTTATAACCAAGATTAAATAATAATAGATCGTTGTGTAGTCGTGATAAGGTTCAAAATCCTTTGTACATTAAATGTCAGTCAGCATTCTACTATGTATAAAATTTCTTTGGACGAATCGTCAATCTATAATTTCAAATAGCGCCATCTAGTCAATAGCCGTAACTAGACACTTAATAATACCTCAACCGATACCTGTACCGCCATCTATTATTGTTTTTTTGAACTATGGTTACTTATGTATGAGATAGGTCCCCATGCTATTACCTACCTACATTTCGCCGTTCTTACCTATCTTCGTAACTTCGTAACTTTGCAACTTCGCAACTTCGTATCTTCGTAACTTCGTATCTTCGTATCTTCGTATCTTCGTAACTTCGTAACTTCGTATCTTCGTATCTTCGTAACTTCGAATCTTCGTAACTTCGTATCTTGGTATCTTCGCAACTTCGTATCTTCGTATCTTCGCAATTTCACATCTTCGCAACTTCTTATCTTCGTAACTTCGCAACTTCGCATCTTCATTACTTCGTAACTTCGCAACTTCATATCTTCATATCCTCGTAACTTCGTAACTTCGCAACTTCGTATCTTCGTAACTTCGTATCTTCGTAACTTCGCAACTTCGTATCTTCGTAACTTCATAACTTCATAACTTCGTAACTTCGCAACTTCGCAACTTCGTATCTTCGTAACTTCGTATCTTCGTATCTTCGCAACTTCGCATCTTCGCAACTTCGTATCTTCGTAACTTCGCAACTTCGCAACTTCGCATCTTCATTACTTCGTAACTTCGCAACTTCGTATCTTCATATCTTCGTAACTTCGCATCATCGCATCTTCGCATCTTCGCATCTTCGTAACTTCGTAACTTCGTAACTTCGCAACTTCGTATCTTCGTAACTTCGCAACTTCGTATCTTAATTTTTAATTTATTAGTAACGGGACTTAATCGCGTAATGAAATTATTTTATTTACCTCGACGTTTCGGCGACATTACAGTCGCCGTGGTCACTAATAAATTAAAAATGTGTTCAAGTCGCGAAAGTTTCAAATATGTATTCGTATCTTCATATCTTCGCAACTTCGTAACTTCGCAACTTCGTGTCTTCGTATCTTCGTATCTTCGTATCTACGTATCTTCGTATCTTCGCAACTTCGCATCTTCGTATCTTCGTAACTTCGCATCTTATTAGAAGTTACTGTTAATAATACGTTTTATAGATATTTCTAGTAATTTTGAATACTGGTGTCCCGTTACTGATCCCGGCTAGTTGTTGGATATTTTACCCTATTTTATATTTTACACATTAGCCAATTTATCTTGTTTTCGTGACTTTTCTATTTAACTAGGTAGGTAGGTAAATAATTAATATGGTAATACCTAAGTACCTACCTACCTATAAGTTAACAAAATATAAAAGACATGGGTAAGTACATACATGACAACTCAGTAGTAGGTGTAGGTAAGGTCCTCCTAACCTGCCTACCTATTATTCTTGATATAACGGCATAACAATAAGTAAGTAAATGAATATATATTAACAACACTGTACCTACTAACAACAATCGAACTAAAACAACATTGAATAGTTTTCCATTTAGGTGATAGTAGATATTAATCTACTTAAATAAGTAAGTAGGTACCTATTTATTTTGTCTGATTCTAATACCTAACTAAAATAATACCTACCTACTTACCTTTAACTGCTTTCCACAAAGCATACCTACATAAACTGCAACCAGTCCTTTTGTTATATTCAAAATGTCTGTGAACGGCGTTAGACTGTTTGCGAGGCATTTAAATGTAAAAAATACCAATTTTTAATCGTTTAAAGTTAATTATTTGTAGTACTTATTCAACAACTCACTACTAATTCAGTACTCACAATAACTAAATAATACATTCATTCGCTACAGCTTTGGCAAGAAATAATCTGCCAAAAAGCGGATAGGTACGGTAGGTAGTGCATAAACAAAATAATCACGGCGATACTCGCACGCAAACTACAAAAATACGCAACGACAGAAATTCAAGCAAGCAAGAATATTAAACGCGACAGAAGATGAGTGAGACATTATTTTCCGTCGCACTCACATTACGCTACTCGCAGCACACGCCGAAAATGCGCCAATTTAAACCTTAAGAAAAAAACCCATATCGTTTCGGTTGTTATTAACAGAAACGTTTCGGTAACCCATTGTTTCGGTTAACCGGTATTCAAACTGTTAAACAACCGATTCATTACGGTTTTTAACCTTAACCGGAATATCCCTGATTAGAATAATATAAAAAAAAATGTCAGTAGGAAAAGGTTTTACATATATTTAGCTTTTTTTTTTTTTGAAAATTTCAAAATATCTAGTACTCCTCCGCCAAACTATACCAAAAAAGATTCGTCAAAATTTTCACGCTAAAGCCACCCAACCACCCACTTTCCACAGCCTAACCTTACTATGCCAGGCTAGTCAGGGCAAATCCGGGAACACTTATATTATGGTTGGCTCACTTTCTGTTCGGCGCTCGAAGCGACAAGACGTCTGCGCAAACACACAGAGGGAGTCAATTATTTCCTGAGGATGCCCCGTGGAGGGGTGAAACTAGGGCTTGCAAAAACCGGGTGGTTTTGAAAACCCGGTTTTTTCGGATTTCCGATTTAAAAAACCGGATAACCGGGTTTTTCGGTTTTTTCGTTTTTTTTTTATATTTGTCTTAATCAAATGAAAAACTTGCAGAATATAACTAACTTTTTATTCTACACCTTATTAGGTTAGAAGTTGTATGATTATGCCGCAAAACACATAGACATAATCTTTGTTTTTGACTTATCATTGACTGAGCGAGCGAAACGTCTCTGCTTCAGCTTGGACAAAAATACTTTCGTTTGTCCGCCGGATTTCTGTCTGTCTGTTCTCCTCTACAGGTCACATTTCTCAACTAATCCTCGTGAAATTTTGTGAGCAGGTTCGATAATTTTATCGAATTTTTTTGTCGTCGGGGATGTTTGATTGGAGGGTACTTCCTCTAAAAAGGGGGCTACTGGATAACTCCGCCTTAAGACATCCGATTTCGATGGTTCTTTGTTTACTTAAAGGTTGTTGTTGGTCTCATAAAAAAATAATAAAGATCTGATGAGGATCTTCAGCGTAATGAGCAGAAAAGCTCCTCAAAATGCAGTAAATTGCTTACTTTTAGATTTCTACTAGTGAAATTGGCCGTTTAACTACTAGGTAGGGATTGATGGAGCACCGGGGACCATCTTCTCAATATAAAATTAGTGGATCTGTGAGTTGTAGACCTCGCGAGTCTCTTTCGTTTTCGAGTACCTTTGCATAGCTTAAAACAGAAAAAATATTCACAATTCTCTAGTTTTGTGATAAGAAGGTGGTCCCAGGTGCTTCATCAATCACCTAGTAGTTATAGGGCCGAGTCCTACAGAACCTGCATAAATCAGATCGTTCTCAACGTAAGATAATAATATGACAAAAGCGTCTTTGATACCTCTCCCTTTAGGGCAAAGGATAAGGTACAAAAGCATTCCGTCATGGACATCCTATACGCTGACGACGTTTGCCTCATGGCTGACAGCATTTATAACCTCCAACTATACAATATGTTTATGGCTGCTTAGCCTTGAAGAATCATGCCGTAAGTTTGGCCTAGTCAGTGTTTCCAAAACCCAGGTGTTGAAACAACCGCCAAGGGGCAACAGCAAACCCCACAGCAGTCACTTTTAGTGGGAAACCTCTCGAAGAAGTCTCATCTTTCCGCTATCTGGGGTCGGCTGTTCGCAATGACAACCGACTTGTGACAGAAATCTCTTAACGTGTAGCAAGGGCATCTTCATAGTCGGGAAAACTTAGCAAAAGAGTCTGGGACTCCCACGATCTACAGCTTCACACCAAGATAGCTGTGAATAAATCAATTATACTACCCATTTTGCTTTATGCCACGGAGACCGACAACTTGACATATTTCACATAAAATTCCTCAGGTCTATTCTCCGAATAAAGTGGCAAGATCGTGTGCCCAACTCTGAGATTCTTCAACGAACACAGCTGAGTGGCATAGAGGCATTGCTCACTAAGGGACAACTCCGTTGGTGCGGTCATATTGTCCGTATAGAAAACACCAGACTTCTTAAAACTTTTTTTCTCAGAGCTCACTCGGAAAACGCAAGTCTGGTGGTCAATTTTTGCACTACAGATACGTTTTGAAACGCCACATAACATCATTGATATACCATGTAACAGTTGGGGGTAGCTCACGCTTCGCCGCTCTGACTGGTGCAGTACCGCACCTGCGCACGCTTTGTAGAAACGCGTCTCAAACATATTGACGCTAAGCTCCAGCTGCGAAAAGCAAAACCGAAAACCGTCTACACATACACATACCACACTCTTGGGCAATTGTTCTGTGCGTCCTGTAACAGGACGTTTAAAACTAAATTTGGTCTAGCAAGTCATATTCGCGCACATCAGCGAAATACCTAGCTCAATCCAATAGTAGGGTTCGCCGTCGACGGACACGTCGTGGAGGTCATCATGTCATCATAGGGCCAATTCCACTGGTAGAAATGTAAAAGCGATCAATATACTGCATGATGAGGATCTATTCTGCTCGTCACGCTGATCCTCATCAGATCTTCACCAAATTTTTATGAGACCAACTTAAAGTTACATGCAACCTTTCAAACAAAAAAAGAACCAACGGAATAGGATGTCATAAGACGGAGATATCCAGTACCTTCCTTTTTGACCCTTTTTGGAGGAAGAACCCCCAATCTAAGATCCCCAACTATAGTAAAATTCTTTGAAATTATCAAACCTGCTCACAAAATTTCACGAGAAATGGTTGAGAAATGCGACCAGTAGAGGAGAACATACAGACAGACGAACGACCGACAGACAGACGTCCAACAGCAACAGACATGTTTCCGGTGGACAAAGGAAAGCGTTTTTGTCCAAGCTGAAGCATAGACGCTTCGCTCGCTCTGTCAACTAGAGAATTGTGAGCCTTTATTCGGTTTTAAGCTATGCTTAAAACTAACTTAACTAACCACGGAGTGGTGCCCTAATACGTTGCGACGGCAGACCGCGAACGAGATGGAGAGACGAGCTTGCCAAATTCCGTGCCGACTGGACATCACTAGCAAAGGAGAGGGATGAATGGAAAGAAAGAGTGGGGGGGAGGCCTTTGCCAAGCAGTGGGATATTGATGGCTGATGATAATAATAATAATAAGCTATGCAAAGGCACTCGCGAGGTCTGCAGTTCACAGAGCCACTAGTTACTTTAACAATGAAGTTAAACTATCAAACAAATAAGCAAATTATAAAATTTTCAGGTAGGTTAGGTATTTATAGTAGGAACTAAAATCACGTTAGTAGTCTTGCCTGCCAGTTTGGCTCGACTGAGCTTGGCCATTATAATAATTCATTAATTAAGGAAGAGAAACGGTACCTAGTTTGTGAGTATTTTTATCGATCGAAAAAAAAACCGAAAAAATCGAAAAACCGGGTTGTACACCATGAAAAAACCGATCTTCAAATCAGGCGGTTACCCGGTTTTTTCGGTTACCCGGTTAACCGGTTTGCATGCCCTAGGTGAAACACGTGTCGAAGACCATCAAGTTTTTGTTTTTGTTTTCGCGCTGGTGCTGTTCCCGGATTTGCCCTGACTAGCCTGGCATAGTAAGGTTAGGCTGTGGAAAGTGGGTGGTTGGGTGGCTTTAGCGTGAAAATTTTGACGAATCTTTTTTGGTATAGTTTGGCGGAGGAGTACTAGATATTTTGAAATTTTCAAAAAAAATCTGAATATGGACTTCCGCAAAGTCACGCCTGAATCAATTAACTATATATTTAGCTATTTTCATACAAATGGACACCGATATAGCCTAGGCTCCATACAATTATGAAACATCTCCTTTACAAGCTGCGCCCTCGCGGCGTTACCAGCGTAGTCTTCCTCTCTAGAATGAATCATGAAATATTTCTGAATTTGATAAATTCAGAAATATTTTTTAAAATCCGAGTACTTCCTGAAATTAGCGCGTTCAAAAAAACCAACAATAAAAAATTCAAAATTTTAAAATTCAATTGTAATTTTTTCGTTTAAAAAACATGGCGTCTCGGTTTATCGGACTAACAAACTTGCTAATAATCCGTTTTGATAAAAATCAGCTCTCTCAATTCTGACTATAAAACTCAAGTCTAGGCGAAACTTGAAACTCAGTGAAACTGTATCAATATAGTGAGATGTAAACGTGATTGATATGACACGTACAGTCCCGACTCAAGTAGTATCGTTGCTATATTTACACTCCAAGATTTGAATCTTATGGTACCGAGCGACAGGCTATTTTAGAATGTATTTTGTAAGGTCTGAGTTACTGTAGTCGCTGCTTTTTGCAGTATCGTTAAGCTAAACCATTCGTATTTATGGTGTCTTGCTGTCTACCTGCATATTGATTGAATCGACCGGTTTAAGCCTAAGATTCCAATACCACTTGCTATGTACGAAGTAACAACACTTGACTGATTTGGTCAATCGTACCAAATGTTGCCTACAAATTGCTCATTTTGCAATCTTTTTTACAGTAGGTTTTTTGCTATAAGTACAGTTTTGGGAACTTAAACAACATTTTAACTCAGTCTTGTGCATTCCTCATCGAACCATTTTCTGGGAATCATTGAAGTTGTAATGGGAATATTTTCAAATCTCAGAACATTACTTTTAAATTAAATAGACTAGTAGTACTTCTGATACCTACAGTTCATATTTTATACCTATCATATTGCAGAGTGATAATTTTTCTTAATTTCTTCATTCCGCCGTAAAAGTTCAATAACTTTGTCATTTTTCAAGATATTAAAAAAAATTATTTCACCAAATATTGCGTAAGTAGTTTATTCTGAAAAAATAGACATAGACACATTCATCATTATGTATTGAATTTTATTAAGGAAGTTACACTGTTAATTAGACGAAGGTTTGTTTTATTCTGGCAAATGTTTGATTGGCGACCAATCTCTATAAATACCTGAACGTTATATGGACAGGACACGGGATTTTATCGCGACAAAATCCCGTCCATATAATTTTCAATATGAATAGTGATTGCGAAAGTTTAAAAAAGTCTAATACCTGAACGGTTATTATTTACTAGATAAAATACAGACCTACCCCAACAAGTATGAAATATTTGCAATCATAGTACGTTTTTCATGGCTAATTCCCATGCGCAAAATCACGCTACGAAATCGGCTTATGAAGTCACGCCAGCTATTTCCATGTTCATAGACAGTATCGCCACATGATCAAACATTAGACTAACGAGCTGAACTACTTCGTATGTTCGGTGGAATTAATTTGTCTGCTGCATTAAAATTAACTAGTCAGCTTTGAATTGCTGAACAAGACTCAGGTTTAGACGGATTTATTTTCGCTATTTTAAAGTTAAATCCTAGAGCAAAATGTTTTATTAAAACACTTAGAATAACATAATCGGTCATGTAATGATTATCACATTGACTGGTAATCATTACCGTAGTACAAACGTCACGGTTATTAGGTTTGTAATTGTTTTTGTGATGACTGATGATGAATTTATCGAGTTGTACGAGTACGTAGAGAGTCTTTGAAAATCTTTCAGCTTTAATCAACTTACATTATTAGTCAGCCAAAAATCAAAATTCGACCGGAAAAATTGATGCACTTGTGCTGTTTTGATGTTATTCCATATTCCTAAGTTTGTAATAGGTTTCGAAATTGGCACACTGTGCAAACTTGAACCAAAAACTAGCTGTATCTTTATATATTCCGATTATGTTATCTTCAAACTAGCAACCCGCCTTGATTTCGCTTGGCTTTTCAAATTTAGCCCATGACCACCTTGAAAAAAACAAGCTTTTTACAAAATACCTAATCTCTTTATTACATGTATTGGGAGGTAGATAAGTTACTATTAGTGGAGTGATTTTTTTTAAGATGACTATCCGTCTGGAAGACTGTTTCTTTTAAATGGTGAGTGTTCTTTTTAATGGAAATAATTTTCCACCAAATACCTATTATGTACTAGCTGCTGCCCGCGGCTTCGTTCGCGTGGTACCCGGATAAAAAGTAGCCTATGTTTCTCTCCAGCCCTCCAACTATCTCCACACAAAAAATCACGTCAATCCGTCGCTCTGTTTTGACGTGAAAGCAGGACAAATAAACAACCAAATAAACACACTTTTACATTTATAATATGGGTAAGTACGGATTCTATGAGTTACAGAAAAATATTTTTTAAGTTAAATAGGTACCTAAGTATTATGTATTATTCGCTGAATTCATGTTTAAGAACGTGTCCACAACACGTAGAAGAAGAGGCCGCGGTCGGCCGTGTAACCGATCTGCGCAACCCGACACGCCGCTCAAGGCTTCCCATGTGGATTAACGCTAACTTTGTTTCGAATCGTCTGTCTGATGTTTTTTGTCATATTTTCCGCTAAAAAAAAATAAAATAAAAAAAACATACAGTCGACTTGAGAACCTCCTCCTTTTTGGAAGTCGGTTAAAAATAGAATTAGCTTGTTCACTGAATACAAAACGACGCGTTGCTTGTACGATTCGATAATAATTTTAATTCTAGGCAAAATTGGTATTTTCAGTCAGAACTTATTAGGTTACAGCTGGTCCTTTGAACATATCAAATATATATAAGGTATTTGAAAGCCGAGATATTACAATTTTTTGTATGTAATGGTACAGATACCATGTGAGCCCATAGGATCAGTAGACAAGAGTATAACGTCCCGCATTTTCATCACGAGCTGATACAAAATGCATCTCGATTTTCTCAACGGACCGTAAATGGCAAGAAATGAGAAAGTAGCCAGCTAATAGATACAATAGGGCTGCATAGGTCCCGCCGAGCAACTTTCCTACGCCGCAAAAACAAGTAGAATGATGGAACGCGTGCAATAAGTTCTTATCGGCACAGATACCGACAGTTTCATAACTAGCAATGTAATCACTCCATTAAACAGATGTTCAAATAATTGAATAGAAAAACGTAGGGAATTCGCGAGCCGGTGCTGTGCTGCAAGATATCTTGCGAAGTGTCCAGCTTTCGACACGAGTAGACACATGCTATAAAAGGCAAACAGGCGTGCGAACTTTATCCAGCGACTTGCAAACTTGCGAGACCGTTTCGTGAGCTGATCAGGTTTTTTTTTAATCGCGACTTGGATACTTGCAGGACATTACCGCCGTACATGGCGTGAGTTCGGAGCTGGTTTTTGTAGTCATCTCTTAGTTGAGTATAATCTTGAAACGCGCCTTGTTTGCGTACATTTAGCAGTCGTTTCGTCGAATGTTGCAGCTCCCATAATTTGGCGGGTGTGTTGAAACTTTTATAGGTTGAGAAATGTAATAAAACCGATCGTTTCAGTGGATTTTTATAGTTTATTTTGATAGCTGAGTAAATTTAGAGTTGAGTATTAGAGAGTTTTGTGGAAAGCTGGTGTATAATGTCAGTTAGTGCCGGTAATGCCGGTTCAGGACAACATCTGGCGGCTTTTGCTTGACGAGTACTCGTATTACCAAGTTGTCTAATAAATCTCTATTCTATCTTTAGACACTGATATCTTTAAAATTATTTATCCCCATCTCGGTTACTATCAATACTGAAAACATATGACACTTTTTAAAGACCTGCCCCTCTGAACTCAGTTGACATCAATTTGATAGGCACTATGCAGTACAATGCTGCTTTGACGTAACGTGGTAATCAGCATCATTTTAGGAAAACAACAATGTGTTCTATAAAGTGCCTATAAAAATGATGTCAATTGAGTTAGGGAATACGGCAGCAGAGACAGGTCTCAAAGTCTCAAGGCAATTAAAAGGCAACTATCTGAACTTCACAATTCTTCGTATTCCAGCGTACTCATTATTGAATTTCAAATATGAAATGATTGCAATGAAACTTCAACGTTGAGTTTCTACTAGAATAACTGGAGCGGTCGTTAACCTCTCAACTAATATTATCACGATAACTACTGTTATAATGTTTGGAAAACATGAGCTTTATTTCGTACCGAAATGGCCTAATAGTCGAATTAATAATTCATAGCTGCTGGATAACTTGTGTGGAAACTGCGCGTAGATTGGCATTATTGGCAGTGCCTGATTTGCACGTATTTCTTGTTAGTAACATTCGATTTAAATTGTCATGTTTTTGAAATGAAATACCTATTTAAAGTATTTCTTATGACATCGTATTCGTAGCATCAATAGCGATTATCACATCACACTAATATTATATGCGAAAGTTTGGACGTTTGATGTATGTTTGGATGTATGTTTTTCCCTCTATAACTCGAAAACCACTGAACTGATTTGGCTGAAATTTAAAATACAAATAGATAATGACCGGAAATAGGCTACTTTTTATCCGGGTACTATGCTAGTGAAGCCGCGGTTTGAAGCTAGATTAAAATAAAATTGGAAAAACAATCACAACATAAAATAAAAAGAACATCACTAACTTTACTGTGTGAAATGACCACCAACATTTATTTGTATATTTGCTTATAAAATATGCATGCAAGGAGGACCATGGGGTTATCCACATAGTAGGCAGATAAAGATTTTCGTTTATTCAAAATATTTTTAAATTGTCTAAAGGCGGTGAACTCATAGTCACTGCTACAAAAGCATTCTAAAATGATAAGTTGGCAGACTCATTGAGTATTAGAAAACTGGCAAAATCTTTTATTGTTCTCTAGGGTTTGAACTCCAACCTCTATATCGTATGTCTAGGGTTCATCCCTCCATTTTGCAGTGAATTTTGGTTATATCTAGCAGCCCTAGCCTAACCCTGAAGTCGGGCGCGGGGTCGACGCTCGCGCACGACCCACTTACAACGCACGATGCCAATGCAGCGACGCAGCCGCAACGCTTGCAAATCTGCACTCTAGGGTTGTCAAAAGAACCGGCATATCGACAATTCAATTTTTTTATTATTCCAGTTGTATCTACGGCTACATTGCCTTAACAATGTCTTACTCGATTCATGCTCTTGAGTTGTCTAAAATTTTACATAAACATCATCATTTAGAGCAGAGATGCCCAAACAGTCGATCGCGATCGACCGGTCGATCGCGAAGCTTTTCGAGTCGATCGCCAGCAATATATCAAATTAGTACCTACTCATTCCAAACATATAGGTAGGTATGATCCCTTCATTTTGATGTACCTATATTCAGTTTAAAAGTGCAGTAAAACCATATTTAAAAAAATGTTTTTCAGTACCTTACCTACCTAACCTAACTCGTAGTAGTTTAGTCGATCCTTTGCTTTCAAAATATTTTCTGGTCGATCGCCGATACTATAAGTCTGGGCACCCCTGATTTAGAGTACCTAAGTAAGTTCGTATGGTATGAGCAAGTGGCCAATTCTGGTGACGGAGTTAACATCATCATTATCATCGTGATTGCCCGGCCGGTATCGTAACCGATTGTAAACTTGTCAAATAACTGACACAACGAACGATATTATTTTATGCACACTGTAGATTATATATTATCTTAATAGATTCCACCTTTAGGGTTGTCAAAAAGTTTTTCATGCATCATAAATAAATAACCGTCATTGTCCTCCGCCGGTATCGTAACCGATTCATGCTTTAGATTCGTGAAAAAATCGGCGGAGCCTGATAATGTTTTTTTAACCATGCATGACAAATGCACCATCTTTGCCTTGCCATTATCCTAATTGGTTTATACTGTAATGTAGTTAGAAAAATTGACTATTCAGGTTAGGTATCATCAAAATCTCCATGATTACTTGCACTGACGTTGCTTAAATTGTGACAATCGACAATTATATCTTTACCATGCAGGTTGAATCTATAAAATTACCCTAAATATAAATTACCCTGTCCGTATCGTAACAAATTTACACCAAAACTGTTCACTATTTGTATGTTTTTGAAAATTATATGGAAAGTAGGCGTAGATCGCGTTATTTACGCAGTAGTTTAGTCCAATGGTGCTTGATACACTATCATTTCCCTTGGACTGGCACAATATGTTTATCAGTCTCCTCTATTGTATCACTTGTCATCGTAGTCGAATAATATTTCAACAGTGTACAAAAAAAGGGTTTACAATTTTAGATTTTATTTGTGAAATAAAATAGAGACTAATACTTTGCATGGGCTTTTTTATTGTAAAACAAAAGTATTCACAACAAAGGGGTCCAATTGTTTTGAAAAAACCTAGAGCGGAGACTGCTGGTTTATTTTTCAAGAAACAATAATAACACCAGGCGGGCCCATAAGCCTCTCATGAATCGAAATTGCCTTTTAAGTCTCAGCTACCGTTCACGTTCTATCCCATTCAGATTTTCTTGTAATATTTGCAACTATTTGTACAAGTCTCGGCATAAATCGTTAGAATATAAGGCCATAACTTACCGTTTAGGTTTGACAGCCCTAGCCAGTTCGTAACATCGAGTAATGGCCGCTGCAAGCAACTATTACTTATTCTTGGATATATTCAGCATTTTGATTTGTTACGTCGCAAGGCATTACCTGTTGGCATAGGTTCAAATCCAAACAGTTTTGTTTAATAACTAACCAGTAATAACTGATTACAATAACGAATATATTTTCATAGTAATATAATACAACATTGTTTCGACTCTACGTAATCGGTATACTCAGAAGTCACGAGTATACCCGTGTGACTTTAGAAATTCTTGCATCAAACACTTCATTAGATAAGGAAAAAAAAAAGTAGAAAAACTAATAATTAATCAAAAGAAATAGACAGAGGTTTACCTTCTGAAATAACTCCGTGCTAATTCTACTCTAAGTAATATGATCAAGCTTTCTATTTGACTTGACCTGTTGGCTATTTCTAAGCTCCTGTACTAAACGAGTGTCGCGCGATCACAGATAACTTTATAAGCATTTATACACACTTGTATACATTTTAGGACATTAAAATGTTACCTCTAGCAATATGCCCTACAAAGTAGAATTTTCTTGGTGCAAAATGTGGAAAATGTACCTACACGATTACACCGATTACCTACTTCACGTCCAGTTTCCTTATAAAGATCAATTACTGTGCATAGATTACTATTAAATTACACACACTAGCGGCCAAGTACTAACCTTTATCTAATTGTGAGGCGTGGTACAGAGTTATTGCTTTAGCAAATTATAATAACCAGTACACAGCACTGCTACTTATTCTCTTACCGGGAGGCTGCGATTTGGTGCGAAAGTAACAGCGTAGTTGATATTAGCAGCATTTACACGCAGAGATATCTGTGCGGATATCTGTAAAGATATCTGTACAGTCCAGATGCTGCGGGAAATAGCACGCGCCATTCCAACCTTTGACAGTTTTATCCGTGGTTATCTGTAAAGATATCTGTAGGGATATCTGTACAGATATCTTTACAGTCCAGATCCGTGGTAAGAACTCTACCGTGTAAATGCCGCTAATATGTAAAACAATCTATAGATAATGATCTACGAGTTACAATAGAGCCTTTAATTTAATCATTTCCCTTCGTTTAATCTTACAGAGGATATTTTTTATGGTTCTGTATTTATTTATACCTCTGACTACCCACTTAGACATCTTCAAATGCCTAAAGATCTGAAAGAATACATCTACCGCAACGTGGGAATACAGTCGTGAAAATACATTAAAACAATCCCTCCTGATTAGAAGGTCTAAGTAGCTAAACGTCCAACAATGCGAAACGTCTAATGAGCAGTAAGTCTAGTACGCAAAACATCCATGTCGCAAAACGTGCAACTATCAGATGGTCTAATAAGCAGGAGGTCTATTTAGCAAAAAGTCAGATTCTCAAATGATGTTTACCGGCTTTTAGTCGTTAAGCCATGACGGAGGCCTTCTAGGCCTATAAAACTCCGTCACCAGACTTGGCCTCTTGCTCATATGAACTAACTTACTTTACGTGCCTCTGACTTTTTCCTTCAGATGTTATCAAAGGTTCTTGAATATACCGTACCTTTGCTGACCACTATTCTACCGTTCCCAGTAATCGTGAGTCAGTTTTGTTATCTAAACCAGTGTTCCGCAAACTTTTTGTTTTCAAGGTACATCTAGGAAATCGGAAAATTTTGGAGGTACACCATAAATGAATAGTCCTTTTTTATGCGAAACATGAACTTGTTTAGTTGAGCATATGCGGTCCAAATTTGGAGTATCATAGCTGAGATAGGTACTTACCCTTATTTTTCCGAGGCACACCAACTAATGACCACGGTACACCAGTGTGCCGCGGCACACCCTTTGCGGAACACTAATCTAAACCTGTACTTTCTATGTAAACAATAAATAAAAATAAATAAATAAACGTATATCGAATCTTCTCATTTTTGAACTCTCCGCTAATGCTTCTCACCAAACGCGTAGGCGTAGAGATTAAATTGCGTGATCACACCAAGTAAGTACTTAGTCACGCACAGTCTCATTCAATCTATTAACGGCTTGCGATTCCACATTAAATACTATTATTGAAGTAACTCGAGATTGAGTTCAATATAATTGTATGTCTGGGGTGCTAAACTCTACAGCTTTTGGTTTTATATCTTTAATTAATCGCGTATTGTAATTTTTCTTTGGTTTTCAAGCTATTTTCTTTGATTACTGTATTTATATTTGATATTATGACTTCAGACGTTTTATTTTACACCTTACGTAATACAAGTAATATAGACGATCACAGGGTAATACAGACTAGGTACTACAACAGGTAAACTAGGTACTTATCTACATTTAAGTTTTCATTGGTATTTAATTTGGAAGGTTGCTAATTCTTCATTTATTTTATTTACATACATCACCATTTTCAAAATCTTGACAAAAAAGTAAAATATGTATTTACTTGTTGCACATACAAACTGTCACGTAGGCAGACTGTGTGTATACGTAGGTTAACTAGTACATAATCGGTATTTAGCTCGTATTTAGTTAATTTCCAATAAGCATTACTCACATGACTAAATTCGTTACAAAGTAGGTTAAATGCGGTTTATAATTCGCAGTTATTAGTAAAACAATACTGAACGAAAATAAATAAAGTGTACGTGACCTACCCACACGTAAAGCTACTTGCGATAGTCATTGCAGTTAGGTCACGTTTCGCTTCTAGAATGTGTAAAAACATCTACCTATTTAAGTACCCACGGTACTATAGTACACGCTATTACTGATAATCAACATACTAACTGCTCATTACACTCGCGCTTCGTCTCCGCGAAGTATACCGCTTAGAGCGATGCCACACGGGCGCTGCCGCTCCGTTGCGTCGTCGCAGCGGTATAATTTTTGTTCTGTCAAAGCGCGTCGTTTCAGCACACCGTGTGGCATATCGGGCAGATTTGTATGTAGAACTACGGAGCGGCAGCGCCCGTGTGGCATCTCTCTTACTCTACCACGGCGTGTATCGAATTCATTCGGTCACTATCGTTGCACATTCTTGGTTGGTTAGGCGGCACATTACTCACTCTAATATTTGGCGAGTTGCAGTTGCAGTACGGACGTGCGTTATAACAAGCGGCGATGCTGCGCGTATGTTAAGGCTCTTACGATAGTACTTCAATAATACGACGTAATAGAAGCAACTACATTGTACAATCTGATAGGAAAATTCAAACCGCTCTATTTTAGATTTTGCAGTTTCAGTTTTGTTTTTATACAGTGGAAATAGTAAGGGATTTGTTAGTAAATGTAGCTCGTTTTTGAGTGGGAGCGGGAATTGAGACGATCGCGAGACGACCATTAGCCGTATTGTTATTGCCAGCATTCCAGTAATGAACCGCTCGTTTTCGTCCTTTAATATTACCGCTTTTACTCCCTTTACTCACTGTAATGGCGCTCGAGCTTGATTTCACTCCATCTCATCGGTTTTGTACTCTTCTAATTAATTCCTTTATTTCGCATCGCTTTCAGCTCGGATTTCAATTTTAAATCTTTAAATATTTTGAGTTTCAATTGAGCCAGTATGCATGCTGATGAGCGCTCCGGCGATATTAGCTTGTCTTGCCTTTGGAAATATTCCCGGTCATTTACAAACGGTCGCGTCACCGCACTCCGAAGGATTTACATGAAAACTTAGTGAAATATTCACATAAACCGCCGATTGTCACGTTATATTGAGATGTTGAAACTTTCTCCGACGAGGTTTGTGCATCTTATTTGCATAATGAGACGCTTTGCATTGTGCTGCAGCATCAACGGCTTATTATCGCGCCAGTCGAGATTATTCATTTCGTACAGACAAAGAAAATGCTTTTTATTGTTCGTAAGCTCGTGACGCAACCGAAGATATTTCTACTTTCGCCCACGAATTTCCGTAGCGTCGGTCGTCGGGGTGAAGTTCAAGACTATTTAGAAAGGAGCCGAGCCTTAGATATTGATCGGAGCACGCACCCCGTGTTACGGTAGGTTAGTAAACCCGCGAGTCGTTCGTAGCCCCCGGAACGAGCCGAAAACACCCGAAATTTTACATCCCCGGCTCGTATTGATCGTTCTTGACATTGAAATAGAAATAGACGCAAACAGCTGGGAAGTGAGGGTGCGTGCGCCCTCACGCAACCGTCTCCCGGCCAGACGCCCCGGCTCGCCGGAACCAGACGTTTTATCCATAAAATTCTCATCTCATTTTACCTTTTTAATCGACCGTCACAGAACAACAGACCGATTCAAGTTAGCCTCCAGTTATTTGATTTTAAGCGTCCATTAAAGTTATTCATTGGTGTTCAGAGCAAGTTGAACGTTTCTAACGTCTAGTAATTATGCACAAGAGCCCTAAGACGGGTTCTGCGGCATTCTAAAATCTCATTTATATTCAGTGCGGTCGGAGTTTCAATGTTATCTAAAATCCGTGTTTAGGTGTTGGGCAGGATTGCTCTAATCTCGAAACTAAACACATTGTTGAGTTAGCCCAGCTTTGTTCTCCTTGCGACGCTTCAGGGAGCTCCGCAGATTCTATATTCGGATGAAATTAATCCTTGAACTTGGCTCTCGGGTTCTGTTTGTTTCATGTATCACTTGAGCAAATAAGCAAATAGTTGCAGCGAGGATGTCTGTGTTTATTTTAAAGCGGAAAAACATGCATTATTATACCGTGCTCGCACAACAAAGGCAATTACTTTGGATAAGATTAAAAACTTCCTGTAAAGTCTTATCATGTAGGGCTGCGTTTTATCGCAACAGTTATTTTCCTGTAACTAAGTTCAAAACCTTTGTTGTTTAAATAGAAGTAATATTCTAGGTTTGCTGTCCCCTTGAAACGACTTTCTTATCATTACACATACTCGTATTTCCTGAGACATTGACAAGCTTCTTAGAGCGCTTCCTGGACAAGGTCTGGCTCCGTGAGTGATATTTAATACCACATAACTAACTGGCTGATAACTTTCTTTTATGATAAAAAGTAATGACTAGTATTTTCTGATTTCTTATCACGAACATAAGCTATAAATTCTTTGCAATTGCTAATTTTTACGGTAGTTTTGTTCCACTGAAACTACTTAAGGTTCAGACGCTATTGTTCGCACATTCAATGACCTGTAATTTCATAAATCTGTTAGTCACAGCCAAATTGGTAGAGGGCCGAGAAAGGACTTATTATTTTCTAAGTACCTAACTTTGAGGGTAAATTGTGTAAAGAGTACCTATAGTTTTTTTGGCCCACTACCTACTTGATATGATAGTCAAGCTCAGGGTATTCTATAAAATTTGATAGAAAAAGTTTGATGTTCACCACGAAATCTAACAAAACGTATTTAATAATCTGTTTTAATTTCCACGGCTGAAATAAATCCTAAATTTCAGTACCAGAAGTCATTCCGAATTCAATCAGCTCTAATCTGCAGGACGCGCAGCTAAGCTGATAGAAAAGGAGACGCTCTGAGACGTTCCGCTGAATACTGATCAGCTCTCGAAATTATTCCATTGCCACAGCTGTGATAGAAAATATTTATAAATAAAAAATGCGATGTCTGGCTGTATTCTTAAGAATCACGGCTCCAAGTTAAATAAGTGATCACCGGCGGCGGGACGTGATCGGCGAGTGAATGAATGTCACCTGCCAGTAATCACCTGCTATTCTGCTATGGAGTTATTGGTTTTTACTCTACGGCATAGTTTTCATGATACGGTAGTTTCTTAAGTAGCCGTATAAGCCACCTATTCATGTTCGAGCAGGGTTTCGAGAAATTTATCAGCTAGCGAAGTGAGAAATGTATTGGTTTTGTATTGTATAGCTAGAATCGAATATATCGTGTCAGTTGCGCGCAATTTCGGAAAATTGCCAAACTTTGCATATCACAACGCACCACGAAATGTCGATTCGATAACCAAATATAACGAACATTGGCCTGTTATTAATTTTAAATAGAAACACAAAGGTCGATAGATTGGTTGTGGAAGCGACGGGCGAACCCGCTAATCGATCGATGTCTGTGTGCACTGTGAACACTGGCTGCTGCACCCGGGTACCTCCCTCTCTTTCAGTCCCTAGCGATTCCCCATCGCCCATCCTCCTCGCTTCGTTATTCATCGGCTCTAACTAGACTACCGGGTGGGTAGTCTGCCTCCCGTATTCTCCCGTATTTAGACACTGCACTATCTAATTTATGTTTTAAATAGTCCGCTTCAAAAGTAGTTAGGACGGGAACGACTATATCTACGGTTATCGTTATGAGAGCGTGCGAGCGGTAATGGGCTATATCATTATAAATTTGTCTGGCTCCTAAGTTCAGATGGCACCTGTTATGAATGTTCTGCAATCCCGCCCTTTACGGGCTGACCTTTATTACCGTTGATTTGTTTTATGGTTCTTTGGTTTAGAAGTGGAGCTTTGTTGCGAAAGGTTCATTGGACATCAACTTTCAATTGTGGCGGGGCCTTGGCACGGGCTCGAGTCGCCTGCTTAGGAATAGTTGTGGCATTTGGTGCCGCGAGTGCTGCCAACTTTGAACCGGTCGCGCCAGGTATAACGCTTTTTAACTAAAATAGTTCATAGGCTTGAACATAAGACGTTATAAATTATATTCGCCAATGAAGGGTTTACATGCACACATTTCTACATGTTTGAGTATAATTTTTATGATTATCTTACCTATTATCTCTCTCTCTTGTTGGTATTAATAGCTTTACCAAGAGTCATGTTACTTTGTCTAAGAGCCTATATGCTCTTTCTTAGACTTGTTTACTGCTCATGTTGGAAATAAAGACATTTTGCATCGCAATCTTCATGTCCAACTTTGCCTATCTTAGTTGGCATCACCAAAGTGCGCCTGCACCTCGGGCTTACATAACGCACCTGCCATATCGGGCTCTACCACACCTCACGTTCACTCGCTCATTCTATGAATTACTTATAGGTCGTAGACCCTTATTTAATTCAGTTCTGATTGTAACTTCTACGGTCTACAAGCTACAAATCGTTGCCTAAGTTACCTTTGGCATTTGAAACTCGTTAAGATTTTTGCAACATTTAGGTGGTTTATCGGGGGTTTGTTTTAATATAGAGATATTATTATGTTTACATGAGTAGACGACACGACATAGTGAAAGCAGATCGTACATTAATCAAATTGGCACAGGAAAAGAGAGGTTGTCACAGACGCATAAACCCAGCAGAGAAAAAACATGTTTCGCATGGTAAATTATAATGTACAAATAAAATATATTGCTGGCTTATTCATACCTAAAGTCGATTTAGGTATGACTAAATGTCGCCAAAACTATGTCGACATTCAAGCTCAACAGGATACTTTTTAAATAAAGTTGATTTAAAAACAATTCAGAGTAAATCTTTGAACAAGAGTAGCGGCACCCGAGATCTTGTAAGACAAATAAATATCGGTTGGTTTTCGCTTTTCTTTCGGATTTTGTGTTTCATTCTGTAAATTCGCTAAATCCAACAAGTCGGGAGTGGAGCCGACTCCTTAAACACAAGAGCTCTCAAAGACAGTGCTAACACCTACGGAATGGAATTTTAAACTTGTTAACTTTGATGGTCTGCAATTCTCTCTCATTTAGAAGCTTTACTTTGTGTTGCTATTATTGCTACATTTACAATTATTATTCTTATAATAGATTTATATTGTTATTTTTTTTCTTGTTGTTGACAGAGAACAGAATTAAACATTTATTTGAAGAACCATTTAGACTACTAATGTTTCTCGTAGCCATTTCACTACCTAGGTAGAAAACATCATTATGTCCAATAATAAATGGTTCATCATCACATGCTAAGAAATTAATAGAATTACAGTCGTTGGATATTGGCAACACAAAATTTAATTTTAAATGAACTAAGTCTTGGAAATATAATTACATAGGAAGCCAATCCAGAAACTGACTATAAAAGCTGTTTCAAAAACTAGTTTAGCCAATGAAACATCTTGTTTACATAGCACGCGATGTCTAATAGCTCATAACAAAATACCTATGAAAAACGATCATGTTTCACAAAAATGCTTACGTAGTATCACACGCTGCAACAATGTGAGTTACGCTCCACAGACGATAAATCGCAGTGGCTTCGGGTTAATACACGGGATTAGAGCGTCGAGCGTCGCAGTAAACGGAGATATACATCAACTGGACTTATCCAGCCCCTACACTTACTATATTAATTGTCTGTTTTGAAATTAAATTTCCTATTTCAATTCATTTTAAAACCTTTTGGGCAAATATACCTGCTGGGAAATTCTACTAGATGACAACGTCAATCATTGTGCTGCGGTTTGTTTCGATCTCTTAAATGTCAGCCATTTGGTGAATAGTAGAAAAACTTTTCAAAAATTTGTTCTGCCAAAGTTCAAACCTTAGCTAAAACCTCACCACAACTGAGTCGTTTGTCATTAGTAGAATAGGAAACAGTCGAAAATCTAAGGTTTAGTTGAGGTTTTGCTTGAGGTTGATAAAAAGTTTGGTACTAGAATTGACACTCTGCTGGTTTTATTTATCAACAACTTTGCTTTTAATGGGCATGTCCCATACGAGTATATTTAGACTCTGACTACCTCCTAGGCATCTTCAAAGAATCTTGAACTTAAGAAATACAGTCATGAGTCATATTTTTCTAAAACTATTGACACAAAAGTTTAAATTGTCGTAAGGACAGTCCATTTGGTTTTCTAGCTTTTTTTTGTTTCATTTAGTTTGAATATAAAAAAGAATAGAAATGTCTTATTATTATCTTGTCTCATTAAACTAATTGAAAGTCGTCGTTAAATGGAATCAATTCCTTTTACAACAATTTGTTGCATTAATTTACATATCAATGTATAATGGTATCGTTATTATGGGAACGAAATGCAAATATCCTCTAATTCGAAGGTTAGCTGCTTTTAGCATGAGATTTATGTGTTTTGGTGTAATAAAACCAAACAAATAATAGGTTAGTTTAATTAACATTTAATCAATAATATTTTCTAAATTGGAATTTCTTGCTAATTTGTAAAATTGCTTTTATTTATGAGTTTTGCTAACCGAATTTAATCATTCATAAGCTACCTGTATTGATTTACTTGTTAATTGCACTTTGCTGGTATACTATCTAATGTAACAAATTAAATCTGTAAGAGTCACTTTTACTTATCTGAATTCCCTTATTTCTTTATACTGAGTGTTGATAAGGTGTATTTCTATTGGATTCACGTTCCTTTTTTTGGATATGAATTATGAATCCTTAATCACTACTTTATCAACTTTAGCATAAGTAGTGAGAGTTCTAGTGACCTGTTTACTGTTTATCACAATATTTTGTACAACTAGTCCCATACAAAAGCAATAATAAACTCAAATATCTCGTAATACGATGATTTATTCACTGAATAGATCTTGGAATTTTCATCTGAATACACCGTGTCAGTTTTTGGGAGAATTCTTACTACACCCTTTATAGTAGGTAAATGCAGGCAATCACTATGTGGGCAATGCCTGATAACATTGTATTTACACTATCTTGTTGAGCACTTTTATCTTGCAACTAGCATTTTGAGCAGTGCCGACTATGCCGGCGATAAATTTAGTTACATTATATGTAGCTCTATTTTTTAGTAGTACAATGACCGATAGAAACAACCGCAGCGACAAAGCTATTCCTTGCACGACACCGTACAAAGTTTGGTCTTTTAAGTTAAGTTTAAACGTGTACTTATATCGTGTGGCTGGGATATGTGCTATATGTGTAATGAAATGAAATGTCTGAATTTTAAGAGCTGTAATTAGAGAAGCTAGTATTTAAGTTTGGCAAGATTCGTACATGCCTAAACAGTTTTGACAGGCATACGTTCATTTATTAGTAACTGTCTTGCTGTGATTATATTATTTAGCTATTAAGGCCGCCGGATGTTTGTATGATAAGTGGAACACATTTGAATGGTTGAATTAAGGCGTTGGTCTCCATAAGGGCTTCATCGTGCTAGTTAATGAGTCACTTACGCAAATGCTTATTAATACTCCATTTAATGGGCCGATAAATTTGATATTGCTGAGTGCTGCGTCTGTCATGTTCAAATCGTTTCATGTTACAAGAGTTACAACAGTTTTGTCTTCATTTGCATTATAGGTTGCAGCAAAGATAAATTAATTCGATCGTAATTCTCCTATACAATTTGCTTTGAAATTTCTCTAGTGTTGTTTGGCTATGGCCATTTTATACCTAACTGCAAACTCGTAAACATTAAATTCGTCACCCAGAATAGCTGATAACCATGCGTCATACATTGTGGGTAATGTGTAGTCTAGCCTAGAGCAATATTTAACTTGTTATGTAAGGGTCGTGTGTATGTTTGTTGTGGCGATAGGTTCTTAGTGATTGTGCCGCAATCTGTGGCACTTTGCCTTGGAGCGGGCGTTATCCTCTGCGACTCGATACTGGGTTGAGGCTTATCGCGTCGTGGTAAGACCTGAGACCTAGGCGAAGGCGGCATTGATAGCGATTTTTATTATAAGATATATTAGATCAGACGGTGAAATGTATATCTTCTTGTCCCACAGTATGTGGTAGGTTTCTTATTTAGAACGAAATAATAAAGTACTTTTTAAAAACTACAAAAAGTAAACCGTTTTCATTGAAAAATTTGATAAAAACTGCATAGCGTCATCACATCAGAGAAACAATCATTAAATCGGTTTACAATTGGCTCAAATGCAGATTTTGTTTTTAAATCCGACTCTAGCAGTCGGTTCCTGACAAACAAATTTTTCCGCTTTATATATTGGTATACATTAATTAGTTTGTTTGTTAATTGTATTGCTTGTGTAATTCTATGTTCTATGTCGATAACATTGTACTCATTGGTTTACTTATTATGAGTTACTAAGGAGGTACATTAACGTACCTATTTTTTAGCCGAGGTTCTCACAACAGTCATTGAACCTTCTTATCGCTCCGTTCCTCACCGCATCCATTTCCTCACTCATGTTTACTTACATTTGTGTGCATTCAATAACTACGATAAAAAGCCTGTTCGAAACGCTTATAATTCTATTTTATTTTATCGGAGTTAAGTGTGTCTAGAGTTCTCTAAGTAGGTTGCTCGTTGGTAATTGTTTTCCATTTTTATCGCGCTGATAAATGCGAATACCTATTTTTTTTATCTTACATTTGTTTGTATGCGATGCGTGGGGTTCTGATAGTGTTGTTTCATTCATTCCCTTGAGATTGGTGTCGTTTATCTGCAAAATTGATGTCTAGTCGGTCGGCAATTTATGAATGAAATGTTTATATCTAGCAATATCATTAGATAGATACACAAAGAAATATCAACCGGAGAATTCTATATCTATCAGTCCTAGAGTATTTTTAAAAGACTCATTTTAAAAATTGGATTATTTTACGATTTGATTTTCTTCAGTTTCTAAATTCGTAATAGTATTTTGAGTTTCTTATTTAGAGTTTTATTTACTTCAATTATAGTCATTTATTTTTGTTTGCTTCGATATCCAGTTTGCCTTATTGTGTTCAATGTTTTCAATTAATTTGTATCGGTAATTAGTTAGACGATGTGTAGGTCATTAGTTCTCACGTATGTTAATTGATTGTAATGCATTGCTGGCACGTTCTCTAGTGTGTGTAACAATATCTGTTTTGTTACTATAATTATTTGCTATTTTTATTTTATTTGCTTATCCATTCTGTACTTTGTTGGCGTTGTAGTTTCCTACATTAATTACGTAGGTATCCGTTACACAGGGAAAATTAAGTGATTTTGTTAATGTATTTCTGACATTATTTTTTAAAACAAGATAGAATGTATCCTTTGTAAATTGAATGTAATTATTTAAATGTGACACAGTTGTATCATCCAATGTATTACTCCGTGAAATTTCTATTCCACATTTTTAGTTCAGCCGTTATACGAAGCATAAAAAATATTACAAAATCAATGTATACCAATATAAGCGAAAGAGTTTATTTGTTTGTTTGAACGGGGACAACGCCGCAAGGGCGCTGCTATAAATATTATAACATCGTATGATTCAGGTTATTTCATTCTGAAAGTTTCGTAGATATTTTTAAAGTAGTATGCACATGTACCTTATGCATTCGTATCTCTGTTATGCGCTTCACTGAACCAAAAGGACAAAAACATGCAGTTGACTAGTCTTCTGAACGTTACTTGTCTACCTCTATGTCTTTGTTTATGAAATCCAACGACAATTGTATTTCAAAGAGCTCTCAGCTCTAGACAGTTGAACTTGTGTTATTTGTACAGTATTTGTTTGTCGTGGTGTTTCATTCTTGCTTATCAAAATTTAGATAATAAATGTAAATAAATAAATATAATAAATGAGTTGATGTTTAATGTTTCTGAATCAAATGCGAAGCAACCATAATAATAATTGGTTTCAAAGAATATTTTTTCTCTATTCATTGTTATTTTTGGTTTTTAAAAGCTAGGTATTGTTACAGTTTTAATATTCACAATTTTTATCAATGTTTTATTTTTCGAATCCGGTGATATGCCACAGTTTTATAACAAACTTTGTAATTAATATTCCATGCAGTTTTCTGATTATACCAGAATTATGCCAAATGCTATATTTTGAATGTCTTTAGAATATAAAGAGTTTTTAGGATTTCTATTTGGTTTTTAGTATAATTATCAAGAAAGACTTATTATTGTCTTTTTCTATCATATTTTTTAATTCAGTTTAACTGTTGTAGCTTTTGGTTTCTTCATTAAAGAAAAATAAAATAAAATCTGCTTTTTGTCCGAAAATAATCGCTTATGTAGGTACATGCATTTAACATACTTGTAGGTACTATCTTAAATTTTGACGACCTCTGTCTGTATCAATCATAATTTAATTTTATGTGTCTCTTACCAAAGTGCAACTTTATTCCAAGATCTTTCTCCTTCAAGTATCACTTCCATATCAGTGAGAGCAATTTCTCTGCTAATAAATTCCACTTTATCATCGTAAATGTCACTCTCGTTGTTGTCAGTGACAGATAACCACGAGTCTGTGTCACTGCGATTCGGTTAATAATGTAAAATGAACTTTATGACATAGAATAGAATAGAAAATCGTTTACTTTGTGTAAACTAAATGACAAATTCGAAAAACTTATAACTAAAGAACTTAAATCTACACACAAAATTGGTCACTACACTACTCAGCGTGGGCTATAAGTATAATAATAGGTAGTTTAAAATAAACTCAAGGAATTAGACAATTTTAAATGTTTAAAATGAAAATGACCTAGGTATGTTTTCAATGAAATATTACTTAAGTGTGGATTAACAGTAACACTATATATTTTTTTTAAATGTTATATGTTTGCTATACTTATTTGTGTTTTTGTGTTTTTGCTATATTTGTGTTTTTGTTTCCTATGTTTGCATGGTCTGGTGAGATTACTCAAATTCTATAACTTAAGTAACTTAACTCTAACCAGATTTGTGATTGTGAAATGTGAAGTAGTTTTCTATAGAGAGAGTATAAATGTAATGTGAAATTTTTATTGTCTTGATTAGGTTGGTGTCGGAAAATTCTTTGATATTTTAAAGCATGTGATATTTTCATAAATATTACACTTGTGTGAAAAAGCTACTTTGCAAAACAGATAGCCGGTGTCGCGAACCGAACTAAGTGCAGGGTTATCGGTGCATGGCAAATGGTTGTATGTAGACACCAGAGATAATGCTATCGTTTGTTTTTACTCATTTACATTTGTACTGAATTATCGGCTATTTTTAGTTCTCTTTGTAACTGCAATGGTTTCAGGAGATCTCATAATGCGCAAAACGCTTTTGATAAATATAAAATCTACTTACATATTTTGTTATTTTAATTTTACTTTTTTTTTTGCTATTTAAGTCTGTAGTACATCTTGAAGTTAGCTGAAACATACTAATACGTCTGTTCTCTCTAAATAATAAGTTTTTTTGTCATTAGAGTCTAGGGAAAAAATTGCTTCATTGAATTTCAAATATTCCCAAGCTAAAACATGCTATTCGCTATATTATATAGTCTAACTTGGTATTAATTCATTATCAATCAATTTTAGTGTTAATCAATTTTAATGCCTTTTACTATATTAGGTAAGTACAGGTACCAGTGTGAAAACAGTTTGCAATCTTCGTATCACAGGAATTTCAATTAGAGGATGACCAATACTATTTGCAAATCTGTTAAATTGTAAGTACCAAGGTATCTAGGTTTTCGCTATTATTTTTGTCTCTTATTTTCCTCTTCTCGACGTTAGTGCTGTAAAGTGAGATAGTGCAAATCAATGGATTTTTGTTTAAAAATTATACATAATGCGCATTAACACGAGGGAACAAATAGTGGGATCCAATATAGTGGGAACCAATTAGATTTCTTATAAGTACTTTATTAGCGTTCTTTTTTTTCGGGCTGTCTTTTATGTTGTTTGGTCTCCTGTCGACCTTCACGGGACGATGGCGAGAGCAGAAGGCTCTACGCCGGATGTACCTATACATATACGGATAAAGTTGAAATTATGAGTAATTTTCATTTCCAAATGACTTTTCGTCAATGGTTTTTGTAAACGCATTCTTTTTCTCATTTAATTGTACCTACTAACATTATTTGCTTGTTTTATCGTTCCATCGTAGTTTATTCCAGAAAGATCTACAGATCCTCTCAACACAATATTTACGCCATATTACTCAACAAACAAATAGCATGCAAACACGTCTAAACATGTTAAATGACTAATTTATCTCTACCTATTATGACTGTGACGAATGCATTATGTAATACCTAGTTCTGTAATTGCATAAAAATATAATTATACAAAATAAGTAGCTATGTAAGTACTTATGTATATCGTACATAATTTACTACAACTATAATAGGTGTTTTGATTTATACGTTTGTTTTTCCTTGACCAGAGTAATTTAACCTATAAATAGTACAGATTGCGAATAGATAATCAAATCATCACAATAATACCTACCTAGTAATTATTCTAAAAAGCAAATGATGTGGTTGTATCTTGATCTATGCTATGAAAGAATTTGTTGTATTATAGCACAATTTACCTGCTTACTAATAAAACAAGATAAATAATTATTATAATTTTGATCGATTACTGCTTACTAATAATAAAAGATACGTAATTATTATAATTTCGATCGATTATCGATTTTTTATGATGTGTAAGTACCTACCTAACTGATTTTAGATCGATAAGATTCCTACACTTATCGATCTAATATCAGTTCTTCGTCTTCTTTCGTATGAGCAAGTGGCCAACTCTAATATTAGTGAAGTACTTACATAAGTACAGTACCCCGATCGCGAGTATGCACAGAGTCTACTATTCGATCCGTGACTGTAGTATAGTCTCTCAAATGTATTGGGATTTTAGTTCAGTCAAGTTACCACTGGAGGCGCTGCACCGGAATCCCATACATTTGAGAGACTATACTACAGTCACGGAGTCACGGATCGAATAGTAAACTTGTGCATACTGGCGATCGAGGCACAGGTTAAACTTTAAATTATAATAGTAGGTATAAGTTTACTAGCATGCTCAATGCCTTTTTTAAAGTTAATAAAAACACAATCAACTTTGTAAGGAAATGCAGGTACCTACTTACCTACTTATAAGTTTCTTGAAAATACATTATTGTTATTTTCACAGTCCATTTTAAATCGCATACCTACCTACCTACCTATATGTAAGTATAAAGCTTGGCCTTGAATACAACTGTTGGAAACCTCATCATTGTTCGTTTTAAAAACATCCTTTTAAATAAACTAAGGGAGTGTCCACATTGCGTTTTTTGCAGCGCGTTTGTATCGATACAAACGCGATTCGAACGCGATGCGAACGCGCAGCCCCCCGCGCAGCCCCTCCCGGTTCGCTTTTGTATGGAAAAATACGCGTTGCGAACGCGCGTTTGTATCGATACAAACGCGCAGCTCAAAAACGCGCTGCAAAAAACGCAATGTGGACACTCCCTAAGGTACCTACTCGCCGACTTCACAAGAACTTATCGAAACAATAAACAAGACTGTTTTCAAACGTTTTCATATTCATATGATTTCCTCATAGGTTTGCTATGTATATCTTACCAACGTGTCTAAATAGGTCGCTATAGCAGATTCACAAATGATTCACAGCGAGATTCGTATTGTGATTCAGCTAAAGCAATTCCTCTTTAATTCAGTCAAATGTTAGTTTGAATTTTATTCCTCTCTAACACTTTACTGGAAAAATGAATACAACACGGAGTCAGTATTGATCTTTTAATTACCATGTTGTCGGTGTTTTTATTTTAACGTAACCGTATAAAATGTCTATCTCAAAAAGTACTCGTACGAATAGGCTGAAAAAAATTCACAAGGTGTAATCAGACTTCTAGAACAATTATTTTGAATAAAAACACTTTTATCGTAATAGTCGATTACGATATTATTCGTCGGGGACGGCGATAGTACTTCATTCGACGTGTTATCTTTGTTTTCAGTTCGGTAACTATCGCTCCTTATTCTCACAATATTGACTCAGCTGAACGTAACGTTAGCACGTGGTTGTGTCACGTTGATAGTACTTAGACACAACGGAATATCCTGTCTGTTACGTTTGATCGAATGGACTTATGCAAATATTTTGCAATTGAATAACAAATAGTTTCCTTTTTTTATCGTGGAATGTGAATCACTTTATTGATTCTAACTACCTACGAGTTTTTATTAGAAATAGACTTAATTCCAGACATAGTAAACGAATACTTTTGCACTGATTTCGGTTGAGTTTCCCCGGCTTCGCACGGGTCACATCACACATCACATTAGAAACCTCTAAAATGATCAGTGTTTCTCTACTAAATTATGCATTTATTATACATATGAACCTTCCTCTTAAATCACTATCTATTAAAAACAACCACATCAAAATCCGTTGCGTAGTTTCTAAGATCTAAGCACACATAGGGAAAGATAGCAGGTAGATACTTTGTTTAATATAATACTATGTAGTGATGTAGTGAAGTGATGTACAGGTTTCCTATGTTCACAATGCACCTACATCCATAGTAATGTTCGGTATGACATGATTTTAGATTGACTTTTGTCAGAGTAGGTTCATTTTAATTTTGAGCCGGTACCGTGAGCCGGCTCGTTTGAGCCGGTCATTTTCAATTGACTGTTCATTATTTTGGTGGACTACTCACTCATTCTCATATGACAATCTGTCCGATCAGTTCTGAATTCTTTTTGTCAGTGTCAAGCTAGGAGTGATTGACGATTGAATGAAGCTTGAGGAAAGAGTAACGTCATTTTCTGATTTTGTCATAATTGTGTACGGTCACATGACATTTAAATTGAAAACATGACTTTTTTGAAGTTGAGCCGATCACACAAAGTTGAATTTTGTACGGGACAAAAGAGCCGCGTCAGTCACGTCATACTCAACACTAATCCATAGAACTAATTATCATTGTAGTACTGGGTCCACGACAAACAGACGCCCACTGTTGGCTAAGTTTAGAAGCAGTAGGAATTTAGTGGGCTTTTATTAATTGCATTTGCACACTTTTAACTAGTGTGAATTGTTGAAAACTAAAAATACGTACCTAGTTGTGTAGTAATCTAATTTTGTAAATAAACATCTGTACTTACTCGATAGTTTTGAAAACAATAAGTAAATAAAAAACAACTACTTAATATAAGTATGCAAATATACCACTAAAGTTTAATCTAATAAAGAAAATTTCAAGTTTATTTTTAAAATATAAAGCTCAGAGGTTGCGTATGTTGCATTATAAAATTAACTGCGGGGCTAAAAAGGCCGCTATAGCAGAATCACAATACGAATTGCAATAAGTATATTCCGTTCTTGTCACTCTCAGTCTATGAAAAGAGATGGAATATAGTTCGATTTCTATTTTGATTCTGCTATAACGGACTTTTTAACTCCGCAGAACACTTAGTAGCATTTATGAATTCTGGCTTTATTTCAAAGTCGAACAATAATAAAACGCCTTTCATAATACACAGTGCTATCTACTGACTACACCATAATGACTTTAGCTCAGTGGTTCTAACTGACATAACAGCTAACGATAAAACAAAGTTAGGATAAGTAGTTTTCCATGTAACAGTCTCGTCTGAGATGAACAACTCGAACAACGCCAAACGTTTCAATTCTTTTAGCAACCGATATTTTTCATTCCGATTGCAGCCATCGAAACGTGTCGAACAGGACCACCCAATCAATTAGTTCCGACGAATTTACGACATCTCGTTCATCGAGGGACAGCCTTTTATTGTCAGACAACATTTTAATAAAAATGTCACCGCTCAGCCCGTCCGATGGAGAACCTCATCAAAATCGCATCAAACCCCCCACGCCCCCTCGGTTCCCATTCGAGCATTTTTAACACCCATTTGAATCTAAATTTTACTTTTCTCTCGTTCTCGAGGCTCCTCCGACACTTCATATCATCCCGAGACAGAGCAATAAAAATAATAACGACAAGTATACAATACATACCGTAGCTCACCTCGGAAAGTATCTGAACGTACACAGAGTTGCGAATATTTACGCCAGTCTTAGGGCTTGAACACAAAACTGCGAATCAGTGCGATGCGAATTCGCAACACCAGAAAACTGTACTACGCTGTATCTGTATGTACTGTAGATTTCTGCGATGCGACGTCGCATTGCAGTTTTGTGTACAAGCCCTTAGTGTCGAGTTAAAATACTTCGAGAATTTTTACTATTGTGAAATTTGTTCGCTTCGCCGCGTCATAAGGAATGTTTGGGACGTGCGCTAATTCACGCGAGAAAATATCTCACAAGAACACATCGTTTTTGCGAAAATTCGCGGTGCATAAAATACGTAGAAGAGACAAGGTACGAATATTATGAATAACTTTGCAAAATGTTTCAATGCCGTCTATTTCCCGGTCCCTTTCGTGGTATTTTGCCTTTGCGAAGATTAACAAATTGTTCACGTGGAGAATTCCTCGCCGGAAGAGTCCGTACTTACAGCTGAAAAACATTTAGTCTTGCCAGTCTTGCTCAAATTTATACACACAGCAAGCTATTTTTAGTTACCAATACCAGTATACCTACTGTGAAAACAGGAACACTTACCTACGAGCGAAGAGTGATGTAAACATAAACCCACATTATTTACATGAAAATAAAGCAATCTACATTGTGCTCGGGGTGACCCTAGGCGATGCATAACTTCTACAAGATAAGATTCATTACTTTGTTATTTATCTTCTGGTGACTTTAGATAAAATATTTTCCTAGACTAGAACGGTAAGAGAAATATTATACGATCCACAAAACCCTTACGCAGGAAAATAGCAGGGGAAGAATTCAATTGCATTACTGTGGAAATGCATTTTCAGATACAAAGAGCAAAGTATTAGCGTGGAGCTTTCAGACAATGGCAAACACGAGGCGGAACGAACCATCGGGATAAATGTATCGAACACCGCAAATACCACGCCAAGACTTATTGTTTGAGACGCCACTGCTGAAATATTGCTACTCCAGACCTTCACAAATATTTCAACGTCTCACTTTCGTAGCCATGATTGCAAAACGCATTGCAAACTTCCCCTCGAACTGCTTAAAAATTCAATTAAATAATTTTATCGGTTTCGAATCCACAGTACCTACCTATTGGATATCTTGTTGCGTCTAATTGGATCTGCAGGAGGTATCTCATTTTTCCCGCCTTTCAGTGCTCGCTTCGCTCTTTGTATTTAATTTCTATCTTAGCGGCTATATTCACCGGAGTGCGGACGACGGCAAAATGTAATAGGAAAAGTTTCATTTGGCTAATTAAAAATAAGCCACCCCAGAGAACAATCCAGATTTATTATCGTTCAGCCTTTAGTGGGCAATGTCTGCTGTTTCATAATGGAAACTCGCTTGTGCACAATTCGTGAACAGTTGTGTACAGTTGGATACTAGAATGGAAACAATAGTTATTGTGTACCCTGAAAAAACTTATACTACGCACTTAACTGTTAGCATTACTGATGTCAGCGTTATGACATGGATACATAAAAAATAGGTTGCTAAACTAGCTATTTTCCAGATTATGCTTCTATTCCGATACAGTTTGAAGGGGTGCCACCCCATACGGCTCTTTAATTATTGCATCACCTTCAATTCGGAAAGTTTTAATGTGTGTACATTCGTTCGGCGGAACGTAGTGTGCTAAGGACGCTCGAGCACTCTCCATGCCTCTCATCTCCTCGTCGCAGCAAGCACTTCACGCTTACTGTTTGAACATCGAAACAAACGGACAAAACCACGATTAAATTTCGCCCAACGAAATACAAACTTTGTACATTACATTGCTAAATGTGTTTCAAACTCGATTCCACTTTCATGAGTATCCGCGGGAGGACTGGCGGAAGACGACATCCATTGAACCCACTGAGACTGCCTAGTTTTCCGGCTGCGAAGTTTCCTCGCTATGTAAATTGAAGCGTAATTAGAAGCTACAACCGTGCAGCCGAATGGTTTCAGTTCGTGCTAACTGACTTCTTGTCTGCCTGAATCTTTCACCACCGAAGCTTGTGAGCTTCGGAGCGCTCTTACTCAAACTCATCAAAAAGTTTTATGCGCCGTTTTACGGCCACTGGTTATGTACCCAGTAAACTGCGACGATTGCGAGACAAAGCGTGATCGGATTGACTAAATAAATAGTCTGTGTCGGAGTGCTCATCAATCTTGCAGTACAATAGTAAATTGTGCAAGTTCGCTGCACAACGCTCGGGTTCGTCGGCCGCGACCTGCAACCTCACTAAACTGTCGTGAGCGCGACACTTAACAATTTAATTGTCACTCATTAGTCCTGAGGCGACGACTGCAGCGCCGTTCTAATTAACTCGGTAATTCATAGACATTTCATTAGCTGAGAACTCGTTCAAAACTCTTGTTTATACTCTCGCTGTTCACGCCATCAATCATTAGAATGTGTGGAGCAAACATCTGCTTCATCGGGTTGAATCAATCACGAGCCCCGAGCAGGCTGCCGCTCAGGGCTAGTTATTTATCACTTTCAAAATCGACGACAGGAGTCAGACTGTCGCAATTTACAAATGGAGAGGCGAATTTAACCGCCTCCAAATGTTGTGATCGAGAATTGAATAACAAAATGTTCGGCACGAGCGGAATAGTCAGCGCTGCGGAGTCGGGTGTCGAGATATCGCGCCAGTGTTTGCCGGATGACCCGCCCCCGCCTCGTCTCTTGGCAAACTGCACTGCTATACTGCAAATCATAGTGAGTTTGTTTGCGTAGGTCAACGCTCTCGGCGGGTACGTTTTATGTGTTCCTGGTGTCACGACGTCACTAATAATAGATCGGAATGCCTCAATATGCACACTGTTACGCTGGTTACTTATGCGCGGTGCATTCTCTTCCATGTGCAGACGCCATATAGCCAATCGAGCGTGCAATCGCTCCATACATCACAATTAACATCGCTAACCAGACGGAGCCATTTCCAAACGAAGAACAATGCTTTATTAACCCATACAGGCGAACAGAGAACAGGGATGGAGTTACGCTTTGACAGTTCATAATATTATGTTTAATCATTTATTTATTTATTTATTTATTTATTTATGTCCACTTACATCTATTTTTACAGGATAGTCCTAAAACAATAGAGTAGTCCCATTAAAATTAAAATAAAGTATTATATAAAAAACCAATAAATTCTAAAACTAACAAAATAATACAATAAAATCCGGTCCATAAAAAAATCACTATCCATGTCAATTACCTAACCTAACTAATTACTGCCATAACATAAAACAAACATTGTTACCTTAACGAATTCGCACAAAGGGTCGTGGAAGATGTCCACTTTGTCCGCTACTAGATTCAGTGTGTGCAACGTGCGCGTTAGAGGCGCCTTACCAAGCAGGTTAGTCCTGCCGGAAGGCACCTGGAGGAGGCGCGGGCGCCGACGACGGTGCACGTACTCATCGGGCACACATAAATTCAAAATTTCCAAGATGCCCGGATCAGAAATTTTACCCCTGAACACCTTAAGGACATATAGTGCTAGTGCCATATCCCGCCTCGTTTCCAGTTTGTTGTATCCAACCATTCCCAACACGAACAAGGTTGGATACATCAATGGATAGAACGGGTAGACACCGTACCGCTTCCAGTACAGGTACCGAGTGAACTTGTTTTGTATACGCTCCATCATGATGCTATATTTAGCTTCATGCGGAGCCCATACTGACACGTTACACTCTAACTGACTCCTGACCAGAGCGTTGTATAATGCCGTTAGTGCGTTTATATTTTTGAAAGCGTTTGCTTGGCGGAGCATAAACCCTAAGTTCCTAAACGCTTTTTTACACACGCTAACGGTATGCTCCCGGAATCTTAAATCGGTGTTCATACGGATTCCCAGGTCTTTCACCGAGTCCACTCGCTTCAATTCCGTCTCTCCTACCTGGTAATTGTAGTGGAGTGGCGCTAACGCTCTACTGAATGTCAGTACTGAGCATTTACTAACATTAAACTGGAGTTTGTTTCTCTTACTCCACTCCACTACCCTGTCGACGTCTTGCTGAAGGCGCTCGCAGTCTCTCTTTTCTTTGATGGGCAGAAGCAGCTTGAGGTCGTCGGCGAACAGCAAACACTTGGCGTAATTGATGATCATGGCATATTGTGGTGCCTGCGCCGCAACATTCACTCATTAAACATTTATTACAATTCTTCACAAATTGTTCGTACGTGAATCGTGCTCCACAATCGATTTGTGGTGCTGTGAGCTTTTGTTTGACTTCGACTCCGAATTCAGCGTAATTGCCTTTCAGCCTTTCATTATTCAACTTTATGCAGTCATTTACTTGTGTTATTACGAAGGGAGAGTTGGTGTAAGTGTCGTGGGTAGATGCATTAATCGTAATATGTAAATGTGGGGTATGAAATATTGAAATAGCTGGCGTCGCTCATATTTCATTGAGGGGTGGAGCTGAAAAGACAAACGAACTTATCCAAACTCTGTTCATTTCTCCTTCGCTGTACTCAAATTATTTTTCTTTTGTTACAGATTGAAGATGAGGGTAACCACGGCAATGATGACACGAGACTTTTCATCCTGTCGACCCTGGCTGGTCAGCAGAAGCCTCGTGTGTCTTGTGCGCTGTGCCAAGAAACCCTGCATGTCTTCGATCGGTATCCATTGGTTGATGGTACCTTCTTCTTGAGCCCTCGTCAGCACTCCAGTAGCGCTGTTGAGGTAAATACTTATTTTAACAGAAAAAGAGGAATAAACCTTTTTTACAGTGGAAATAACCGCAAGTGGTAAAGTATAACAATTCTACCAGTAAAATTATATTTATTTATTCTTTTATTTACTATGTCTCTACCTTCATTTCGCATCACAAATTCCCAGTCTCATGTTTGATACAACACATGCACAAGAATAACATTCCGTATGTTTGTTCATAAACTCAAATAAGATCCGAAAGTTTATTTAACAGAGTGTCCCTCAGCTCGGTACGTAACTTCTTGATGTTTATTCAGCGAATTATGAGCTGAGATGCTTCCTGGTTTGTTTGTAGTTAGAATTAGCATGCATTCCCTACGTGGGGTGTACTTTTCGAGGAGTCATTAAAAATTTGACACCTTGACACCCCTTAGGCTGAGACTCCACCAAAGCGGAGATGTGCGAGATGTGTTTTAAAAAACCAATAGAATTTCTTTATTCAAACATGTGTCATCTCGTCTTTTGAAATTCTATTGGTTGTTTGAAACACATCTCGCACATCTCCGCTTTGGTGGAGTCTCAGCCTTTAGGTTTGCTCTTGGTTTCATATTAATTTCTTAACATATTCTTCATTGTGCATATTTGTTTACGAGAAACTTGAATACTTTCGGAACCGATGACTCAGAGTATGCATTTGTATGGGGACGTAAACTCAAGGCAAGGAGGAGTCGTGACGAAATCGAAAACATACATCAATTTCGTGGCGCGCCTTGCGAAACAAAAAGTGCTCGTGACCGATATACCTTTGCATACACTTGTATTACTCACATAGCAACCCGAACCAAACAAAAGGACTGTAGGAACCTTAGGAACTATTGGGTAACCTGCTGTGTAGTAACTGTTGGTTATTCTGGGTATTAACAGGTGAAAGTGGAGGGTCGCACGCGATACTTGCAATTCCTGGAAGAAATGTCTGTTATTTTCTGTTTTTGTGTACTTTGAGGGTTAGATATTCTTTATTAGTCTTAAATCCTTAAAAACCTTTTTCACTACTTTCGTAAATCAAGGATATACGAAAAAAATGAAAAAGGATTTATAACTAAGTACTTATAACTTTACATCTTTCTTCAGCTTTTCAGCTAAGAAGCTTAAAAAGAAAACAGTTAATATCACCTTTTTAATTGATGATCATAATTATTTGTTGAGGGGTTTACTATTTTTGTTAGCTTACCTCTGGAATTGCATATCGGATAACAGTCGATAGTAGTGTATGTTACAAACTATTCAGTCACCTACGTTTGCGTTACGTTCATAAATCTTTTATTAAGTACCTACCTAGTAGTTATTTATAGTAAAATATAGACTTTTAGACAAATTCTCACAAAACAGGTTTTTATAATACAACGTTTTTAATATTAATTATTCTGTATATTTATTTTACTATATAAAAGTAATATTGTTTGTGAGAGAAATAAATAAATGATGATTTGATTTAATTCTACAAATCTCACTTTAAAAAATTATAATAAATCAGAAAAAGAAGCAAATCATAGCCTTTAAGTGGCCTAATAACTCCGTTACCAGAGATAGCCCTACGATCGTACCTCCTCCTCCATACATCGTTCTCCTCAGTGCCGAGGGTCGTGACCTCCTCCAAGGATCACATTTTCACGAATGATTGTTCTCCAGTCAATCCGATCTCTTATGGCTTCTATGGCATCGTGGATCTGGATGGAAAGAGACTTCCGAACCTGGTCGGAACATCGTGTTGGGCTGGGGCCTCGTCCCCTCTTTCCTTCCACAACCCAGCGACTATCAGTTTTTCTAGATCGTCTCCTGTCTTCCTGGCAATGTGACGATATGTGTGATCGTATAATTGCAGATCGGATCATATATCTAAATACTAGTAGTTCGCCCCGAACTGAGATCTCGCGCACCCTAGATGGCTTACATTTGGACTTTCTTCTGACTACCCCTATAATTTCAAGTGCTACTACTGCCGAGTATGCCTATTGCGCTAGCTCTTCATGGTAAAAAATACTAGCATGCATGCAATACAATAATGTCGTGTCTAATTTTTCATTTAAGTACTTATTTCATATTTATGAATTCTCGTCGTATTTCTAAAGTATACGTCTTAGAATGAAAATAATAACTATTTTGGAATGTACAAATTAAGACCTTTCATTTGACACCCCACTCAATATATTTGTTTATTTAACTTTTTTTTACCCCAATTATTTTCATTCTTTATCAACATTTTTTTTATCATGAAAATAAATCAAGTAGCATCTAAAATCATTGCAAACCAAACCGCAACGATGCCACTCTCTTTTTAAGACCGACCAGTCAATGAGCTACGAAGACATCGAAACTCTATGAAACGGGAGCTCTTGCAGCTCTGGTTTCATAGTTTTTGTTCTTTGGTCGTATTTCAAAAACTATACATCCTAGATTAAAAATAAAAACCATTTTGGAATGTACAAAATAAGCCCTTTCGTATGACACCCCACTCAATATATTTGGGTAACTTTGAAAAAAATTTACCCCCTTGGGAACCCCATATCTTTACAACCCCTTCATCGATTACGCTCATACGCTCCACAGCAAATTTCCATAGCACTACCTATTGACCTATCAAGTTTCATACAGATTGGATTAGCGGTTCGATAGTTATGCGAGAACATAAAAATGAAACATACAAACATACAAACATACAAAGCCAAATCGCCTAACTTGCCACTAAGATCTTCGCTCGCTTCGCTCGCTCGATCGATTAATAGTATTGTTTTTTGCAGGTAACAGTGGAAGGCCGCACACAATTCCTAACATGCGTGTGTATGGGTTGCTTGGAGCGCTACGATCCAGACCGGACCATCCGCTGTCGGTTCTGCAACCAGAAGTGGGATGGATCTTCACTCGTGCTGGGAACTATGTACAGTTACGATATCTTCATGGCTACCCCGTGCTGCGCTGATCGGCTGAAGGTAGGACTTTTCATTAATTATATAAGGTCACTTACAAAGGCGAGCTTAACCTTACGAAGAGTTCTCTTCCAGCAAACCCTATGAGGTTAGAAATAAACGGCATAAAATAATAATAATAGGCATCTCATTAATAATAAGCGTCTAGCTAGAATGATAGGCATAAACGAACATAATTACATAAATAGCTACTGCAGTGGGTACTTGTTAATAACAATACTGAATGAGACACATAAGAGATGAACGGATAAGGAATTTGAATGGGCACATGATAATATAAGGAATGAACGAATGGAGGCATATTTTGAATTGCACTTATTTTTAGCGTGTAAAAAGTAAGACCTCTGTAAACGCTGAACTAAATTTAAAAAATATCACAAAAGTGCACGGCACAAAGGCGAGTCTACGCTGTGATGCCTTTGTCTCTTTGTATTTTACACGAAACGTTGAAATTGTGTAGTGTGGTAAAAGCTTTCAAAACACCCTGTACCATAATTTTATTGCAATTTGAATATTTAAGTTTCTGAACATGGTTTCGTCTTGTCTCATGCATTCTGTCCATTTTGTTGCATTAGCCAAATTACGAGCGCTTTGTATTGAATCTCTTTATATCATGACCACGTAACTTATCGTCATTGAATTACAGTTCAGCGATAAGGCCGCCCATTGTACTAAATATGACTAAATTCTGTTGTTATATTTTACTTTTCTTTGTGTACAATAAAGTTTTCATTCATTCATTTATACATTCATTCATCCATTCATTCCCATACATTTTCTCTGTTATCTGTAGCGTTAGCGATTTTAGTTATGTATGTTGGTTATTGCAACTGTTTATCCCATCTGATAAACAAGTTATTAGTTTAGTTTTCTCTTTTCTCTAACTTTCTTCATTTCAATGCTAAAATATTGCAAAAGATTATTTTCCAAATGTAGGCTAATCCTGTTTACTTGTAACATCCATGTAGCTTATAGAAATGAATAGTTTTAAATAGAATGGACTGTTCAGACCTACCTCAACTATAATTTTCCTATCCACAGCATAGTGCGCACTTTACGAATGTATGACATCGTAAAGATATAAATAGCACGTTATACTGCAGTATTGCGATGTTGCTTCCAAGTGTGAATGTGAACGTACGTTTTGATCATAACGTGTTATTTCTTTGAGATTACTTCTGGAATATTTCTTTGCTTAATATTTTATTTATAAACTTGACAAAAATTTATAAAATATCTTAAAATCCTATCATACTGTCCAATCCTACATAACGTATTTTTAATAGGTAGTATCGCATTCTAAACGATGGCTTCAAAAATAAGAAACAAAAAAAAAACCATTAAAATCATAAATCTTCAATGCTTTTATTTACAGAAACTAAACCACTAAGTACATAGTAAAATCAATGGTTGATTTTGCGTTACTGCATTTTTTGCAGTACCTAGATAATGAATGCGTTCATAAGTAGTCACACACTCACACTGTCCTGTCCTTATCTCACAATAAGACGTTCTGCGTCGTAGGTATCATAAACAACAAGTACCTTATCAATGAATACTTCACAATCTCACTGTCCACTCTATTGTTACAGTGCAACACCTGCTACAAGCCCCTACTCCACCCACAGCAGCGTCTGAATTACTCCGACTACTCTCACCCTGTGACCTGCCCGCACTGCCGGGTCAACGACACCCACTTCGTGAAGCCTCTGCCCTACTGCTTCACCAAACAGGTGTTCCCAATCTTCCAGCAGTGGCCATAACAGTCGGCGGTGTCGGGAACCTCTCCCGACACCCCCCCTGCCTCCGCGGACCCCTGGGGTCTGACGCCGTCTCCTTCACGGCGAGCCTCCCCCCCGGCCCTGCGACCCGTCGTCAACACGAGCATGGCACCACGCGCCGAACCCATCTCTCCGCCTGTAATCAAAGCTAAAACCGAGCCGAAGTACAACCTACCTCCGACTCTTGCGAGCATCACGGAATCTCTGTCGCTCCTCGGCCTGAGCCCGGAGACTATAGCCATGAGCCTCGGAGAGTCTCTCGCGGAGCGGTACTTGGCTTCGATCCGCACGAAGCCGTCTTTGGAAGGTTCGCTCTTCAGCAGCTGCGTTCCCCAAGGAGCGCCGGTCATTGAACCCACTCTGCAGCTCCTTTCCGACGATTTCATGGACTACTTGAACCAAATCGGCTACAGTGATTGATCGTGGTAATTGGACTCGATGTGTTAACGTGTATTTGGACTCTAAATCTAGAAGTAATTTCTGATTAAGTTGGTATTATTGAAAATAATTTTATGTGGTTTAGATCGTAATATTGATTTTATTTTAATTTTATTCTGCACTTTGTTGATTAGAAGTTGATTTTATCGGAAATAATGATTAGAGAGTGATGCCAGAAATTGCATTTTTGTTTCGGTCGATTCTTTGTCGTTCCTTTTGAAGGAGTTTTAAAAGCGAATTTTTGAATTATTGATTACCTTCTTTCAGTGATAGCGGTCCCTATCTGATAGGGGAGTTTGTGGCGTGTTGTTTAGTTCAATTTAGTTTATTAGTTATGTTTTATTTTAGCAAAATTTTAAACTTTAACTTAAGTGTTAAACAATATTTTAAGGGTTTATTGCGATATTTTGTTTTGCCCACCAATATGGCACTTGACGTAGGAGATCGTATTGCGTAAAATGCCATGAAGTTATCATGTTTTAATATCATTTTCATAATTTACTTTTAATATTTTCAATTTCTTTAATAATGGTAGTGGACTTTATTTGTAAGAACATTATTGCTGTGTCACCAATAATATGATAGCAAGTCAATGTTTATTATGTAAGGTTTATTGTAACTTATTGTTATTTCATTTCTATACTTTCAACGGTAGTTTAATGGTGTTTCGCACGCACGAGTTATGTAAACAAGTATATTTTGGAATTGTGCCATATCAGAAAGAAAATAATGTTGGATAGACGAAACACCATTACTTGTTCATTCTTCTAACTATCCCCGCAATCTTTGTTATGTGAATTGGCGTGAATATTTAGGATAAGTTATGAACTATGAGTGTCTATTTATTAAGAATAGCGCTTTCTAAGGTGGTAAACGTAACAGCGTACTCAGTAATAAAAAGTTAAAATTTTAGGATAGGTTTTTATACATTTGATACTTACAAAACGTGATTACAAGTGATATAATAATAGTGCGTGTTAGGTTAAGAGTGGTGCGGATTTGATGCGAATATACAGGATTTGGGTGAGTCCGCCATGGCGGCAATGATTCCATTAAAGACTTGCAATTTTATAAACAATTCGATACTGCCATTTACATTGTTCTATTCTAAATTACGGAGCTTGATACTCGTCATAGCTACCTCCATTTGTATTTAATATTCCACGATAAAAAAAACTTTGTAATTAAATTTTGGTCATGATATCAAGCTCTGGTTTGACTAAATTTTGGTCATGATATCAAGCTCTAGTTTGACTGAATGATCGTCTCGTGTCTTAGTGATAGGTCATCACATCCACCATCCGCATCACTGCACCTCATCATCATCTCATCACGCACGGTTTGTGTGGTCGGCGACTGGCAAAACATTTATTAACTGGGCTCTTACACATAGCGCATACATTATACGAATTCACATAAAAATCTGTGGTTTAATTATCTGAATTCAGTCTGAATTGTGTAACTTGGATTTAAACAAAAATTGTCTAAAACTGACGTTAATAGTCAGGGGACACCAACCTTTTTCAACTGTCACTATCAATTTAAATTCGAAATTCAAATAACTATCAATATTTTTCGGTCGTTAGTCTAAAATAATTGTCACTTGACAGATCTAATAACAGATCTGTCAAGCTAAATGGATTTATCATTAAGAAAAAACTCTTAAAACCAAATAATATTTCTATTCGAAATGGCTGAATAGTTTTTAATCTCAGATAACAAAAGACAGTTCTGACAGTTGACAAGTTGAACTATGAACGTAATATTTGTGAGTGATTTATAGTTTTATTTTACAGACATAAAATTGCCAGTCGCCGTGTGTGGTTGTATTATACCTCCCTAACTTTTAATATTAGGTATCCTCTGCTTTAATATTAAGAATCTTACTACCTTTATCCTTAACAAAAATATTAGCGAGGCGTAATATGTAAATATGCCGTTTACATTTTACATGCAGATGCTTTTATGAGTATTTTATCTATGAGGTACGTATAACTGATTCTAACTGAACACACGTAAACGTCACTGTAAAAGTGACTATTGAATGAAGACGCCTACAAATGACAAAATGTTTCATTTTCACAGTCAATTTTATAGTGTTTACAGTTAAACGGTGGTTTCAGAATAGCATATTTCTAGAGTAGCCGTAAATCGATAGTACATTATAACACAATATCAAAGAGCCCTATTAATTTATTGTGACAGCCGCATCGCAATGACATTTCATATGTTAATCAATTTTAATTTTATCGAAGTTTGCTCGTTCGAATAAGAATTATATTTAAAGTTAAATGTACATTTTTTAAAATGTAAGCAATAAAATATTTGAAAAAAAATTGACGAGCTGTTGTTGGTATATTTAGGAAAATATATAAAGAACCAGATCATCTGATGGTGGCCATGTACAAATGTGAAGTGAAGTGTCACTGCGGTGCGCGCGCGTTTAGGTCAAGCGACAAATTATAAAACATAGATTTCTAATAGTTAATACAAAGCCCATATTTAGATTTAATCATAATAGTACACTTGAATTACAAAAAATCCCCATTCCGGTACAAAAACGCTATTTAATAATGAAAATATTCCAACAAATTATATCAAAATCCTCTGATTCAAAGTCAAGGCTGTTCATTTCATATTTAATAGATATTTCAATATAAAAGATCTTTGAACATTTACAATATAGATATCTTACAAAAAAAATAGCAAATTATAGTAAAACCAAAATGGCTATAAAATTAGTATTGGGCTTGAAAATATTTTATCCCTTAAAGTACATTATACAATTCGAATTTCAGAATAAAATTATATTTAGCAAAAATAGATTTTTCAATGCATTGTACAAAAATAAAAGAAAAAAATACAAAAAATCTTTTTGGTATCTTTAATTATTTGTTAAATAAAATGCTTTTGAAGGTTGTATGTAGTATCGTACCTAGTATGAGATCGAAACAATAGTTTTGTTCTTCCTTCTTTATTACATTTACTGTTTGATTATTCAGATTTTAGTCACTTAGTTACTTGTTCATTTTTCATTGAGTATATAAATTTAATTAAACTAACGTTGCCCTCTTTCTAAGTTTATTTGCCCACTATGTTGTATTATGTAATGACAATTTATTTAGACACCGACTTTCATACGTCACGTTGAATTTATTATGGTGTAATTTAGTGAATTGCTTAAAAGTACAAAGTAAAACAATTTGTTACTTTTGCAAATTTTATAAAAATAAATCAAATACATATTAAAATAATTCCTCAGTTAGATAATAGTTGCTGTAATCCTAATAAGTACATAATTTAACTAAAACCGTGATTTTCCTCATTTATTTGGAACAACTTTATTGATTTTTGTAAGTTTAGAAATTTCGTTCTGTAGTACGTTAAATTTTAGACTCAAAAATTGTTACTTATTGAAAACTATTTATCTCTTAATGATTTTCATTACTTACTCAATTTTTATTCTTAATAAACTTATATCAAATTATAAATTAGGAGTCGTACCACTTAGAAGCACTGTAGAATATTAAAATCGGCATAATATTTTGTTCTTTAGGTATTATGTATCGCTTTTATATAGGTTATATTATATTCTATATCTTATTTCCATCGTAGTTCTTTTAGAGTCGTAGGGTTTTCTTTAATAATATGGGACGAATGAGATGTATGCGTGTGGTCACACCTAACATTAAGTTATTCATATGGTTGCATTAGTGCTTTATTGTGTACTCTAAAATGAGTACTTATGATATCGTGTGCATTCTGGTCATAGGAAGGATTTAAATATTCAATGAAACGCACATCATAATAATGTCTCAATTTGCCAATGTCATTCAATTTTGAGCCATCATAATAAATGATTGGTGTTTGATTGATGCTCTTCAGATTATACTTGACGAAATAAACCTGTCAGAATTTAAAATGAGCTTCTTGAAAGTTGAAACTGTGTCACTCATTGGAGTGCACGTGTTTATTGGAGACTAACATGAGCATAATACTGCACAATCTGCACATGTAATTCTCAAAAGCTTACAGGATATAGTGGCGCACGTTTCAGCCCAAAAGGAGCCCAGATGTATTCGAAGATACCTTTTTGAGATGCAAATTCAGTTATGTCGGCTCTTATGATCGGTAGAAGACATTTTCATGTGACATTCACCCTTCATTGATACCCAGCGTTCGAGCTCAAAATTCACCAAACGCATTGGCTGATTCTAGTATACGGCTGTTATTGGTTAGTGAAAAAAACCTTTTTGATGATATTTTGATACTCGATGTTTTCTACACTAATGTAGTTTGTAACGTCTATATTACGTAGTTTAGCGGTTGTCTTGATCGCATTTGTTAGTCGTGGAAAGTATTAATTTTTAAATTACGAATTGAGGCTAATACAGAATTTTACTGGAAGTTAAATAACGAACGACACGAATACGTAACACGTATTGGCATGCCGGTCTAAGTGAAATACTTAGCAACTCTTTATTTTTCAACAGTAATATTTCGGCTTATAACTTTTAACGTTTAGAAGAAATGTTTTCAGTTCTCAGTGACAGACTGATCAAGAAACAGAAAGACTAACAAATGAGATGAATGAGTAAAATGTGATAATGCAGACACCGTTGCCACTTGCCATTCATTCGTAGCATCAACCATGTAGTTTCATGCATCGTTTCGGTAACCATCAAAGCCAATTAATTTTGAGAAAGAATTTGAGGAGATGGTGATATCTGACGAATTGTAATGATATTAAGTGATTGCGTGGCAACTAGAGTTTTAGGGATAAACAACAGTTTAAGAGATCCGTAATAAACGTGAAGCGCGGGGTGCATCAGGGTATGAGTGTCATAATTTTGTAATAACTTAAAATCTTTTGTACTTTCATAACGGTAACAAGTAACTTAGCGTTAATGTTTTTCTATTTAATATAATAATGCGTAAATTAAACGTCAAGTAATATACTTTTTTACTGAATCGTAGTTGTAGTATTTTGTAAGACATCCGAGACTAGATCTCGTACGTGTATAACAGCGATAATAGATTTAAGACCGATTGTTCGTAAAATTTTAAGAAGGAATCTGGCCGGTCTTCAAAATTTTGCATTGAATTTACTTATAAAGCACTCAAGTGTAAGATTCCTTCTTGACTTTAGGCGTTCATATGAATGGTCGTAGTTATAGTAAGTAATTATTCTGTGCATTTTCTATTGGATTTAATGCTTTTTATATTTAATCGTGTGTGTATTGGTCGTTCTGACACGTACTTCAGAGATTGATCAGAAACTAAACGTTTCTAAATTTAGTGTCTTGTTTGACGAGAAAAAAATGTTTGGCATCGCTGCTATCGTGTTCGTTCGCGACACAAAATGACTGGTCAATTTCGCTTGTAAGCTCGCCTGGAACTAAAACCATCTGCGTATAATATTTATCTGTACGTGAGGACGAATGTGTGTGTAACTTTATAATATTTTAAATTTAATATTATCTTATATTTATATCCTTATATTCATTAATATTGAGTGTGGTCATGTACTTTTCTATGATCTCTGTTTACTTACAATTTTTGGGAATAAAGTTCGAGGAGGGAAGGATAGGGTAGAAGCTCAGATGGAAACGCCAACTTAATATTAGGTAACATTAAGTGCTTGAATTTATTCTAAGAATCGTTTTAAAAATTCGATGATAAAATACTTTTGTACCGTTAAAATATGTATTATTTTTTTTGAAAATTTCGATACGTCTCAACGTATATTTTTGTACATTTGGAGTCGATGCGCAAGGAATTGGCACAAGTAAAATAAGTATAAGATTATTTTGATAAGAAAAAAAAGTTCCATTTTGTACGATTTAAAATTATGAAAGCTATTAATTTTTGTAAGGATTTGTGAGCGTTGAATTGTTGATGGAAAGCGAATCTAGGTGTAGGATGTTTCAGAAAATTGTAATAAAACGTGAGAGAAAAAATAAAGCATGTTATATTTTAAAACGAACCCTGAGAGTCGCTTGCAAGCGTCGCTCGACTGGCTCCGTTTTACTTGACGAAGGTAGTATGTAAGTTACTCTTTTAAAGAGTTTTCGCAGGTAGTAGTTTTAGTAGGCTTAGTGTTTTTATACCAGCTTGATGTTGTGAAATTTATAATAATATCGATAACGCAGTACTACCGAACAAGCAGCCAACACTGATCAATAGCTGAATGTGTAGTGAGGTTACGTTAGTCGGGACGAGCGGACGCAAGTTGTGATCTTAACCAAAGTGTTGCTGTTCGCATGCATATCATGAACGACGCTAGATACTTTCGGTACAAATTCTTAGCGAAGTTTTTATTCTATTTGATTATTGTATTGTTAGACAATTCCATGTCAGTTTTGTGAAGGGTGCTCCGCTCTCGATCTCGGCCTGTCGGCTCCCGTAGCTCATTCCGCGCGGCCCTCGCAATCCTGACAGCGAACCTGAATTATTTCAGTTATTAGCAGAATTTATATTATTGTCTTAGGATTCCGATTATGTTACGTTTTATATTGCTTATATTATATAACAATGTTTATTGAGTATTTTATATTCATTTGATGAGGACCTAGTCGTTTCTCTGTATATCACATCCCCAAAGTACAAATTCCTTGTTGTATAGTCCAATTTTGTTTGACTGTTGTTGAATGGAAATTATTTTAGTGTTGGTCGGGGCTGGCGCGAGTTCGCGCTATGCCGGTTTGGAAATTAACTTAGCCATGATGTCTGAACATTGTGCCGTCAATATGGCAATCTTGGCTCTCCGCCTGTCAACACAGGGGCGCGACTTACGATAGTATTTCAAATTAACATAATAAATAAGCACCTACTATAACATAATAAAGGCCAATGTGTTGATTAAATTATTCGATTTGTTAAATTTTTTAAACTTACAACTAAAAAAGGTTTTTTATCCCTGAACAAGTAATAATTGTGTGAAACAAGTGAAAAGTAAAAATTGTTTAAAAGTCGCGCCTCTAATTGTGGCTAATGTAGTAACTTTATAAATAATTCGTACAAATAGATAAATATTAATTTTCGCAGTGCCGCACCAGGTACTATTACAAAAATAAATATACCTAAGCAGCTTTTATTTTAAGTTAGTTTAATTTTATTCTACCCTATTTTTAGTTCATGCACAATTGAATAATCCAATAAATAATTTTACTTTTATTCTTTACTAATTTTGTTCACTTCAGTGATATTAAGCTATTTTAATTTTATTTAACCAATCATGTCGTTTTTAACTTTCCATTGTTTTAGTTATACGTCGCCTACTACACATTATTCGAAAGCTAATTTAGCAATGGCATTTTTCAATTGACACTATACCTACGATTACAATGAAACCTTTATAAAAATAATAAAAAAAACATTAAAATAATAAGAGTTTTATTTAAATATCACCTTCCTTGGATATTTCTTTTAGGTAGGTAAGTAGGTACCTACTTAAATAAAATTTCATACCTATAGTTCGCGTCATGTAAAAAGAACGCTGGAAGAAAGTGGAGGGGTATGTTTTGTCTCATGTTTGCTAACAGGTTAAGAGGAAAAAGTTGTAGGTACCTACTTAAGTGGCATGGTAGGTATTATTTTAATGTTGAAAAACTGATAAATAAGTAGGTACATAGGTACATCTTGATCTAAAATTACCTAAACACAGTGTCTTGTGAAATCCTAAAACACCTAGGTAGGTACTTGCTTAATTTAAACAATCGTCGATTTGGGTAGATGTTGCAGGCCAGCCACTTCTAGATAAGTACCTACCTACTTAAATGCTCTCTACTACTCTTTCCGTTCTATGGTTAGCTACTAATAAATAAGTACCTACACACTTATACGATTACGAATTAATAGGCAAACAAATACCCTACCTGGTAACCTATCAATCTTTCGAAAAACGATACACCGAATTTTGAAATCCATAAAACGTTTGATAGAAACTCGAAATCCAGATACTTTGTTTTACATAATTTTATTACTCCGATAAAACGTTTCACAGAAGTCTCATTTGACAGAAACACTAAAGCCAGATTATCAGTTCGTTTTTTTTTCATTTGACAACAATATCCTTATACCTTATTTTAAAAGACAGAAGTAACGCTTACCAGAAAATTTCCAGCCATATAAAACCTTTTCCATCTTACTCAATTATATTATTTACGTAATTTGTGTTCCTTTTCATGTTGCGTCTGTCTTACCGTAAAACGAAACGTTTTTAGGTTATTATCGGTCTCAGAACCGAATCTGCCCACCCCGACTTCCACGTAGTCTTGTCTGTCCTACCCTAGAGTGTTTTTATGAACTCGGAGGCGCGAAGGGAGATGCAGCCCCCGCCCGCTGTGACAAAACGCGGCACCAGCACGAGCTGGAGCGGCTGAGGCTGGTCGCCGCCGAAGGTGGCGACCAAACAGCCGAAGCTGCAAAGGCTCGTGCTGATGCTGCGTTTTGTTACGCAAGGGCGGAGGGGCTGCACTTCCCGAAGCGCCGGAGCCGTCACAAATTCGAAATGGATAGAAGATTTAGGTTAAATTTTGATAATTTGCCAAAAGTGTTTGGTGAGGTTACTTAACCATATAGCACGAAATTAGTTAGGAAATGTTAAAGGTAATAAAAAAAAAGTAACTAGGTACAATATTTATTAGATATCTACCTACAGTACTTCAAGCGACATAATGGACATCGGTCATTTAATTTTATGGTACCTAGTATTTATAACGCTCTGAATTATTACTAGATGGTGCAATTAGTAGGCATTTAGAAAGATTGAATACATAATTTTGTAATTTTTCGGGATCACAAAATATATGGAAAACAAATTATATGGAAAACAAACATGCGGTAAAGTGAATTATCTGGATATTAAAATTTCTGGAAAATGTTTAGATGTATTTTGTATTTCTGCCTTGTAAAAAAAAACCAAATGAAAATCTGGCTTAAGAATTTATGGAATTCGAATTCCTGTATTATGAAAAAAAAGAAATCAAAAATCTGTCAAACGTTCCTATGGATTTCAAAAATCTGTCTTGTATTTTTCGTGACATCAATACGTAACCACCCTACCTACCATCCAAGTTGAATAAATTAACTCCTGATTAAAGTAATATAGCAATGGACAGATACAAAAGTTTATCTAAGTAATGTAGGGGTTAGGAAAGAGATATGCTTGCATTCCTTGAATTTGCTAGAGTTATTTAAAAAAAAAATCTCAAATTACCATTGGGTGAGATACCTACTTACCCCTTTTTTAACTACCTGATATCTAAACTCTACCTAAATTCCGCAACACTTTGGTAACCTGACGGGTCGCGTCACGCGTGGTCGTGGCGGCAGAGAAAACGTTGGGAGTGATGATCTCGACGCCTTTGAGAAGACTTGGTGGGAGAGCTCGAAGAACAGAGATGCTGGGGAGACCTTTGCCGTTACCCAAACTGGTAGTAAGTAAACCTCCCTGACTGAACCCTCCAATCTTCGCGAGCTTTATAAGCATAAAGCTAACCTCGTCTTAAAATTTGGTGGGAAGGTATTTTGTAAAATAATAAGTTATTATGACAACAATGGGTAAATAACAATAAGTAAGTTTTTTTTTTCGATTGAAGAAAAAAAGGATACCTACACGCTACAAACTAGCACCCCTCTTTTTATTGGGCGTTAAAAATAATTTACCTAGGTACTTCTTAATTTTGTTTGTCACCTATGACTTCCAATAGTCCGATTTGTTTGTATGTGTGCTTAGGTAGGTACCTAGTGAAATCATGTGAAAACTTCCGACCAAAACAACACTACCTACAACACTTACCTACGTAGGTAGGTAGTCTACACAACGTACAAACCTGTCATTACCATTAGGCACCTACCTACCTACCTAATAGTGTTTCATATAGGTAGGTAGGTACTTATTACTTAATAATGATTATGGTAAACACACCACACCCCTATCGAATGTAACGTACGAGAAACATACGAAAAAGGTGTTTTATACTGCCAAATAAAAAGTTGATAGAAATTTAAGAATCATAAAGCGACCGGTGATAAACTGGGCACTGGCGACCTCAGGGTGTTCGAACATAGGACATAAAGTTTTTATCGTTTTCGTGTGCGAATAGTGCGTATACACATACGCAATCTACAGGGTGGTTGAGAGCGGAAACAAATTTTCAAGTACTTACCTTTAAGTATGGATGTTTACTTAGGTATCATTGTGACTATACACAATAGCCTGATAAAAGATGGATAGATTGTTTAAAAAACTATTTCCTAGTAACTTAGTAAGTACCTACTCATGTATGGGCGTGGGTAGGCCTACAGAGACCAAACTAGGTAGATAGGTAGACCTACTCTAAGGGGAGTACCTATGGAAAAAAAAACCTGTTATGCCGGCCCCGCCTAAGTGAGAATAAGTTATGAAACTAAGTAGGTACCTAAGGTATTAATTAAGTAAGTAGGCAGGTACTATACCTATAGCTTAAATCCATTTATGTTTAAACGGCCAAAAAAGTCATTTTTGTTACCATTCTTTTTATTTAAATATAAAGGTGTGAGTTTAACGTGTTTCAAAGTAGCTTTCATAGTGTTTTATGAGTCAAAGTTAGGTCATACTCAAAATAAAGTGATTTTGTCTCAATAATATTCCTTCCTTCCGTCCTTAACTTCGCTCGCATGGTGCCAACATTTAAACAACTCACCTATACCTACTTATGCTATTTCAGGCCAATCTACACCTACAAAAGTAACAAACTTCTAAACATACAAAATAATCCCCCTTACTTATGAAAGATGTTTAAAGTTGAACAGTGGTTAAAAAACGTCCTGCCGTCACTATCCACAAATAAAGACAGGACGTTGTTTAACTAGTGTTCAACTTTTTACATCTTTCATAAGTAAGACCCAATATAAGTAAGTAGGATTTCAAACTGTGAATTAATCCTGTATTACATTTCCCTACATTGTGTACCTTGTTGATTGGAATCGTGCCTTTTCTATTTACTTGGTCGTTGTTATTTTAAGCGATTTAGAACCTTGTTCTTATCATAAGAGTACCTAATTTTATTTAAGTTTTCTTGAGAGTTTCTTGTCATTGACACTAAACTAAGGCATGACTGCAGATTTAGCATTGTATTCAACTGTGAAAGGTTCAAGCTGATCAATTAATAAAGATGTCTTTTGCGATCATTTTATTCACAGCACAATTTCATACTACCAATGATGATAGTCACTTAAATGGCTCTTTGGGACTTCTAATCGTAACTTTTCAAGATCTCTCCTTATCTAAAATTTATAAAATTCATGAAATTACTATAAAATAAAAAATCATTACCTACCGAAAAAACTAAAATCTATCTAACCTTAGCAATCTCAGATAGCTTATGCCTAGCTTTAGGACAATAATGAGATTGTATCCAGTAGTAGTTCAACACTTTATTATCCACTATAGCCCATTAAACAGCTTTTATGCTCAACATCAAAAAAATAAATTCGAAGGACCATTATCTTTAAACCGCAACCGTCCGTGTTTATGACGCGTAACAAGCAATAAAATTGGGGTCTGGGGGCCTTAGAGATATGGGGTCTAAGAGACCCCCATCTTTTCCCAATCTCCCTTGTCTTGATGAACACCGTAACACCCACAACTATATTCTGCCAATAAAAAATATTATGCGACATCTGATAGTGTTGGGAAATGGGAACGTTTGGACCTGTTGTTTTTTTTTTGTTTATTTCTGGCTTAGATTGCCAAAAAAAGTAAAACCTTTTAACTGGAAACTTTATTTGGGAAAGATTTTGGGTAAATACTGTAAAAAGTATCTCAAGTGATCAGTAACAGCCTCTACGAAAGAACTACGGATTTCGTAGCACATGTTTAATTAACGTGGCTGCCATGGCTCCCTATCGCATCTGTCAAAAGCAACATTCAAACTATTCTGGGGTATCTTTATGACTTCCTAAGTTCCTATGTCCCCTCGATGAGGCAGAGGGCGTCCACAGCACAGAAAAGAAATATTTTCTGTGGTCAAAACTCAAAACTCAAGATCAGGTCCACAGTGATTCTCTATCTTGTTCTGTCTTGAGCTTCGCGCTTAATTTCACTCCAGGACTTCCCGATCTTCTTCGCCTCGTCTAGCACCGTTCGCCGCCAGGTTTGTTTGAGACGACCAGTTTCGCTTTCTTTGGGGATTCCGATCCAACACCTGTTTAGCCTGTCAGTATATCGTGAGAATTCGGCGAAGACACAGTTTAATAAAAACCTGCAGCTGATCAGAGATGTTTTTGGTTACATTTCATGTTTCATACATTTCTGCGAGTTCTGAATTTTTTAAATAGTAATAAATATTTTCCCCTCTCTACAATCACATCGATCGTCACGTTCGCTGGTCAGCGAAAGTAATGAGTCGTAAAGCAGCGATGTAAAGACTCAGTTAGTTTCGGATCCTAGTTTAATGAAGCATAGCTGTCATTTACGACGAGGAATTTTCAAGAAAATTACATTTTCCGATACTTTCCTTAGATATCTACTGTTTCAGATTACTGTGGTTTACCACTGCTGCTTTTAAGTTCATATTTGAAGGTTGTGGTTTCAGATCTCGTGCGCCAATGAATTTCACCTACTCTATGGAAAATTTATATAATTTCCTGAGTAGCTATAGGTACGTTTTGACACTAGCTCTAAACGTGGCTTAGATAAACGTACTCGTACGGATTTCCTGTAGGTATAAGTACTTATTTTTTGTGGATAAGGCCAATTAGGATGCTCTCATCCTAATTCCTAATTGGAAGATTTAGACTGGACAATTTTACTTTGTCTCAATGTTACAGGAACTAGAACGTCTTAATGAGTTATTCGTCGCTTAGAATGCTAACTGATTTTCTAACTATATTTTTCTTTAAAGTAAAGAACTCGTGATAAAAATTATAAAATCTCTTGATGCACAACCGGAGTTCAAACACTCAATATACCTAAGTCATAAGTATTTATTTGTATCGATTCCATTAACGTATTACATAGAATAATTAGTCTACATCAAGCTTATTCCAAGTCTGTAAAATCAAGTGAATGGTGTTTCATTAAAATTAAGGCCGTACGTACCGTCGTAAATTCGTAATCTCCATCCCAGGTATTCAAAACAGGATTAATTATTGCCAAGCCCAAATTTGCCTATCCAAATCTCCTTACAAATCTTTTAAAAAACCTTTTTTTCTTATGACAAAGGGTCAGTAAATAGAGGGTGTGTCAACCCCCGCCGTGCTGACGGAATTAGGCGAGTCAGGCCCAAATTAAAAAAGAAATCAGGCGAAAGCTAATTCCAAAAGTTTTAATTACGTTTATTTTACTCATCAAGCAATCCTCTGATTAATTTACAAGGAAAGGTGCAGACAATGAATTCACGGATCGTTTCTATTCAAACTTGAGACAACTGAAAAATGCGTATCTACCAAAGTATCTAAACTAGAAGCATTAAAACCACACTAAAACATCTAATCCAAAAATACAGTCTCAAATTCTATTAGACCATGCAATCTGAAAATAACTAAAACAAACAGCTCTCAAAAAGCACTAATTACTACCAAAACATTCTGTTTACGGCACTCTCAAGCACCGACACAGTTCAAGTGCAAGATGAGAGCTCAGATACCTGAAGTTTGCTTAAAGTAAGCACTTAATTGCACCCTTCGCACCTTCCGCTTTTGTTTCCGGAGAGTGCTTGCTTTGAAGCCGACACCGAAAACACGAAAAGATTTAGAGCAGAGGAAAAAACTAGGAAACGAATCGTAGGAAAACGTTGTGTTAAAATTTCAATAATATTTTTATTCAAAAATGCTTATGATAGTTGAATATGTCTAGGGAGGGGGCAGACAGAGACAAATCTCTTAGTACTTACACATACTTACAAACATACATAAAATCACGCCTCTTTCCCACAGGGGTAGGCTGAGACCATGGATTTCCACTTGCTACGATCCTGACACACCTCTTTCGCCTCATTCACTCTCATCCCATTTTTCATACAAGCTTCGCCTTTTGACCTGGCCTTTCTCCAAAATATCAAAATATTTTAGTAGGTAGGTACTTGTTTTGTTGAAAATGTTCGAAAGGTAAGTACACTTTCTTACTGTTACTCAGATACATATGTCATCTACACAATATGTCAAAGCTATGTGAGCATTTACCACGAAAGATGGTAACAGATACGACCATTACAACAATTTTCTGGGCGAAGATTCAGAGACGCAAACGCAGACGGTCGCTCGTAAAAGTGAAATATTATTACCGCGTTCACTGAATTTAAAAAATCGTCTCGCTTCAAACCTTTAATATGAGCTTTAAATCATGCAGGAAATGGTTTCTATAATGAAATGTGAGTTATTGAACCCTGCCGACACGGGCAAGCGCCTATTGTTGAAACCTAATGGTGAAACTTTGAAAAGGAACGGTTTGACTTGCCTCTAAAATGCTTTTTAAGGCCTCTACTTATTAATAAACTCGTATTAACTTCTGTCAAAGTTGCACCACGGATTAAACTATTGCCATCCTTATTTTTCACTGTCTAACAAAAAAGGATGGCAATAGTTTAATCCGTGGTGCAACTTTGACAGAAGTTAATACGAGTTTATTAGACGCCTCAAGGATTAGGGCACGTCCAAAACTATAAAAAAATATAACTGGACATAATTATGATAATACTCACTTCAGAATAAGGTTTTATTGAAATATTTAACATTGTGACTAAAAACTTTTACTTATGTGTGCTAAGTGCCTACGATCCCTCTGACGAATATTAATCTATTAAAAACAAAATGTATTTTTACTTAGGTATATTTATTCTATAAGTTATGCTTATAAAATTCCTTGCTTCGTCTTTTGACTATGATACTTGTCCAAACAGTAAAAACAAACTGAAACCTAAAGAAGTAACTAAGCTAAAATGTTTCGCCAAAATACGCCGACCTGCCTCGACTCCGTCAATTAGACTCCAACGTTCCTTTTAGGGATTCTAAAAACGTCGTAACATAAACTTTTTCAATTTTCACCTGCATTTATAGTCGCGTAAAGTGAGCAGAGTAAATATGCGCCGAAGGTTGACGACGCCTGGGGCGCAAATGTAGCGACTTGATAAGGGCGCGCTCGGTATAAAATGCATGTAAACACCTCCTTTGCGGGGAGTTGAGACCAAATGTTGGCGACTTCTCTCCCCAAATGCAAAGATGCAATTGTGAATGTGACTTCCAAGTAGGACATTGTTGAATAAAGTCGTGGATGTGATATTTTGAAGCTGCATTTTTCTGGAATACAATCTTACCGAGAAAAATATAACGTTCAAGATACCTTTCTACTTCTTACATAGACTTATCGTTCGAAGTTATCTAGTTACTAGAAACCATTGACAACAATCTTTAGACAGATGGTAATAACATTTAAATAAATATCCAAATCTTTAATATTATGCAATAACTCTTCTATTAAAATACAAATCGCACTCTTTATCCATTGAAAGATTTACAGCAGGCCAACCCGTTCAGACAGGACACGGTGTAAAATTCAATCGCATAAGAGGCCGTCTGCTAAACTTCAGCTTGCATCAAACTAACTACGAAGCGATGGGCCGGCAATCATTCTAATGGCTTCACTAGAAGAGACGGACTAAGGGACTACTGAACGGACTTATCTGAATTCATGAATCCATCTTTAAGCTCATTTCAGGCTACGTTATAATATGATAGCATATATGCTATACCTAATATAGTTCATAGCAAAACAATATCGCGCACCATGGGACACGTTCACACTTCACTGTACGATATAATATTGGCGTACCTACCTACTATAAAAATGTATGGTGCGCGATATTGTGGTGCTATAAACTATTATGTTATAATATGCTAATTATTATAGCGTAGTCTGAAATGCGCTTTACTAGATGGTTCACAAAGTGTCAAGAGCCAATCTAGGACACTATCATCTACCTACAGTGTTATGTTATTATTTTACTTTAAAATTTCAATTAAAACTCATTGAAGTTTTGACAGTGACTACCTTTTTACCCGACCGACTGCGCAAAGCAAAGGAAGGGTAATGTGTTTATCAGTCTATGTATGTTTGTATGTTTGGATGTTTCTATGTGGCGTTCTAGAGGCCAAACGCGTGGACCGATTTTGATGATTCTTACGTCAATCGATTCGTCTCAACCTTGGGAGTGTCACTAAAGACATGACAGTAATCAAAATTCACCAGTGCCACAACCAGACGCCATATTGTCAAAATTAAAAAAATCATAATCGTCACACCATGTCATGTGGGGTATCGTTGAATAGGTATTTCAAAATCAACTTTAGGTTTCTTTTACCATTTTTCATTTTAAGTTTAATTTAATTTAATTTTAAATTTTAAATTTAATTTTAAGTTTAGGAAAAATAACGGTTTAAAGTTGGTTAATAATAATTCTCGCTATGGATGTTTCTATGTGGCACTCTAGAGGCCAAACGCGTGGACCGATTTTCATGATTTTTACGTCAATCGATTCGTCTCAACTTTGGGAGTGTCACTAAAGACATGAAAGTAATCAAAATTTACCAGTGTTACAACCAGACGCCATATTGTCAAAATTAGAATAATCAAAATTGACGAACTATGTCAAGTAGGGTATCGTTGAATATGTACCGTAAAATACGCCAACATTGCCCGCTTTTTTCGAATAATTTCAATTTTTGTAAAAAAATTCTATGGGAACGTAAGTATTTTCTTTTATCATCTGCTATTATAAGATTATGTGCATGTATTACTTTATCAGATTTTATGATGCGTCAATATTTAATTAAGTATTTTATACATTTTGATGGCGGGCAAAGTTATCTGGACTTTTAGCCAACATTGCCCACGTTGATTTTTGACGCAAATATAGCCTCTAGAGAGATGAAATAAAAAGCCAATACAAGAATTTAGGCAATAATGGCGTTTACTTTAGGTTTTAAAACGATACTTTAGAAGCTTTCCTAGCAAAGTGGCTGGGCAAAGTTACCCTGACATTTTTTGTCTTTTTCATACAAACCGCATTTCACAAATTAAAAGTGCTAGGGTTGGCACTTCTTAGTTAACTGATCTTGTGATCGTAGTTGTTGTAGGTATAAAAAAACTGGTTATTTTTCATTCAGGTATTTATTTAATAAACTTTAATCAACATATTTATATAGGTACCCAAATGAAAATGAAATACTAATTGAGATCAAATGATGTTAGGAGCTAAATTAAAATAATTACTAAACTGTTAGACATTTTCAGCTAACTGTCACTATTATTATTGCATTGTCACCGAAGACTCATAATTTTACCTAAATTCAGCTCAATTTGACACCGGGAAGTAGGTCAAATTAAGCTTGCAAGAATTGACTCTGACAAACATACTTACAAACATAGGAACTTACAAACATACAAACATTGCAAGTTAATTAAAAGCTTTAAAAAAAACAAGTTTCTGAAGTGCCAACCCTAAGCTTATTTTGATGGCGGGCAATGTTGTCAATAGTAGATCGCTACATTGCTAGATAACTTTGCCCACCGCTATAACTCTTGTTTGAAAAGACATTCAGCAACGATAATAACATATTAATACTCCTAAAATGTTCTTACATATCATAATATTAATAAAACTAACCTGTGTTTTCGCCATCACTCACAATTCACTTATGAATTTGCACCAAAATTTGCCCGCGAAAATACACACCGTACTCGAAGAGTTCCAACAAGTTACTGAGTGAAGCTAGCGACACACCAGATAGACAGTGTTGCTAGACACATAACCTATTTTCTATCAAAGTAAAAAAATGTTAACATATTATTCAAATATTTTTGCAATTTAAAGATTTGCTTAAAAATTGATCTTCGGGCAAAATTACCCTTGGTGGCAATGTTGGCGTATTTTACGGTATTTAAAAATCAATGTTAGATTTCTTTTTCATCATCATAACTAAAAAGTGTTAAATAAAGAATTATTTAAAAAAAACAAAAAGTCCCGACTGCGTTAAAACTAAAAAGAAAAAAACAAGCCTGCAAAGAATTACTCACAGTCGGGACCCAAAACATTGGGAAGATTTGATTGGTAATAAAATAAATGGGTACCGACTGTGAGTCATTCTTTGCAGGCTTGTTTTTTTTCTTTTTAGTTTTAACGCAGTCGGGATTTTTTGTTTTTTTTTAAATAATTTTTTATTTGTGTTGCAACAATCGTGGTCGCGGGCGAAACGTCCCGTCGCGAAATAAAAACAATAAAGAGGAAAAATCCCTGTGTAAAATATTTAAAAGTATGAGTTGTAATCGTGAAAGTCTTAGAAAGACTATGAGCAAAGACTTCAGTTACCCGTGATCATGGCGCATGCAACAGCGTCGAAATATCGGGAAGCAACAAAACTCAATAATTAAGAGGAATTGATGATAATAATTAAAAATCCACCCCTTTTGTAGCCTGCGTACGCCCCCGCCCACTTGGATCAACTCGCAGTCCGAATTAGTTCTTTTCAAACAACCTCCATCATTGAATTGAAAATGTCCAGACAGACGCTCGTACATTACCTATTACTAGATAGGTATTTCACTTTTACGGCCGATTCTTCAAAAGATATCCCTTTTTTGTAGTTTCGAAATAAAATAGTTTCGAGACCCTTAAAAATTGATTTAGAGATGTTTCTGATAAAATGAAATCGACTCTATCTTTAATCGACAAATCTTTTTGTACAGTCAAATTATATATCAGTATCTAGCACTCAAAATGATTAGAATGAGTTTGATGTTAGCTGAAAGTTATACCTAGCTGCGCTTTAAAGTTTTACATTTTTTACGATAAAATATTAAATCATTTCTCGTAAAAATTGATCTTGAAGAAAAAAAGGTGTAGGAAAAAAACTTCGCAATGGATAATGCTATATTATAAAATTTGATATTCCACTAGTATTTGTGATATTTTGTGAAAATATTTGTGACTCAATCATGTCCCAATAGTTGAACCATGGTTCGTCCATAGTTGAACTAAGATACAATAGTTATTTTCACCTCAGCAGCTCTAAATCCTTTGCTGCGAGAAACCAAAATGCGATTTTGCACACTGGTTTCAGTGAGGAAAAGTAATTTGAAATTCGAATGTCGTAGATTGACACACACCCATAAATTCCAAACTTTATTTAGGTTTCAACTCAAATTGTTCATCAACTTTTGTGGCTGCCTGTGCTTTGTTTAGGTGTAATATTCCATCATGTTTGAAGCGATAAAAACTTTGTAGACGACCGAAGGTGTTCATTAAAGCTTGTGATTTATAACTTGGCTAAACGCAACTGTTGTAGATTTAGAGCGATCTAAGCTGATGTTTGGTGAAAACGGACTTAAGTGTTGAGTTTTCGAATCACTTGAGAAAATGAAATGCTTTTTGAATTTAATAGTAACTAGGTCCCCACGGCTTTGTTTGCAAAGACACGAAAAATCGTAGGTTCGGCAAATCCGGGATGTAGGCTGATTGAAAGCCCACGTCGTCATGGCTCTTACAGCGAGGCTGATAAAATTCACGTGTTATCCGAAACATAGATGTACCTACCACTCGTGGTCACCAGTTCATTTTTAACCGACTTCAAAAAAAGAGGAGGTGCTATGTTCGACTCTATGTATGCTTTTTATGTAGGTACTTATGTTCACCGACTCCTCCGTCAATAGTAAACCGATTTTTTTTTTAGGGTTCCGTACCTTAAAAGGTAAAAAAAGGAACCCTTATAAGATCACTTTCTTGTCCGTCTGTCCGTCTGTCCGTCTGTCCGTCTGTCCGTCTGTCCGTCTGTCCATCTGTCCGTCTGTCTGTCCGTCTGTCCGTCTGTCCGTGTGTCACCATCGATTATCTCAGGAACGGGTGGAGCTAGCAAGTTGAAATTTATACCATATACTAAAGTCTATAGTTCCTATTGTGAGTATAAAAATCAAGGTCCTGAGTCAACACTATAAAAAGATATAGGCAAATTTAGGTTTTCGTGAAAACTTGTGAGTACCAAAACTTACCTTAATTATCAACTTTTTTTATTTTTTGGAATTTTTCCTTTACTTATGCTAGAAGACTTTGCTTGTAACCAAAATTGACAATTCTAGGTCAACCGGAAGTACCCTAGAGGTTTTGGGTCGAAAACCTAAATGGTAGTTCCCGTTGACCTAGCATAACGAAATTTGGCAAAAAGCAAGGTCTTATAGCACAAATAAAGGAAAAATTCCAAAAAGTTAAAAAAATTGAAAATTAAAGGGTGTTCCCATACATACATAGTTGACGCCAATTAAAATTGTCCTCCGAGTTGTATGGGCGCTCATACAATTAAGCGGACTAGCTTAATTGGCACCATGGCTAGGTACGGAACCCTCGGCGTACGAGTTCGACTCGCACTTTATGTTTTTATTTTTTGTTTGAAATGGTATACTTTCCAATTTGTCCCCTATTTGTCCAATCAAGGAAGTGAAGTCGGTTTTTGATTTTTTTTATCTTGTATGTTACACTAATCTATTGTTATTAGGTACATATTTTTTAATATCTTGTATATTATACGTAATTGCCCTCAATGATCGGTCAAGAACGATTGTACAAGCTGCAAAAACGAATTTTTTCAAGAAGGTGCTATTTAAATATCACCACAAAAATAAAATGGTCTAATCACCGCATCGTAAAGCGGTAATTATGGCTTGCTCGGCTTTACGAGACTGTTTGAGTGATGGGTTCAAGGGTAACTGGATGATTTATGGTATACGTGTCTTTGTTCTTCGAGAAGTTAAAAACAGACGCACGTCAATGAATGGCCTCACAATGGTGCTGTTGTACCTACACTGATATAATATTGCTAAATAAGAAGTAGGTCAGTAAGTTCGTATGAGCAAGTGGCATATTCTGGTGGTTTTTAGGCCACCAAAAGGCCTCCATCATGGCCGGAACCGACAATTTAACGTGCCCTCCGAAGCACGGAAGTGCTCAGCTCGTAATGCCAGGTCAGGAACCCACGACCTTCGGATCGAAAGTTGAGATACTAAACCACTCAATAATCCGCATTAGAGTATTTTTTTAAGTAATTTTTTATTGAAAAACTAACAACAATAACTACACATGATACACTTAAATAAAGTTTTAGATGCTAAGAATATGGCCAATTACAGGTTTCCACATAAGATACAGAAAGGTAGAAAAGTAACAACAGTAAGCGAGACCACTGCGGTACGATTAAGAAATAATAAAATTATGGTCAATTCTATATAATATGTTTATTTTCTTAGACAAAAAATCTAACATGTGCCAATTATGGCCATCTAATCGAAAATATTCCATTAACTACAACCCAATTAAAATGTCTGTTAGAACAAAACAAATTGACCTTCAGATTTTAATGAAATTCTCACTGTAATTATAGTTCACATTGACCTGTTGTAGGCACTTAGGTAATCATTATTGACTATTCAAATTAAGCTCGAGAGGTGAAAAGTTTTTTAGTAAGTAGTCGGTAATTAATCACTATCTAATAGGTATCTATGATTTTGTAATAGTTTGGATATTAGTTAAGTAAGGTTCACCTTTTATTTAGGTTCGTTCATGTATCTTTGAAACGTCAGTAGTTTTATCTCATACTAGCTGACTCGGCGAACTTCATACCGCTTCAAATTTCGAGATATCATCCAAAAGCGATATAAAGTACGAGAAAATTAATTTTAAACATAAATTTTGTTTCGTGAATTTGTTCTTTAGTCGTAGTTACCGATGTTCTAATATTTTTATTCTACTATTTGGGGGCGGAGATAAATCCACAATTGGCCCAGCCGCATACAACTCAAAAGTGGCTGGGCCAATTTTTATGATCTTTGATTTTGATTTGTTGGATTTATCTTCACCTCTTTAAAACAGCCGTACATTAAAACAGCGGTTTTATAGTTGCTCCAATGGCGATACCAGTTATTTTACTCGCTAGTGGAGCCCCTTTAGACATAAACATAGTTGGGAATTTAATTTGGCCTTTTTAAGAAACTTTACAACAAGATTTTTGTGAACGACTTGAAGCCCCACATCGCTCTCAGACGCTCTCGACGAATTTCAGAAATCAAAATCTTTAGCGCTCATTACTCCAACTTAATTGCATTCTAAAACTCGAGTAAGGCTCTCATTCAGTAATTACATTGTAGGAATTGTTGTTATTGCAACTATTACTGCGGCTACGTCCATAACGGTTGGGCTACGAAACCCAGCGCTAGGATTCTTTTTTTTTTTTGCTATAATTAGCTTTTATTCAGTTTCACTGGTACCTAATTTGCTTCGAAAGCCCAGTGTATATACTGAGGGTTTTTTTTATTACAAGTTCTTATTTAACTTTTTAGTGGCTACGAAACCTTCCTCCTCGTCCAGTTTTTTAAACGTTTTTTTTCTTTGCTAAACCCATCTTAATCCTATTCTATTAAACGAGCAATATTTGTTTGATGTTTGAAGTTTGTTTGTACTGACGTTCTCGAAAACGGCTCTAACGATAACGTGTGTTTACGGGGGCGAAAAATCGATCTAGCTAGGTCTCATATCTGGGAAAAGCCGTTTTCTCGGCATTTTCATGCAAAAAGATTTACAAGTGCAATGTAGTTCGTAATTGAACCATTAGATGACGTTATGCACCCGAGCAGAGCTCGGTTTCCCAGATATTATAAGTAAAACTTGATAGCTTTGATAATAATTAAGCTTTAGCGGTTAGCGCGTCCACATGTTTTCGTGGCCGCATACATAACGGTCGTCTTATTACATTCATTGTACGCGCTCTTATGGCCGCTGGGAGACAAGCTGTTATTGTTTTAATTACATTTTCATTGTTGTACGAAAGTTAGCTTTTGACTGTAGTCGGTTATTTTTTCGTTGCCAACTATTTATTTCTCTCATAACTGGTGAACACCCTTAGCTTCGTAGACTATAATAAATAACAATATCTAATAATAAATAATGCTGGACATTTCACACAGTATCATGTAGTCCAAAAGTAAGCAGAGCTTGTGTTATGGAAACCAAATGGCTGATATACTACTACTTGTAGATATCATTTTTTTTTAATACATACAATGTGTTCCAAAATTCAACAATAAGCGGGCACCAGCAGGTGGACTTGCCCATGACTACTCTAGAAAAAAAATACAACTCAATTGGTTTTTGAGTAAAAAAAATATTTCAAACTTTTTTTTTTGTATTGGCAACCTATGTAGCACTACTATCCACCACATTCATTAAAAATCCCAGAATGCTTGTAGTTTTTACGCAAAACTCAACATATTTTCCTTTTTCTCTAATAATTTTAAAGATTATTCTTTCAATCCACTCATCGTGGTGAAAAAAAAAGTATGGACACAATAGTAGCAAGTTTTTTGAAAAATTGTCGTCACTATCCAAGATTCCAAAATAGTATAACACTCTAGGAAAACCACTTCATATTACAAAACAATACAATTATTGACCAAAATATGTTTCAATTTGTAACAAAAATAAACGAATTTGGTTCAGGTGTATCTATTGAAGGGTCTAAGTCTCAAAACTAATAACTAGACGACAGAAAAGCCGTAAAATGAATTATTAACTTGAGAACAGCTGTGTCCTAAGTCTAGCCTAAAGTAATAAAGTTTAATGATAATTAAAATTACCATGATGAGCCCTAAAGGTGGAACATGACCGAAGTGCTCATAAAAAGCTTTAGCAGTTCTATATTATTTTAATAATAAAGATTAGTTATAGACAATAAGCCATGAAACATTTGCGCGGCTGTCAAGGCAGACATTCTGCAAGATTTCTACTTTCTTTATTCTGAGAGAGGAACTCGAAGAAATGAAAAGAAAAAAAGAAAAAAATGATTTTGGTGAGCGAGACCGGAGACAAAGACAAGAGACAGAGACAGGTGACCTTTATCATTTAAACTGACGGTTTTCTGTCTCTTGTCTCTTTCGCGCGCCCCTACAAAGCCCGTCTCTGTCCCCTGATTATCAATCTTTGATAGCAACTAAAATCGGTCTCAAACTTCCAACTATGTGATCAGAATTTTAATTTTTTAATACAGTTTTATAGTAATGCTAGTTTATATTTGTAATAGAATAAAACATTTAATCTAGCATAAGAATTGGTTGGTCGATTTGTTTTAGTATGAATAATTCGATATGTTTTACGTTTGGTTGAATATTAGGTCTCACAATAATACTTTTTTCCTATCAACCGAAGTTTTATTACCAAAAGACACTTAAGAAATCCAACCAAATAATAAAAATGTTAGTATATACTGAAGAGAAGCTCTAATTCGTTATAGGTAAGTAAGTCTGCAATAATTTTAAATTTTGAAATGCAAAACCATCGCAACATTTTCCACTTAAAGCTCAGACTAAATAAAATACTCCACACAACATAAGCATTATTATAAATAGTGGCAACAATCTGAACGCTCGTCTCGGTGGTCATAAAAATTATTTACTGGCAACACTGGTATCATTAGCTCTAGCTGCCGACGCCATCTGCGCAACTTATGCTTTGCGAGAAAAAGTAGTATACTTAGAAGATAATGGGTGATTCAGAATGAACGTACGAAATAATCTTGATATACATACTTTTAGTAAAGCCTATAGCTACGTAATAAACTAGCTATGTATACTTTACCTTTTGGAAGGTCCTACGCTGCTACGCCGTAGCTGTTTCGTAGCAGGTCTAAAAACGAAAACCAGAAAGTGATTATTATTCTGGTTCCAATATTAGCCAAAAAAGGTAAATGGCCGCTATAAATATCCTATAGTGAATCACATTAACATCTCTCATATATCTGAACTCTTATAAGCTCCCTTTGAAAAAAGCTAGGAAAACAAAAAGGCATGTCGAAAACAACAGTCTAGCTGAATCCATTTGTTCCGCCTCGCAACAAAATAAAAATATATCACCTGCACTGAAACGATTACGTACAGTCGGCAACAAAAACTGATAAACAGTTTAAGTTTCTAAATCAGATTTGTGTTAGTGTACTTTTGATTATTATTTTTGTTGTTAATTGTTATCAAATTTGATATAATATAATAATATAACAACAAAAATAATAATCATTTTAGGTTTTCAACTCAGAAAATGTTTACTAAGATTTTAATTTAACCTTTACTTTTTATGACTTGGTTTGTTTTATTATACATGGCCAAAATATTAATCTGTTGCCGTGAAATTTTTTTTATATTTATATTTTATTAACTGCTGCCCGCGGCTTCGCTCGCGTGGTACTCGGTTAAAAAGTAGCTTATGTTACTTTCAAGCCCTTTAACTATCTCCACACAAAAAATCACGTCATTCAGTTTCTCTGTTTTGACGTGAAAGCAGCACAAATAAACACACTTTCACATTTATATTAGGGGTACGGAGGTACGGATAAAATAAGAAATTTTGTAGTTAGGCTAGGTTTTAATGATAGTGAATAATGAAACTGATAGTACTCTTGTTGCTGACCGTAACAATGTGGCTTTAGAAGACCGACAAAAATAAATGAACAATTTTAGTTTTTTATTACATAGCTAGATGTTTTGATTAAAAAAAATCCTTTTTTAAGCAAAGTTATGATAATAAACATCAAAACTGAGCCACTTTATCTCCATCTCAATCAAATCACAACTAAGTAGTCTACTAAATGTTTGGTGGTACTAAGGCCCGCATTCTTTCATATTTCAGCAACGTGTTGCGCAGAGGCGTGTAGTTGGGAACACCGAAGGAAAGCGATTACGTGGCCGTTCACCAACAAGATGAGCCGACCAAGTGAGCCCACATACAGCGTGCTAACTGCTGAATTAGTGCTCTGTCTCGCTCTTTGGCCTAAGAATTGCGTATTGTGCCTCCTACTCTTACTCTGAGGCTAACTGCGGCTAACTTCAGTCAGTAAGCCTCGTAAGAGTAGGATGCACAACACGCAATTCTTAGGCCAAAGAGCAAGACAGAGCACTAATTTATGAATGAATAAGCAGTTAGTGCACTGAATTCAGCATGTTGTAATGTCGGCGTGATGAAAGACTCATCGTCTTAAAAAATTTACACGGTTGTAAGGGACTAGGCAGAAACCGGTGGAGGCAGATCATCTGTTCCAGAAACAAACTCGAAAATGACCACGATTCTCAGACATGAAGGAACGACGAGAGAGAGGAATGTTGGCCAAATATGAAATATCAAAATTGTAACGCCAAAGGGTCTCTGAGAGAAAGTCTATTTCTCCTTGGAGAAACTGTCGTGATCATATTATTTTGATGATTATCTTTCTAGATGAATTTGTGGAAACTTCAGGGAGGCTATTTCAAACATGGAAAAAAAAGAGTTTTTAAAACGCAGATATTTTTAGTAGGGTTTGGATGACGTCACTGTCTGCTGGACAGAACAGGACACAGTATGACGCCGTCCGACCGAGATGACGCGAAAGCTTTTGTGACGACACTATTCGTTTCCCCCAATAGTGATGCGTTTCGTGAATAGTAAATTTTCCGAGCTACGTTTACATTAGGTACACTTTTTAAATTAAATTTAATGGGTTTAGTAAGGAAATAAATCAAGAAAAAACGTTTTAGACATAATTAGAGAACAATACATATTCCGAAAAAACACATTTCAGCCAAATTTAAATTTAAACCACATGCATATTCCCTATTCTTTTTATGAATCCTAATATTATTCGAAAGTTTTTATTGACACTCTCAAGTCTATGTAAAGATACGGCATATAGTACAATTCACAATATGATTCAGCTAAAGCTGCAAGCAAGACCCGCAGAAGACTGCCTATACCGATCCTTAAGTGAAACCTGGCCGGATCGCTAGTGCATCTCAATCAAAACACAACCAAGTATTGTTATAGCTTTATCCCATCCAGAATCCTTGCAATAACACCGACTTACCAGTTTTATGGCTCTCAACGTGTTATAGATGGCTGCAACGTGATGAAGACAACTTTTAATACCAGTTGAACTACGAGCGTGGGTAGTCGATAATTATAATGTAGGACCATCTCTCTTATGCACTACTGTTAGTACTATCATACCCTGATAATCTTAGTTTCAGAATCGGATTCATATTGATACTCGTAATTTGAATGTTACATGTTATAATAATAAATAAATAATAAATAATGCTGGACATTTCAGCATCATGTAGCCCCAATCTAAGCAGAGCTTGTGTTATGGGAACCACATGACTGATACATTTTGTTTGTAAAAACATACATAATATACATAGAAAACACCCATGTTATGTTACATTAATGTGGCTAGGGTATGTTGATTGACCTTTTACTATTTTTTACTTTCAGTATTAGTAATATGGGTATGAATTAGGTATTATTTGGTAATTATAATTATGTTATGGTGTGCAATAAAGTTAAGTAGGTACGAATCTGAATAGATACTACCCGTATTTTCTATTATTTCTATTCTATTCTATGACTTACAGGAATACTAGTAGCTTTCCTCCCGTGAAAAAAATTATGAAATCCAATGAGTAGTTTCGAAGATTACTTCTTACATCTATAATTAATAGGTAATAGGTAAACCTACACACTTTACGTATTTGTTATATTAGTTTAGAAAAGTAACTTAGATAAATTTAGGTAAGAAACAAAGATACTTCAGAAAGTACTAAAATTTACTTAAAATTTACTTAGACGCGTTGAATAAGTAAAAGTCGAATAATTAGAATTTGCACTTTTAAGATCTTAGACCTTCATTGTCGGTCTCGAGTTACGAGTAAACCACTGAATTTACTGTTTCCATTATCACACGATTTTTTGATTTGTTCTGGTAATACATAAGAATCTGAGCACATACGATCAAACCACACAGTGATTTTTTTTTTTAGATGTCTGGTTCCCATAGGACAAACTGTGCTTGGTTTGTGGCTAGATGGCACATGAAATATCCACCATTATGCATAGTGTAAAAATATTTGATTCATGCTGTATGTTCGTTTGTATGAGGCAGTGGCTAACTCTAGTTACGGAGTTTTTAGGCCATTTGAAGGTCTATAACATGGCGTAACAACCGAATCCGACAATTTAACGTGCCCTCCAAAGCACGGAAGCGCTCAGCTGTTAATTGCACCATCCAAATTATAACTTCGCACAATACAACACGACATCGCACTAAAAAACTCGTTCACTATGGAAATGGAAACAAACTCCCAGCCTCTTTTCCGTTAATATCCGAGTTTACGACAAAGTGACTGTACTATTAGTTTTACGCTCCACGTTTAAGGTTTATTAGTGGATGTACAATTCGCCAGGTTATTTCACACATGGCAAAGTCTAGACGGTGGAAATGTCTTTGTATTAAGAAAATGCCGGTGCCCGGGCGCCGTAAAAAAGCTGATGAGGTTTTTATGAATTGAAATTCAGTTATTATTTTTAGTGTGCAGTAACAAACTATACTTTGATCTCACGCATAAACAAAGCGATGTTTTATTACTTTATCGTAACAGAACAAGCTATAACTAAGACTTACATAGGGATAAGGTTTTTTCATTAATAAATTTTGTATTGAGATATATCAGTGAGAAAAAACCCTTACATTTTTATTGGTTAACAGACTAAATAAAGCCGGAAATACTTTTAATGCGCAGTTGATTTAGCTATCTTTACATAGCTTTTTAAACTTTAAAGATACATATACTAAAACTTCAATGACAATTAAAGATATGAAAATCAGTTAGTAAAAATATTTTTTTTATATTTTCTCTACTTGACACATTACGAAGTAGATTTCAGTACACGAAACGTGATTAAATTTTGATATTATCTGACTGTATTTTACAATACTTTAGTTTAGATCTGTTGACAGATGTTTTGTAAAAACTTGCTGCTATTCCAGATGTAATCCATGCATTCCAATTACAATATTCAACTTCTAAAGCTGATAAAAATAAATACCTTATTAGATACAATTTGTAAACCGAGCTTGCTTCCAAACCAACCTGAAACACTCAACGTAATGTTCCTTACAAAATAGCTTCAGGAAAATCGAGATAAAGGTATCAAATTAATTTTTAACAAAGCTTCGCAAATATAGTCGAGTTTTTCTTTTGTAGCACATTACAATGAAGATTCGTTTTGAAATTTGACTATAAAGGTTGATTAGAGGTAGAAAGCAGGCTTTACTTGCCGCTAATTTAGTTCAATCAACTGTAAATGATTTATGTGTCATGCATGAATCATGATTGTCGAATGAATCAATGATGAGATTTTTTTGCTTTAGGCGCGGGACATACAGAAAAGACGTAAGACGAGGACGCGTCGCAGACATAAATGTCTCTTCCGCATCCCTTTCATAGAAAATTTACAGAAGCGTCGCGCCGCAAAACATACAGAAGAGACGGGGCACCGTCACATTTTGTATGAAAGGGACGCGGAAGAGACAAATGTCTGCGCCCCGTCTCTTCTATCTGGCCTGCGCCTTAGATCGATATCTAGCCACTGGATTGTTGCCATTAAAAACAACTAGATTATTGCCATTATCTCAACTTCAATTACAAAATATAATTACAAAACTAAGAAAACTTTTGTAGGTGTCATATGCAAAGTTACTTTTCGTTTTAATTTCCTATTTCATGTAATAGGAATAATGAAGAATAGTAATTAATATTAGATGTCTTTTTTGGGAAGTCCAAGCCCTCGTGTTTCAACCTTTCAGCCTGATTATTAATCACTGCATTGGTTGCTAAGTATGATGACGACTACAGAGTGTCTTGTCAGTTCATATCTGTGTTGTAAATAGTCGATTAGCCGAACTGACAAGAATCATCGCATTTAAAATACGATGCTGGAATAATGAATAGAATATAACTAAAATTGCGTGCTTATGCTTATTTTATTTATAGTTTAGACATCCTGGGTATGGTTTCCAACAATTTTCAAAAATAATTTTATCGAATATCAGATTTAAATAACTTGTTTATGACTTGCCTATCTGTTTTCCATGTAAGTGCAGTCTATATCGCTCTAAGCCACATGGAGGGAAAGAATAATGATTTATTTATGTCAATGGGCTATATTCGAGCGTTGTTTCTCCCAAAATCGGTTATTGTGCGAATAAAGTTCTTTTATAAGGGAGATTCTTAGTAAAATGAGAAGGTACTTTTTTCAATTACCCCCGCTTTAGATAATAAAGGAATTATGGGCTAATTTGGGAAATTTTATGAGACATTCCTTAAAAAACATCCGGGAGTTTTATTTGAAAGCATTGTTGGTGAAAGAATGGTAGACTGATAATAAAGAAGAGTCAAATTACGAAATAACAATGGAAGTTTTGCTAAATTCGATTCGAATTTTCAATAATGAAGAGAGCTCCGATGAATGGTGCAGATAAAAACGTAATCTGCTGGACAAACTCTGACGATTTATCTACTTATAATGTTCTAAAACTTTTACTTTTTTAAAATTTCAGACATGTGTAGTGAAAACATATTTTTTGAGAAAAAAAAACAAAACATTTCATAAGACATTTCCATTAAAATTTTCTTTGTTTTATGTTAGATAGGGCAAGTTATGTCTTTGATAACTTTAACTACTCCCTCTACGGCGGGTCTCGAGAGCTGACACCATATTTGACTTTTAACCGATCAGCATTTTCCAGTGACTTGGATCAGTTGAGCTAGCTACAGATAGATCCTTAGATGACTCTACTGATTCTAAAGAGATTTTTGTAAATCAATAATTTATTGATATTATAAACCCTCCGTACACGGATATTGAAGTATTTAAGTAGGTTTTAAACTCAATTAGAGATAATACTTCAAAACTTATCCAATAAGATAAGAAACGATCACGTCTCCCATACGAAGTTTTAATCTCATATTACGAGACCAATTACTTGTTTTTGTTCGACAAGTTGAAGGGGAATTACTCTCACCTTGTTATTTCCCCATTATAAGTCTAAAAACTTCTGAGGTAATTGGAACTAAACGGGTTAAAAATAGCAATTAAGATTTATCTGAGTAAATCAGCTGGAGGGTTCGGAAAAACCTAGAAATTGAAGAGCTTGGGCCGGAACACAACATCCTTGGTGAGACTAAAGCTCACCGACTTCGCTGGCTTGGCCATCTGGAAAGGATGGGGGAAGATCGCATGGTGCAGAGAGCATAATATCTTGGCTGTCCTATAGGACGCCACCCCGTTGGACGTCCCCGGTATTGCTGGGGGGATATGGTAGAGAGGGACCTACAAGATCTCTACAATGCGGATTGGCGCGAACTAGCTCAAGATAGGAGTAGATGGCGTCTTCTTTTGTCGGAGGCCAAGACTCACTTTGGGTCACTGAGCCAGCGGAGTAAGTAAGTGAGTACCTACACCAGTATAGTTAGTGTGACACAGTGACCAATTGTGGGTAATAAAAAATCTATGGCATAATTATAATCTATCTATAGTGATCGGTAAAAAATCAATTTTTGAAAATACCCCTGTAAGTTGCATTCCGATGCTGTACAAATCATCTTGAGATGTTAATGACCTTAGTTCAATAATAAAATTAATAAAGCTCTTTCATAACGTTCTCTTGTTAGAAAACGTTCCCCACACGATAAAGAAAGTGAAGTAATTTAAAGCGAGTTAAGGTAATTCCGCACGTGATGCTATTGTTATCAGCGCTCCTATCGGATTCGTGGTACGTGTGCAATCTCAAGTATAGGAAAATTGGAAGACACGAGTAGCTTCTAATACAAACTTAGTTCAAATACAATTTTATAAGAAGCTAAAAACCGAGGGTTTACTCTTCTTCTTTCGTATGAGCAAGTGGCCAACTCTGGTGACGGAATTTTTAGGTCGCCTAAAAGCTTCCGTCATGGCTTAACGACTTAAAAGCCGGGACCGACAATTAACGTACCCTCTGAAGCATGGAAGCGCTCAGCTAGTAATACCACTTGCGGTCACCTATCCTAAAAGTGACCGAGCACACCGCTGTGCTCTGCCGGCCGTCTTATTGCATTTTCTTATTGTCTATTTTTTCAGTTTTTGTTACTTTTTTTATTACTCAGCAAGACTCAATTTAAGTTAGACATACATAATACTATAAGCTGACTTAAACTTAAACTAAAATCACAAAACGGCTTCCAAAAAAACAACGTAATATCTAAAATTTAGTTTCTAAACTAAAAATTTGTAATAAAACCGTCAAATATTTTACCAAAGCAATGTCTGCATCCACCCTAGGTTTGCAACTAGCCGTAATCTGCCATCATACATCGGATATTGTTTGCTCTGTCCGTTCGTCTGTCTCACTCCCACATTGTCCGGCTCACCGAGTAGCCACTAATATCACTTAAGCTAAGGCAGGGGTGGATCGACTCAGTATAGTGCATTTAAATGTACTTACTATTTTTACTAGACACTCAGACTTTAACGTTTAACCAGCCGGCCTAACATGTGCAACATCGAGAATCGAGAAACGAGACTTCTCGATAGGTTAAGCTGCTCTAACATATGCGTTAGAGCAGTTCTTCCGATTGAGATATCTCTCTTGATGTTGCACATGTTAGGCCGGCAGAACAGTCCTCCGTGGCCGTTCTCAAACCAAAAAAATTACTACAACTGAAAACCCTATATACTAAACGAAGCTCATTTGAAGACGGCTAAGGGGGTAGAGAGAGGCACTTCTATAAACGGCCTTACCTATAATCGCCTCGCAACCGGTGATTCACTTTTGGCAGAAGTTAACAGGAGTTTATTAGTAGAGGTAATCATTTGCACATGTCGCAGAATCAATTTTTCAAAAGTTTGCATTCTATAGGTAGGTACGGTCTTTTAAATCCTGAGGAGGGATGAATGAGAAGATGATGATGAGGAGAAGGATGCAGAACCCGTCCGAAGTGGAGGCAAAAGAGTAGGAAAGCGGACCCCGGGCTCCGAAAGGACACAACCGGGAAAGCGCTAGGATGATGATGTTGGTCTTTTAAATCCTGAATAGGTCCCTGACTAAAACCATATCTCTATAACTGGTCATATATTGGGCCAGACTATTGTACGACAAAATGTTCCAGCAATATACCAACAGCTCGGGAGTTTGCAAATTAAGTTTATGAATGAGATCGGTAACTTTACAGACTGTTTTAGTTATTTATGTTGTCTAAAATTGGAAGTGTTATGCGATCACCAAGATATTAGCTAGACTAGCTAGAATATTGAGTACTTACTCAAGTACTGTCGCTAAAAACATTATGAAGTAACTAAAGTAAGTGCTTATTTTGCATTGACATTTTTTTTTTTCAAAATGGATTGATGAGTAAGAGAGTGAGTGCAGAGATGACGACTCCTATAGGGAAGTAGAAGAGGATGACATTATTTTTGCCAACCCCCATAGTGATATAGGGGCAAGAAGAATTTAACTTAACTAAAACTTAACTAAAGTAGTAAAGAGCTAGTTTTTTTACCTATTCCTATTTAAGAGTTTTGCTTCTACCAACTTGAGTTGGTAGTTAAGTTTTAGTTAAGTTAAATTACATTGGTCCAGCCTTTGACATTATAAAAGCACGCAGAAATTGCTCACGTAAAATATCATTAATTTAGATACCGACAATGTTTCGATTCATCCGGAAAATCTGGATGAAAATGTGGTGTGGTTACTCCTCGCGGTTGCTTCTCACACTTTTTTAAACAAAAGTAAATAAATTAAAATAGATTTCTCAAGAAAAACAAAGACAAAAAAGGTGTTTCGCTTTCGTAGCTTGTTACGGAAGTATAAAAATAATTATAAAAGGCCGGTCTGCACTGACAGCTGACAGAATCACCTGCGGCAGAAGGGTTGAAAAATGTTAGATAATTTTCACATCTCACTCGCATTTTCATTTTATAGTGAGAAAATATTGTTTTTGATTAAAAAGATGGATGGTCTTATAAAAGATGATATGCATAAGAAAGGTGTAAATGTTGAGATGGACGCTGATAGAGGGGAAAAAAAAACCTTCCATAAAGTCGGATACAAGGAGTTTATGGCAAGTCGTTGAGTGCCAAAAAAGAAAAAGCAAGCCTTTTGGGCACTTTACCTACGGTCGGTGATTTGAACTCTGTCTTCTATCTTTAGTCATTTATAGATAGCAAACAGAGTTCCTTGTAATTTAATTGTTTAGGTTAGTTAAGAAGTGTCACTATTTGAAATATATAAATAAATCTTCGTATAAATAATAATCTGTAAGTAATTCTGTTTTGAGGTTGTTATTTTAAAATTATTAAAATAGAAAAAAAAATCATAAAGTTTTTTGAAATAAAGACTAACCCCATTAATCTCTCAATTAAGCAAGGCTACATAAAATCCAAATAATGTAAGTATTTGGATTGGACTTACCTAGTCCGGTCTAATGTCTTGTCTATCGCGCCTTACGGTCTTGATCCTATTTCATTTTCATTCCATTTCAATTTAGGTTTTAATTCACAAAAGTGTTATCAGCTATGTACAAGCATTTCAAGCTTTATATTGGACTCCGGTTATTCTCGTGTTTTCCGAATAGGTACCTATGTCCGACAGCAGTGTATGATTCCACAAAACAGAATGCGACAGAAGTGCACGTCATTATCAGCGCAGCTCCCACGGCTTGCAACTATTTTGCTTTTCTTAAAATTGTAATTGATATTTATTTGTTTACGATAAAGTTGAAAATAATGACTTTTCGTCAATCGTTTTTGTAATTTTATACGATTGTTTCCAATGTTTTCCGAAACGCATACCTTTCCTGGTTTTACTGTATATGAAACATTGTAATATTTTAGGATTACTATTAAGTACACGAATCACCGTCCATATAGTGTTGTGCGCTGCGAATCTGCTCATTCGCTCATATCAGTCTGGTGACGTCATTGTCCCGGGACAGTTCCGGCACGTGTTATCGCGTTGTCACATCACTACCCACTAGGGATGTATAACATACGATGTTTTATTTGACTCTTTTAATCTCTAATAACATCTTTACACAACTGCTTGTTCTTTATTAGAATCAAACCAATATTCACTAATTGTGCTATTGTTATTGTTCCCAACTGAGCTGTAATTTCAAAATAGACGTAAACAACGTTATTTAAACTAACCTACTCCTACAATTGCTTCATTCGAAGAATGTTCATCTGGATAAGAAAGAAAGGACTCGGTGAGTACAGTCACTTTTCATGATCATGTTTCCCTAATACGAGGTAAATGATTTGGACATTTTTACTGTACAGTTTTTTTTTTAATTCCTTAATTTATCTTGGGTTTGAAAATAGCCAACCCTGATTTTCGATGCGGAAATTGGCTGGTTCGTACGGTACGTGCACTAACACAAACGAAAGTCTAGTCTAGTGTGTACGCACCAGAACGCAGTGCGAAATGTTTTACAGCATTTTAACTTTAGTTTATAATAAAACTAGCTGCTGCCCGCGGCTTCGCTTGCGTGGTACCCGGATAAAAAGTAGCCTATGTAACTCTCCAGCCCTACAAAATCTCCACACAAAAAATCACGTCAATCCGTTGCTCTGTTTTGACGTGAAAGCAGGACAAATAAACAAACAAATAAACACACTTTCACGGATGAAACTCATAATGCTTTCTATTAGCGCCATATAGGATAGGATAGGATAACTTCAAGAAAATATGGGCAAGGACCTAATGTTTTGGACATACCTCCGACTACCCCTACAGACTTCTTTGAAAGATCTTAAATGTCTAATGATCAGAGAGATGGTCCACCGCGCCTTGGGGAATACAGCCGTGATCTGTTTTGTTTCGTTTCTTAATACAATGTTGTCGATTTAAAAAAATATAGTCATGACAAAAGATTGTCTAGTTTTAGATAACTTATTTACTTATAGAATTAAAGTATTTGGTTCAAATCAAAGTTTCTGATAAAGGGCCAGGTTAAGAGTCTTTTAAACCGAATAATGTCACCGGTCGGAGCAGATGATGCTAAAGAAACTCGTCAAGAAAAGCATGTAGATATCCGTAATCTTGTAACGTTAAAGTTACAGATTTTGAAATTTAGCGCGCGAGATTCAATACAAATTCAAATATTGCCGCGCAAAACTTGTTTACATACACTCACACATCCGTAGAACAAAGGAAATTCTCCTCATTGGCTGACGGATAGTCTTAGTAAATAGATTTCGCTAAATTACGCCACCAAATAAGGTAATGTTGAAAATCGACCAATGGCACAATAACAAATAATCACGCCATGTCGATCATGTAGTAAATATGAATTATGTATTGCCCCCGTACGAATCTGGAAGGGAGGCTGCTTAAAAAGGCTCGCCCGGTCAAACGGAGCCTCATTCTGAAAAGATCATCGCACGTTATACACTCGTTATAGTGTCAAGCTACTAAATATCTATAAAAGGCTGTCGTAATGCCGAATTGATTTTAGAACGATGTCCTAAAACATCGTAGTTAATTTATTAGTGTTTCAATCCCCTACTTGGGTAAGTGTGCACAAATATTTAAACAGCTGTTAGGATGTAATATCATTTCAATTGTGTGTATTTCTCTCTTCTAGGTTTGTCTTTACAGAACCTGTGTTTTCCTTCACAAAACCTAGCTTTAATTATTTGCAATTGCGCTAATCATTCATCCGTGTACATAACCTACCCGCATTAGCGCTTGCATTTCAATTTATAGACTTAGCCTACGCTTCACGCTAGCCTTATCTTTATTTCTTCTATATCATTGTAAGAATACTAGGTACCTACTTACCTACTTACTTTCTTCACCTTGTAAACTCCGTCCTGCTTGGCCACCACCACTCACTACTTCACTACGGCTTCCCTGTAGTAAGCATTATCATCGTCAGTGGTGGCCAAGCACATGAAAATGGAGTACATCATATTTCAACCTGGACATGCTCATTCCAGGGAACGAGAACCAGATCCAGTTTGTAACCAGAGCGGCGCCAGCACCTCTCCGGGACCAGCCAGGTCGCCCGTACGAGCCTATTCCGCCGACGTGGACGTTCTTCCCCTCGGCGGACCTTGAAGCCGTCGCCTGCGACCTGGACCCCGTGCTATAGCTGCCCCTCATCAAGCACTCCGCTGCTACAGGGAAGTGCCGTTCTCGGTGCAAAGTGATAATTAGGCGGGCCATAGAACCTACGATCCTAGATTAAAGATCTCTTGTGATTTACCTTAATAAATTTATGTTAACCTCGTCATCGTTGTTCATCTTTAAATACCTCGATAGGCGACCCTAGGTTACAATCTCTGCCTACCTACAGAAATCTACCTAAGATAGAAAAATGCCGTGAAATGTTATCTTCTGGTAAAACTGTTGCGCTACTAAAATACTGTACTATACAACTCTAGACTCCACTGGAAACTGAAAATAAACATTTTACAAAATTCATTTATATTTCAAGCGGTTTTTCCATCTCTTTTAAAATATCAACTGGAAGCCAGGACGTGAAAAAGGACAGGCTTCCAGTAGTTGAAATGACGTGAATAAGAATACTTTTCACATTAGATGTTTAATGAAAATATGAGGGCATGTTTGGTGAAACGTGAAACGGTTTGGTTCTCTTTCAATGGTATTTTAGCTTCATATTTTGCACAAATAATTTTTCTTTACTTTTACAATTCTTTATTTTTAATGTACCTACTTATAACTCAGGAATTCTAATGTACCTACTGTTAAATTATGTTGGTATTACAGTTTGTTATTACTGCTACTACAATAACCCGATTGATTCTACTAAAATTCCCTTGTTACAACATTCAATCGAAATATTCAAAGTATTTTTTAAATGTCAGATCTGAGAAAATGTTCACTGTGCTTTTTTGAAACAGGCATCACTTATTTCATTTCATTTCACACAAAACAATTTTAGCACAGTAACTACTTTCTTAATCATTCTTAAACGACTAAATTAAGGCTAAGCTTTCCTCTCGGCAAAGACCTCCATAAACTTAAAGCTTTATTTTTCATTATTAGATACTAACAATTGAGTAGACGTCGTCACAGGACAAGAAAAATTGAAACCTAATCACTAATAGCAAAAAATTGATTGTTGAGGGAAAAATTGCTTGCGGAGGTTGTATTTTAGTTTCCATCAATTTCGCCAGCGTTTTGTACTCGACAATAAAATTGTAATTTCGATGGCACAGCATAATGGATTGGAGCGTCTCAGAACTCAACGCAAAATTTAATATTATGACCGATCTGAGGTGGGGTGGGTCCTGTGAGTGGTTAAACATGGATGGCAATTTAAATCGGCAAGCAGACTCCCAAAGCCGACTAGCACTGGCCAGCAGGGTTATTTTGATTCACACGTAGGTAAAGTCGCTAACTCGGATTACAAATTGATCCTACAAATTGATTTTTTACGAACAATATTAACTGTTATAGAATGCAGAATTACTTTAGGTAAGTACATTATTTTACACAATAAAAATGACTTTCCCTTTTTTCAACCATCTTCTACCAATTAAAAGTTTTCATCGTAAAAAATCAATTTCTGTAGGAAGTTATCCGGGTTAGCGACTTTACGTGTGAATCAAAATAGCCCTGCAGGATCACTTGGCTCAATTGGTTCTGTATTTTTGTAAACTTACTAAAACATGTCGTAGATTAGTTTCTGGAAATAATTGTATAAAAGTATAAAATTTATTTATTCGGAACAAAAACACAAAGTGAACAATAGATACAAGTAAAACGGTGAAACTGCAAAAGTTATAAACTGTGAAGCAGTCTCAACGCCCACCTCCAAAACAAATGAGTAGGTTCTGTTACGAATATAATCACAAGTAGGTACATATAAAAATGCAAAATAAAACAAGGTGAAATTTAAAACAAAGTGCTTGGAAAGACAGAGAATGTGAGAACTTTAATGTGTGAAGACGTGAGTGAGAAGTATGTAGTGTGTCGGTGTGAGTGTAATGGTGTGAATGTGAGGTCTCTTATTGAAGCTAGTCTCGGAAGAGTCTAGATTGTGCAAGGGAACCTGAACTCATTTTGTGTGTATGTGGAGTTTAGAAAAATGTGTGTGTTTATGTTTAGGTTTATGTAACAAGACTTTGGTATTTATGAGAGAGGAATGAGAAGATTTTCTGTTTGTTCATAAGATAGAGATTGAAGCCATTTTAAGCATTTCTTTTTACATATGTGTTATTCTTTAGGATATATTGATAGTATCACGTTTTATTTCACAGTTTGTTTCTTTGTTAGGTACTACTATTTGGTTTAACTATCTAAAGCATAGGTTCCCAAACTTTATTTACTCGTGGACCACTTTCACAATTTTGTTGGTCCCGGTGGACCCCCTGTAGCTACAATTCTACCATATTTCCAGTCGACAAAAATGTGAAGAGTAGATTTTGCGTTTGTGTGTTAAAAAGTGAGAATTGATTGGTTAATTAATTCATTGATTGGATGTGGAGTGGAGTGGAAGTCAAGAAAGTCAAGTTGGCTAATCAAAAAAGTGATTCCATCTAACTTTACTTTTTTGACATCTACTCACACACAGCACAAGAAACCATCAATTCTCACTTATTTTATTTAGAAAACTCCCCATTCGAAGTGGTAAAACAAAAAAAAAATATATTATTTTCTTGTGTTTTATTTATTCAAATAATTATGTAACTATGACACTATTAATTATTATTGTTATAAATAACGAAATAACGTAACGTAACTTATAAATATTAATATTGCTGGCAGAGGCGTATTTTAAGATTCAGCGCCCTAGGCAGGTAAAGTTTACCGCCCACTGCAAATATTGGTCTCTGGCTTGAAACTTGGTTTGTACTCTGCTCGCAAAATAGTCATGAAGCTTATAATAAGCGAGCGAAGCGAGCCGACTTTTTTAAAACAACAACAGATACTTGATTTTGCTTACGGTTCTTAAAGAAAAGGTTGGCTGTTTGCCGGTTCCTATTCCATATGCGAGCGAAGCGAGCCGAATTTTTTTATGACAAATACAACAAGTGACACTTGATTTTGCTTACGTGCTCAAAAAAAAGGCTGGCTATTTGTCGGTTCCTATTTCGCGGTCAGACATGACTCAATTTGCTCGCAAAACACTGATGAAGCTAACATGCGAGCGAAGCGAGCCGAATTTTTTGAAGAAAAATGCAAGATGTGACACTCAAGAAATGTTTTCCTAAAATTGTGTCGAGGATTTATTCCCAGACTACCAATTATTGTAACGAATTATCCCTTCGAGCTTAAAAGAAAAGCTACGTTTCCTGTCAAGTTAAAAAATCGCAAAGTCAGTCTCTGAAAATGGCTAGTCAGTAAAACGATAGTCTTGATGTCTATCAAACTTTACAACCAAATAAGTTTTAGTTTTTATTCCGCATCTCGCTCTCAACCAAATAAGTTTTAGCTTTTGATAATTAGGTGGGCTTTTTCTTATTTCTTCTGGCATGTATGACAAACAGAAAGGCGCATGAAGTTGAGAGCGCGGGGCGGCGCAAGCCGCCCCTCGCTCTCAACCAAATACGTTTTAGCTTTTGTTAATTAGGTAGGCTTTTTTTAATTTCTTCGGGCATATAAGGACAAAAAGAAAGGTGCATGAAAATGAAAGCGCGGGGCGGCGCAAGCCCCCCTTCGCTCTCAGCCAAATAAGTTTTAGCTTTTGTTAGTTAGGTAGGCTTTTTTTAATTTCTTCAGACATATAAGGACAAAAAGAAAGGCGTATGAAGCTGAGAGCACGGGGCGGCGCAAGCCCCCCTTCGCTCTCAGCCAAATAAGTTTTAGCTTTTGTTAGTTCGGTAGGCTTTTTTTAATTTCTTCAGACATATAAGGACAAAAAGAAAGGCGCATCAAGCTGAGAGCAAGCGTAGACTGCCTTGGCCCTCTTGGCCCAAGGGTAAATACGCCCCTGATTGCTGGGCACACTTACAATGACAATCACATCATTTTAGTTCTTCACCATCGAAACCAGATAAATTTTCGTGGACCCCCATTTACGAGTTGTGCACCCCCATTTTTTGGTCACGCCAACGCGGACCCCCGTCGAGTCTCCCGTGGACCCCTGGGGGTCCACCTGGACCACTTTGGGAACCTATGATCTAAAGCAATACAGTAAAGTAAACAAATTAGTGCTTAACAGAATAATCCTTTGATATAACAGTCTTATTTATAACTTATTTGGACTTACCTTTACTTAAGCTTTATTTTAGTCCTCTCTCTCTCTCTCTATTCCTCGTTTCCTCATTTCTGAGGGTCGTGACCTCTCATTAAGATTTTCTCCGACACTAGCTTTTTCCATCTCGTCCTATCCGATGCGACATGGATGGCGTCGTGGAGCTGATTTTAGTCCTATCTGCTCTTAAATCTGTTGTCATTTCTTTTCAATGACATGTCATGTAAGTGACAACAAAAAAACATTATCTTTTTTTTTTTTTTTTTTTATTAACGATTTACAATTTTATAAAAAAGAACAATGAAATCTTAGCAATTAAAAACCAGGTGGGTTTGTACTATTGCTAGTATAATCTAGTGCCGTAGGTACTAATTTGACAGTTGAATATTAATGATGTTGTGGGCATCTTGCAAAATCTAGTAGTCATATAGTCCTAGGGCGAGGTACAGAATTGTCGTGGGATTGTGAATCGTGAAAAAGTCACGAAACGTGCAGTTTTGTCTAGACAAGAGATGACGAGAGCCTCTCTTTAAGCCGGTGTTATTTGATTTTGATGAGATGTTGACGGGGCTTTAAAACTTTTCTAAAGTACTACAAGTTGGTCTTTAGGGCCTTTTTACTCATAAATTTGTGTTTGGAAGTACATAAGTAATGCTAGCGCTGACGGACGTCGAGAGACGGCCGTCTCTTAAGGTTGTATGCTTATGACGCTACAACTTTTCAGGCTGAGACTTCACCAAAGCGTAGACGAGAGATGTGTTTAAACAACCAATAGAATTTCGTTATTCACAGTCACACGTCATCTCGTCTGCGTCATGTCACGAGATTGAAATGTTATTGGTTGTTTTAACAATAACACATCTCCTTTCTCCTCCGCTTTGGTGGAGTCACAGCCTTATACTTGACAGCTGTCAAGTATAAGGCTAACCAGGATTTTATATAGCATAGCTGTTATACACAGTTATACTCATAATTTTACATAAGTAGTAAAAGTCTAAAGTACCAAAGTATAACAAACAAATGAAATGGAGATAAATATTTTTAAACGAAAACTTCAAAAAAAGAATCTGAAAACTCCAGTCGACGGCCGTTCACTGACGACCGCCATGAAATTCTAACAATGTACTCCAACACCCAATGGTTGGATTTGGTTGGAATTATGTGTCGGTAAAACTTAAAATAGGTGCTTATTTCTATAGATTTCACTGAAGTTTCGAATCTAGAGTTATAGTTTCAATTTTAAAGTTGGTGTAAATCAATTTATGTTCGTCGTTGCAAGTTTTGATTGGTGCTTTATTGACTTTGAAAGTTTGTAAATAGATTCATTATGATTTTAATTGAATAATTTGAGAAGGTTTTCGAACTGTTTTGTACCTTAAGTAAAGGGTCGGAGACCTTACAATACCTTGAACTAACATAGTTGGAATTGCTCACGCAAAAAATATATCGTCGATTTAGATACCGACAATCTTTCGATTTATCCGGAGAATGAAGAATCTTCAATCTTCAAACCTGAAAATAAACTAGGTACCTAATTGAAAATAAAAATAGACACGACGCGACGTATGTATTGCAGGCATGGCTGTGATAGGTATTTACCCTAGCGCAGAGACATCATAACATTTTGTTAACATGAAGAAATCCTTAGTTTTTTTTTAAATGGTATTGCGATTTCTACAAACCCTTTTTAGATTTGGACAGGGTTTTTCACACATTGTAGATATTGAAAGTTATGTGGTTATACCTACTTTTGCCTGCTTTAATGTTCATTTTATGTATTTATTTTAATTCCCTTTAATGCCTAGGAATTTCGTCCTGATAGAACCAATGTTTTTGTTATAAAAATGTTATTTACATCCAGTGGTTGGTATAAAATATTCTCTGGTAAAACGTTGAAAGCCCAGACAAAATGTGTCTACAAAACGTTTTCGGAATAAAATAAACACAGAGCGAATGCATGGCTTGCATTGCATCCCCTGCACAGAGCACTGACAAGTTTTTGAACGTTTATGAATAAGTGAAGAGCTCCCGTCTGTCCCATCAATACTCCCTATGGTCACAATGTAGAGACAATTCAGTAATGATACTGATCAGATGATCATCATCATCATCTCCGTGTTCCCAGTGAGAAGTCGGGTCAGCTTGTTTTCTTTCTTCAATTTACTCTCTGCTCCCAATGTGAGGTGTGGTTGCCGTTGAGGTGGAGTTCTGTTAATTCCCAACGCATTTTATCTATAAAAAATAGATGTAAAATCCTGGGTTCTACGCTTTACCATGTTTAATATGAATGTTTACGAAGCTCCGTAAGCAATTCTTCTGTTTGATATCTGTACAGTGCCCGTAGCTGAATGCCGAATGTCATTCGTGACACTTTCCCTCTTTTTGTCCGCACATTGTGAACGTGTGGCTAATTTTTTATGTTTATTTTTGAGTCACTTTTCCAGGCTGAAATTTTACATAGCTGTTCAATGTGGTATGATAGATAGATAGATTTTTATTGAAATAGGAATTTAACAAACATTGTTAGTAGTGTTTTCAAGCCTATATTAGGTTTGTATAAATACTATGGACCTCGTTATTATGAGTACAAATATGAGTGAAGATTTACGAACATAAAAAAAACAGTACACAAAAATGAGAGGATGGAGAGCATAGAAATAGAGGCTGATTCAATCACTCTACCTGACCATAATAAGTAACTTTTATAAAAATATTGGTGGTCTTTCTGAATTGTGTTAACCACAAAACTTACAAGTACAATCTAAGGCAACGTCGGAAATTTCATTCCCTATCAATGCCCCAGTCGGTCCCCTGTCTGTAAGTCTGTACCGAGTCGGGCATACAAAGGAGTTGACATTTGAACGTGTTTGGGCCAAAGGTGTCGGGCCATTACCCGACATAAGGCCGCGTTCACAGGTTAAAAGTGTTGCTACTGAATTATTTTATACAGTTGTAATGACTAATTTTACCTACTTAGACTTTACTAAAATATAGTAATTTTAGTGTCACATGGTTTTTAGTGGGAGTAAGAGCTTTTATATTTAGCTATATTTATTCAGTGTAGGTAGGTATAACAGAATATCTGTTAACACAGTAAAGCTGTGTTGGCTGAGTGGGGTTGTGCCTCGACTTTCGATCCGTAGGTTGTGAGTTTGAATCCCTACCATGCATAAAATTGACAAAAATTCAATGAAACTAATGACAGAAAACTGCCCGTGTTCATCAATCAGCTCGTAGTTACCCACTAAGACTGTGTTTCCATCAAAGATGTGCGTGCAAGCTGAAAGGTGCGAGGATGCGTAGCGGGCTCTTTCCAGGCTGATTTCCTCTAGGTATAACTGAAAAGAAAACAAATAAATGTATTTTCTTTCTTTCTTTAAAAGTATTTCCTAAAAAGTTCCATCTAAAAGTGACTCCACTCAAACACAGCCTAAAAGACCTTCAAAACCTTCCCGTCTACAGGTTCAACGCCATTAGTTAAATACGGAGCATTGGAAAACGGATTCCTTGAAAAGATCCACGAAATGTTTGCGTTGCGATTGAAAAAGGCTTGAATTCGTAATCGTATTTTGAATGACTTTATTTGCGCTTGCACTTACGTTTTAAGCTACTTTAGTTAAACTTTACAATAAATATTTGAAAGTCTTTTATCCCCTTACCTATCCCTTTTTTGTCATAGATCCACTGAAAGAACACAATAAATTATCATCATAATTTTTAGTCTATCTTCTATTGTTATTAAAATACGTTTTCCTACACTTATCTTTTCCGATATCCTTCGGAAAATATACAATGCGATACAAAGCGATATTTTCTTGCCGGAATATCGGTTAAAAGAAATGATTGGATAAACAAAATATGTTTTCCATCATTATGGCCCTACTTAGTACGTCTACATAATTTAGTTTGATATTACATTTACATGAGTGGAAGGTATCGGGGGAGGCCTTTGCCCAGCAGTGGGACAGTTTAGGCTATTGAAAAAAAAATTCATTTTTGGGAACAATATTTAATACTTAGTGTTTTACATAAATTACGTTGAAAATTTTTATTCTATATTTTAATATTGAGATTTAAAAGTAGTGTACATTTCGATATCTTAAAAGCAATTATCCAAGGTTTAGCGTTGGGTTTTGTTTCAATTTCAAGGATTATCTACGAATAGATGGATAAATTTTATATGAAAATTAGATTTATGTTCAAAGCGATGGAAATAATTTAGAGAGCCTCAAATACAAAAATCTTGATAATTTATAATCATAAAAATATTATTCTATAAGCTCACTTGTTTGAAGTTATCGGCATCGACTCGGGAGGATATCAGGATGTCTAAATACTCCGTCACTTGATATTTTACTCGCAATGCCAATTGACCATTTCAAACATTTTATCCTATTAATATTACAAAGGCGAAAGTCCGTGTGTCTGATTGTTTGTTACCACGTATCCCTATAAATACTAAACCAATTTTGATGAAATTTGGATGTAGATTGGTGATGATTCTGTTGTACACTGACTTACTAAATCATTGCTAAATTCGAAAGCTCTTACTTATATCTTTCTCTAAAAAAGTTACAGCCCCATACATTTTCTAAAATTTATATATTTGATTAAAATTGTAGTGTTTGTGGGTAGAATAAGTCAAGACCAATTTTGTTTCTAACTAAAACTAACCATAAAGAGGCAAATAAGATACCTACGTAATTGTACATTTTTGACTTTCATACTGTAAGTAAGTAAGTTTGTATGAGTAAGTGGCCAACTCTCGTGACGGAGTTTTTAGGCCGCCTAAAGGCCTCCGTCATGGCTTAACGACTTGAAAGCCGGGACCGACAATTTAACTGTTACATTTACTTACTATATTAGTGAAGTTCCCAAATGCTTTCAAACGTTTTTTCACTTTTTCCCGAAAGTGAGCCTTTTTGCCATACTTTTAGGATATTAAGCCATAATAGAGGTAACCTCGGTTGCTGAAATTATGCGCTCGATGATGAAGAGCCCCTCACAACCTGCTTAATGTGAATTGGCATCGTTACTCGCTACTGGCGCAGCCTTGAATAAACTGTAATTTTTTGTGAGGGCAGGCCACTCTAGAAGTACGTTAAGAGCATTTGAAAGTTATGCAATTAAAATATATCTGAGAGCAGTAAGTTTTAGAAGTTAATATCTGGGCGACCGAGCTTTGCTCGGGTGAGAGAAAAAGAAAAAGAAAATAGAACAAAAAAAACTTAAAAATAAACTTATTATTGGCTGAGATTGGAACACGCAGCCTTCGGCTGGAAGGCGGACACCCAACCACTCAGCCACTTCAGTCTTAATAAACTATGTGAAATTACGAACCACATTGCACTGGTAAATCTTTTTGCGTGAAAATGCCGAGGAAACGAATTTTCCCAGAAATGAGACCTAATTAGATTGATTTTTCACCCCCGTAAATCCTCGTACCGCAAATTTCATCGAAATCGTTCGAAATCGAGAACGTGAGTACAAACACACAAACAAACAAACAAATATTGCTCGTTTAATAGAATAAGATTAGGGAATATTAAGCAACCCTCGAAAGGAGCTGACCTTCCAGATGATAACAGTGTTTTGTCAGTGGCTCTCAAAGTTGATCGATGACGTTTGTAATTTGTTTGGACCCTCCAGGACATTATCATAGAAAAGATGGTGGTATTCCACTTATCACTAAACAAATCTTCAGTTTACTCTCTTCTCTGTAGTCGACCCCTCATGACTGAGGATCGTGGTCATCATCGGGTGGTCTGCATCTAGATTGGATGATCTGTCTCCATCGGCTTCTATTCATCGCATCTCTCACAACGTTGTGGAACCTGACGGCTGATGATTCTTCGATTTGATCCGTCCATCGAGTTGGGGATCGACCACGCGAGCGTTTTCCGTCTGTGTTCCCAACCACGATGAGTTTCTCCAAGCTGTCATCGCCTTTCCTTACTACGTGACCAAAGTATGCGAGTTTGCGTTGATGGCAAATCGTGGATAAGCGTGTTTTCAGTTTACTCAAAGCTGCAGTATTAACGGTATAATAAAAAATATTATAGTCGGATTGCTCATTATACGCACTAAAATTGACGATCAAAATGTCATTTTTCATATATTTTTAGTTCGTACAATGATCAATTCGATTATAGAGCTCATTTTGATGTCTTATCGATCGCTCGCGCAGACTGAACTTTTTATTTATTCATAAACTTTGTAAAACTGAACTTCCTACGCTAGAGGTTCTTTAGGAGTTATCTCTTGTTTTCGAAGTTACAGTTTAAAATCTTTTGCATAAACTAGCGTGGAGGCTGAATGTTGGTTTCAATCAAATTTTAAATTTTAATATCACATATTTGTTTTGAGTGGCACATCGAAATGCTCATCCGTACTTACCCATATTATAAATGCGAAAGTGTGTTTATTTGTTTGTTTATTTGTCCTGCTTTCACGTCAAAACAGAGCGACGGATTGACGTGATTTTTTGTGTGGAGATAGTTGGAGGACTGGAAAGTAACATAGGCTACTTTTATCCGGGTACCACGCGAGCGAAGCCGCGGGCAGCAGCTAGTTATATTATAAGGTTATTCTCTATTATTAAGTCGTAGGTAGGTAAGAGATTTAGTTCGATTTTCATCACAAATCACAATCCTACTAATAATTATTATAAATGCGAAAGTTCGGATGTTTGGATGAATGTTTGTTACTCCGTAACTCGACAACCACTGAACCGATTTACCTGAAATTTTAGATATAAATAGATGCTGACATAAGCTACTTTTTATCCGGCTACCACGCGAGCCAAGCTGCGGGCGGAAGCTAAGTTAGTTTAAAATAATTTAAATGAGGCCGACTATGGTCAATGCGATTAGAATGATTTCAGTCCAGATATCTTGTAGTCTTATTAGAACAATAATAAGTAAAAGTTATGTGTGTTTATTCTTACAAGAATTTGACACAATTCGTAATAAAAGAATATGCAACACCTTGAACCTATGCACCAATTAATGTCTGCCTGACGATTTCTCCTTACATGTTAACCTAAAAAATAACATGGTTCTGGGAATGTCTGGGTGTAAAAATTATGGTCTGAGTTATATGCAACAAATTACGGTATGTATGAATTAAGTATTTCATGCATTTTAAAATTACTAGCTTTCGACACGAAACACTTAGTTAACTTGATAACAATTTTATGATAATAATAGCATTTTGATGCCTTATAAAATACGAGTTGATGAATGTGAAAATAATTATTTTACGTTTCAATAATGAAGCGCTCGAAGAAGCCACAATTTAAATGGGCAAGTTACATTCACAGCAGAGCGCTTCCGTGCTTCGGAGGGCACGTCAAATTGTCAGTCCCGGCTTTCAAATTTCAAATTGTCGGAGCCATGACGTAGGCCTTCAGGCGCCCTAAAAAATCCATCATCAGAGATAGCCACTACCTAAGTAGTAGCACAGAATGGTAGTTACTACTATTATATACGAGTACAATTTCAAGTACAATGACACGCTGTAATCCAAATTTAAATGAACCAATGAGGGCTTATTTTGAGCGATTGAACTTCGAAGGTCTCTTATTCTAACCAATAAGAAACAATATTTACACTCTCGCTATTTCAAATTTAAATAGGTATGTCTATGGAGAACCAAAGAGGATGTACAAAAAAATGTAAGTCCCACTTGGAGCATCAAATCAAACCTCGAAGGTAACGGACTCTAGCTATAATTAAACAATATTTCCTTGTCCTGGAGACGGGTTCTATTGAACGTTCGGCATGTCAAGCAGTCAGACAAGATTTCAGTGTTCAGACCTTGGTACAGACGCATTGTTTAAGTTATTTCAAGCATTCCGTTCGTTCAGAGCTCTGAGGGCTGTCTGTAGATTTAAAGGTATTTTAGTAGTTGTTCAAGAATCAAGTTTATTTATCAAAAGACAGGCAATAGTAAGTATACGTAGGTATTTATTTAAACTTCGGTAGGTATTGTAAAACTTACGTTTGCAGAAAAAAGTCTAGATAAGTTAGTACATAATAAGAAACAAATTATTAGGTAACTTCTAATTATTATTCACATGCATGTGAATAATAAGTTTGTTGTAAACTGACTGTGAATGCAAATAAACACATACGGATGAATCTTAGAACACTGGGATTTCTGTTGTCGTTATTATTACAAATTGATGATTTGGCTTAGGCTCATAATTTTAGCCAATATTTAGAAGATTTAGATTTAGAAAATACGGAAGAAGTATTTTGTGTTATAAAATCAGTGAGTCAAGGTATTACGAGGTTAATTCGTTTTGTTTTATTTTCTGTAATAATTATTATTCTTTGTGCACCCGGCCAATCTTCCATTATTTAGATCCTTCTCCATCCAAAGGTTGCCTGGAAGAGATCGCTTCCTAGCGATAAGGCCGCCCATTGTACATTGTTACTTTATTCTGTCATTATTGTATTTTGCTTAGTCTAAGGTGTGCAATAAAGAATTTTCATTCATTCATTCATTCATTCATACGAGGTGCCCTTGGGACGTATGACTCACCATCATGATTCATACCATCGATTCATACATACAATGTAAGTTCGTACTTACTACATTTTCCTCGATGTATTTTTCACATGCGCAAAGAGTTTTATTGTATTAAAACCAAGCAAAACTTATTAATTACAACAAAAAACCCAACTATAGATTTCCACTAGCAGGAACGGTCTTTGAAGACTAAAAATTATTTACGTTCAGCTTAGAAAGCCCAATAAAATATAAATAAATGTAAAATTGGTCTGTAGCAAACATAAATGATAAAAAAAATAGATAAGTATCTGAGAACATAATTTAGATATCTGATATGATAACATAAATGTTCTCAGATATCTAATTTTTTTATGTTTTCTATTTTTGTAAAACATTTAAGTAAGTAAGTATAAATGTTTTACAATAAAAATGTTTTGAAATTGGAATAAAAAACGCAACGTTTGTGGTCCAATCAAGCCATAAATAGATTACCTTTTTTTTTATAGGTAAATCGTGATGAAACTTACAATTCATTCTGATCAGCGTTGAGTGGGTTTTACACAAACTTGCAAACAACACTCCTAGATAACTAACTGCGTACCGAAATTTCACCAATTTTATACTTAATCTTTTTTGGTCTCGGTATCTTCCGAGCCCTGAAAAATGCTGAAAAAAAAAATGCTCTATTACCTACTCTTGTGATTTATGTTAGCGTCAAGGTTCTTAGTGGAAGTTTTGGACCAACATACTGTTAATAATAGGTACCTACAGCTATATTACCTTCGTATGAACCCTAATATTACGCAAGATCCCCCAAACAAACAAAATCCTTCATAATCTCATAGAGGAAGACAATGTTCATACCAGGCGAGCATAAGTTAGAAGTGGTCATCACAAGTGCGACAAATGTCCGCTCCATCAGGCCTGTCTCACTTCTCACTTTAGGTATTTATCGGACGCGCGCCGCCTCGGGGGGCGCGCGACATAGGTTGCCACTTGCCGCTTGCCGCTCGCTCGGCTTGCGGACTAGACGCGTTGTGCGTAATTATCGTGATCTCGTATACATCGTTTCTTGTGATTTTTGCACGATAACTAAACGATCTAATCCGTATAAAAGATACTGCTGTGTCTACGGGTGTCTAAACAAAAGGAAAAGCGATGAATGGACATTAACATTCCACAAAATTCCGGAAGATATTGAAAGGTTGGTAGGTAGCTACTAAGCTTTTCTATAATTTGTTGTAAGTACCTATTTAAATAAATCATCAATAAATACCTAGGTAGGTACTTACTTTTACTCTGTAACTGTAGGTGCATAATGAAAACGAGATTTTATAGGTACCTACCTATTCGATTCCTTTTTGATTGAATAGGTACCTGTTTACAAATAAACAAACATAATACACCTACAAAACTACCTACCTACAAAACTGTAGGTAGGTAGGTACCTACAGTTTTGTTTATTTACATATGTACTTACCTAAAAGTAACTTATCCATTAAGTAGGTACCTAACCTACTTACCTAATATAATAATTTTAAGTGTTTAGAAGTTACATTACCTACATTCATAGAGCCATGTTGGTCGAAGTGATTAGTACCTCAACTTTCGAGACGAAGGTCGTGGGTTCGAGTCCTGGCCGTGCATTAAATTGCAAATGTGATTGCAAACCTAACATTAAAAGGGTGATTATCGGATAACGGCTCCCGGTCTAGTTGTGTGATGATGATGATTGTGTGTGTCTGATCGATGTCTAGGTAGGTATGAAGGTATAGATATTTTGAAATGCAATTGTTTACAAAACGAACGAGATAATAATGTATCTACCTACTTCACCTACCTACGTACAATACGTAGTACCTACTTACTACTATTTATTCTGTGGTAACGGTAGATTAAATTATATTTAGGCCTACTTATTTTAGAACTTAAGTAGGTACTTCACTTTCAAAACTATCGTGAGTTGTACTAGACATTATTACTAGACATTATTAATAATGTTAAGTAGGTACTGTTTTTGTGACAGATAAAATAAATTAATTTATTTGTGTTGTCGCAAGCGAAAATTTGACAACCCTTACGAGTCGCGTCACACCGCGCCAGACAGTGACACAGTTACGCATTAGAGCAGGATGGGAATGTTTAGGCAAATATCTCGATAGGTAATAGGCCCATAGGCGAGTCGAATTGCACTTTATAGCTTCGCCGCGAGAGTCTCTATTTAAACAAATTTACTCGCGAAGTGACCCTTCTGTACGTAGTACTAGTATTCTGTGGCTCCATTACCCAAAAGGGGGAGGGAGGGAGGGGTTTATAGTTATTTGAGTGGACCGAGACACTAACGTCCTAATTTATAACGTTAATACTGGAGATATGATCGCAACTGGTCCCTGTTACGGAGCCATGGATATTACTAGGGTGTAAGCCTTTTGTGGATAGGACTGGCCTCTTAGCTCAGTTGGTAGTAGCTCTGCCTTCTGCACTATAGGTCGTAGGTTCGATTCCCACCCAGGACAAACATTTGTGTGATAAACGTAGATGTTTGTTCTGTGTATGGGTGTTATTATAAAGCATTCTATGTATGTAGGTATTTAAAAAAAACTTATAATAAGTATTCTATCAGTAATCTGGTTCCCATAGCTTTGCTTAGTTTGGGGCTAGATGGCGCTGTGTGAAATGTCCAGCAATATTTATTTTATTTTTATTTATTTATTCTTCCATGTCAAAATAAATTTTATTGTGACATGGAAGAATCACTAACGAGTCTGTTGATATGAATTCAGTTCCACAAGTATGTTCGCATCAGCTAGATTATTATTATTATTCTGGTTATGAAATTATTTCACAAGCCTCACAGGAAGATCGACCAAATGGTATTATATCGTGCCCTCGAAATCTATTGCATTTTTAAATGTATTTGGAATATTCAGACTGAAATATCTATAATTAACTATTTATAAATACATGCACTCAAATTAACTTAAGTACTTAAGTATACTTTTTTCTTTGATGGTGATCACCTTATCCCAACGGGCTAGGGGAACACCACCTGTAGATGAAAATAAAAACCGGTCAAGTGCGAGTCGAACTCGTACGCCGAGGGTTCCGTACCTACCCATTATACCCATTAAGTTATTGGACAATTAGTAAGTAGTCCGCTTAATTGTATGAGCGCCCATACAACTCAGAGGACAATCTTAATTGGCGTCAACTATGTATGTATGGGAACACCCTTTAATTTTCAATTTTTTTAATTTTTTGGAATTTTTCCTTTATTTGTGCTATATGACCTTGCTTTTTGCCAAATTTCGTGATTCTAGGTCAACGGGAACTACCATTTAGGTTTTCGACCCAAAACTTCTAGGGTACTTCCGGTTGACCTAGAATCACGAAATTTGGCAAAAAGCAAGATCTTATAGCACAAATAAAGGAAAAATTCCGAAAAATAAAAAAAGTTGATAATTAAGGTAAGTTTTGGTACTTTCAAGTTTTCACGAAAACCTAAGCCTATAACTTTTTATAGTGTTGACTCAGGACCTTGATTTTTATACTCACAATAGGGACTATAGACTTCAGTATATGGTATTAATTTCAACTTGCTAGCTCCACCCGTTCCGGAGATAATCGATGGTAACACACGGACAGACGGACAGACGGACAGACGGACAGACGGACAGACGGACAGACGGACAGACGGACAGACAGACAGACGGACAGACTGACAGACGGACAGACGGACAGACGGACAAGAAAGTGATCTTATAAGGGTTCCTTTTTTACCTTTTAAGGTACGGAACCCTAATAAGCTATGGTGGAAAGAATCATCTACCGACGTAGACGATTCTCTCAACCGACTATAATTGCCTACGTTTTACAATTGTAAAAAGGGAAAATTAATATACACTTCGAAGATAGCTATCAGGTTCCATTCAATATCTATTCATTTCTATGTGTACGAGTATTTGCAACACGTTGAAAGCAGACACGTATTAGAAGCTGTGTGTCGCTGCCGCCTAATGGTATTGAATTGAGGCAAAGAGCGCTTGGAAAGATCGCGCGGAATGCACAGAATTTGCCTACATCTACAAGAAACCATAGATAGATTTTTATTTTACAACCTTCTTATTAAAAAACTATAGTTCTGTGTAAAAAACAATAAATTCAAATGGTTCACTAAACATTATAATATTTATTCGTGGATTTTAGAGTTTCCTAGTATTTTTAACATCCCATGTTCATAACCATGATAGTTTCAAAAGTTCCTATAACGGTTTTCTTTGGACCGGAATTTAAATTCAACAGCACAAGAGGTTCATTTAAAACATCTATATTTTTATTATCAAAGTGTTTTGAATTCGTATCCCTAGTTATGTTTTTCTTTTGGATGAGGATCATTGGGTGAGGCTGGCACGGGACCGGGAGAAAATGGCGTATTAGAGTAGAGAGGATGCCTACACACTAGCAGTGGGTTATAACGGGCTGTTGATGATGATGACGTTTTTTTGTAATTTAAATAATTTTTACTTCTTGGCATTTTTCGTTTTGGATTTATACGCACAATATCACGAGCTTTAAACGACGAAAAACTTATATGGGTGAATAATGGGCTTGTAAAATTAACTACAATGCTAAATGTGGGCATGTGCAGTGCAGTAGCTTTACTCCATGAGCTTCTAACCACGTCCACATCACATGGAAAAGTTCTGGGCATGGCCTAATACTTTGTAAATGTCCTAGCAGCGCCCGTAGTGATGGTATAATGACTGGTAATGATGATCGTTAGAAGTATACCTGCTATAACCTTCCTGAAGAGTTTAGCTATTAGATGCAGAAATAATTTTTGAAATCGGACTGGAAGTTCCTGAGATTAGCGCTTTCAAGAAAACTCTTCCGCTTTATTATATTAGTACCTACTTACCTAGTACCTATAGATAATCACGTCTACAATGTTACCTATATGTTATGCAAACTACTTGCTAAATGTAAACAATTAGGTACCTACAGTTGCCTTACGCTATGGGGTTGTAGGTAACCACAACGTCCACAAAAATACAAGATGATGCCATCTGTTCTAGTATTCTTTGCCTGCCGCGCTAGACATTGCGGCTGCATCGGCCGCAGGCGACGCTTTGATGCATACTTATTGCGTGATTTTCTCAACTGTTTCAATTAAGGACGTTAGCGAAACAACTACTCTGTTTTGGTAATAATAATGTAGACTAAGGCCCGTATTCAGTGTCCACACACAGACATGAATTTAGAATAGAGCTTTTGACAGAACTGGCGACCTAAAAAGGTCGCTAAAACTAAAACACAATTTGAAATGAACTATATTGCCGTCTCTTTTCACTCTCAGTCAATGAAAAGAGATGGCAATAGTTCAATTCCAATAATGCGATTCTGCAATAGCGACCTTTTTAGCTCCGCTGGCGCTGTAAGGAAATTGAGTGATGAATTATCACTTGAGGGCCTTACTTATGAAAGGTGTTTAAAGTTAAACACTGGTTAAACAACGTCCTGTCTTTATTTTTTGATAGTGACGAACAGAGACGGGACGTTGTTTAACCAGTGTTCAACTTTAAACATCTTTCATAAGTAAGGGGGTGAGTCGCGCGCACACGCTTCAAGCTTGATGGCACTGTCTGAAAACATAGCTATTTATTTAATTAATTTTCAGTGGACACTTTGCTGTTGTGTGAATCTAAGTTGCAAGCGCTTGCTGCAAGGTCAAAACAAGCGTAGGTATGACACGCACCGCCCTTCCAGCAAGCTTGCAGTATAAGCTTGCAGCAAGCTTGCAGCAAGTTCGGCAAGTCACTAAAACTTGCTGAAGTCCATTGCGCGAGCGTTTTCTCGTTGGAAATGAAGTCGCTTGCGCAAGTCAACTTGTTCAAGATTTATTGCTAGTGGACACTTAGGCATTCATGATTCTTTTATCATTTGGTTTTAAAGAATATAATAGAGTAGAGAATACTTTATTGCCCAACATAAAAATATAAACAATCCAACACATTAAAATAACCTAACTATGATAAACAATCGGCGGTCTTATCGCTAAAAAGTAATATCTTCCAGACAACCCGTGGATGGATAATGGACAATTTAAAAATAGTGTGGGACATAACTATATAAATTTTAATATTTTAGTCCATTAGGACTAAAATATTAAAATATTTGAAAAAGCTATTTTAATAAAAACTTCCCCCTAACACTAGCGCAATAGAGCTGTGTCAAAAAGATTAAAAAGGGTATTATTTAAATCCGAAATAATGTATCAAAGCGTCTAATTAATAAGTCCTGCAATTGACAAGCGACTCAAACAGCCTAAATTCATAATGAGACAAAATTTCCAAAGCACACTAAAGGATTGCTTCTAATTGAGAACAGAAAGTAAAGAAAATCTACTGAGCTAATATTTATTTCAATTAAAGATTCCCCTTTCACCAGAGTAGTAACAGTAGCACTAATATTAGTAGAGCGTCTGTTGAACTATGAACAAAATTTGATGATTCATTAGATATTGTTATTTTTTAAAAGAGACTGCATAAATACAGTGCAACATTTTGGTTCCAGAGGATGTCTGTACTTGGGTTAGTAAAAACTATTATCTACCTAAGTAAAAACACAACTCTTTGTACCGAAATAATCAACAAATAATTCCATAAAATATTAAATTGCGTGTAGGTACTTATAAGAAAGGCAATAGGACCCCAATTCTTCTAATTTACGACGTCAAACATTCTTAAAGGTCATCTCATCATTATCGCAGCAATTTGTTTCGTACTCCAAAATAACATTAATTTGTTCGAAAACGACACCACAACAGAGTCGTTGGTCTAATAGACCAGGGTTGGGCAAACTTTTTTCATCAGGGGCCAAACAAAACCAAATGAAATGTAATGGGGGCCAGATTTTTTACTGGTTTTTACTATTACTCACAGAACACTAAAAAAAAATTTACAATTTTTAAAGTGTTTACATTTAATTGAGATGAAATAGTACGGATTGAGTAAGAATGCTGGCGTGGCGGGCCGGATTAAAAAGGTTCGCGGGCCGGAGATAGCCCGCGGGCCGTAGTTTGCCCATCACTAGTCTATCATAATGAGGGAAACAAAACGAAATCTATGGTTATAGTTTACGTTTTGCTTTAGTTGATACAAAAATTGTTAGAAAAATCGGGGCCCGGTACGAACGTAAGCATTATGCGCTACAATCTTAGATCTAGTTAACATAGCTTGGTTTCTACCGCTCTCAGCTCCAGTGTGGAAATGACACGAAAGAAACTTGACATCGAAGACGAATACCTCCTTTTTTGAAGTCAGTTGAAAAGGGTTCGTTGCAGGAAGAGGAATTTGATTGAGAGGATACTTAGAACCCTGTTTAGCCTTTTAAAGCCTCTAATTAACAAGAAACGATGCTAATTGAGTGTTTGCTCATTGAGTTTTGAAAGGCGAGACTCTAACCGGAAATTAAAGGTGTAAGTTGACTAATTTCAACTCTCTCGCTTTGACGTGTTTCTGTAGGTACCTAGGTACTTATAAGATTTATCTAGGAAGTCTGAACCCCCATTCATCGGATGTGGTGTGTGAAAGAGACGGAACTAAAGCATCTTAGAAGTAAAAAGAGATTCAACTTTGTTCCCTACGACCATAGTAGTTACTAAATGTAATACCGGTAGGTACTACGGTTCTAGGGAACAAGGTAAGTCTGTGCTTAGGATGATTGACATCCGTGCTGATCGTCAGATGTTCATGATCTGCAAATCTCTAGGGGGATAGTCAGAGGTACATTATGCATCCGGTATTTGCCCGATTTGTAAAAGTTGGCCACTTGTCACGTCTCCCAGTAGGGATAGTGCAAAAGGGAAGAAAGAAAACGACAGTATAAGTTTACAAGGTTTATAAAAAAAAAGAAGTTAAGAGGGGTAGCGGATCGAGCCTGGTCAAATTTTACGATTATCGGCTTTTATCAAAAAATACCGCACTCTCCTGGATGGCAATCCCGTCCGCCAGCCTTCAGAACAGTGTGCAGCCAGGAAGCAGGAAGAGGCGCCGACGAAGCTTCACGAATGTCGAGATCCGTTGGAAGAAGTGTGGTTCCAAGTCTGTATCAAATCTTGTTTCTCCAAGTTCGGTATCAAATCTTTAGTCTGATACTTGTTCCTGGAAGTGGAATATCCGACTCGGCTTACACTCTACAATTATGTTGGTAGGTACTTACCTAGTTAGTAGATACCTACTCCACAATGATAGGTTGCAACTATTGCAAGCTAATCGTCACCTATAATACTAACTGGTTTCTTTACAATGTTTTCCTCTGCCGTTTATAGATCGTGAGCATAATAAATTTTCTGTAACCTTCGGATCGAAAGTTATACAGTTATCTATCCCATTTAGCCGACATGAACTTTTTATAACTGAATTAAAATTAAATATTAAAACCAATACCACATTCGATATCAAATGCCATTCATAGAAAAAAATGTCGTAAAATTGTGTTATCGAATAAAAATAGGGAGAAAATGCAATAAAAGATAGCCCTAATACGTTTTCTTTGTAGATTTTACGACTGACCGCACATGGAATATTTAGAAGGCTTCGAAACGTTGGAATTGAAAAGTCATCCATGTGTATCTTCGGTTTTGTATTTGCATATTTAGATAGGTAAATATAGCTACCAGAGTAACGTCAACTGCAAAAAAAAGTAACGAAACAAAACGAAATAAGATCACGACCTATGTGTATAATGTTCATTTTTGCTAGGCGCAGATTTTTAGTAAACTTAGACGCTCTATAGCTTGGAAACTACAACTCGTATCAAAATAAATGCTAGTAGGTACTTATTTGTAGGTAATTTATTAATAACAAATTTTGTCATTGACTATTTTGTCATAGCTTGTATAGTTTTCCTGAAAATTGAGAAAATCCGAAAAACGGGACACTATTCAAGGGGGGAGGGGTGACGCCGAAGGTGGAGGGGAGGGAGAGTTGTTTTTTTTAATGTACTCACCTATTGAACCTATAACACACCAGCATTAAAACTTAATTATTAATTTTGCCGCTAAAAAATCTAGAATGAATGTAGGTAAGTACATACTAATAAGGCGCGGTAGATATTTAAATTCCATTAAAGGGGATAGTCAGAGTAGTCCAAAATCCGAATACATTTAGGGACAATGTTCACATTGTACGCATTTTATAGAAGTTAGCATTCCTTATGTTACCAGTTGCAAGTCCATTGCCTCGTGGGCTCTCGTAGCATAGTTTTATTACAGGTTCTATTCTCAATTCTGTGCACGTTCTTGGTAGATAAATCGTTGAAGATAAGCGACGTTTTGAGCGGTCACAATTTCGATGCGTGACCGCGACCGCAAGTGCCACTAACAGCTAAAGCTCATTAAATTATTAGTAACCGTACCAAGTAGGTAGGTACCTACCTAGGTACCTATTCATTTTCTCCGTACAAAATGTTGGTCGGTTTCTATCAATATTTTTTTTACATAAAATAATACGAGTTCATGTCAAACCTGAAAAGAGTTTTAGGTCCGAAAATAAAAAAATCTTAAGATATATTTTCAGAGTTGAATGTTCAACGAGCTTGCTGTCTGGAGAACGTTTTGGTACTTGAATAAATAAGTTGAAGTATTTTTAAACCTACCTGAATCGTAGATCCCACTACAACAATCCTTAAATAATTTTACGAGTAACTATACCTATCTATTTTTATATGATTAGACTACATTCAAGAGCTAAGCTCTAATTTTTGTGTGTTTCAGTACGTAGTTTATAGATTTTAATGTGGTTTCATTGGTATTACTGATAGGTAGGTAGGTACTGACTCATTATCTCATTAATTAGGTAGGTACACACAAAGGCAAGATTCGGGTATTCCCCGCGCATAACGCATTGCTGGCGTCACTACACCTACTAGCGGGTTGCCATACCTTCTTTACAATGATGTTAGTTTCATGTTCTCAAATGTTTTCAATAATTCACTGTAAATACGAATCTTCAGTTTCGTATGCGGCTGGAGGGAGCTTTCAAAAGGCTTCCAACGATGCTCATGACCATAAGACAAGAATTGATAAATGATTCTTTATCAATGTTGAAAAACTAAACTGGAAAAATATTTTTACCTAATAGAAAAAAGAGATTTAATTTTAATTAAGTAAGTACCTAGGTACCAGGTAAAACCAGAAAAATAATGCGTTTCGGAAAACATCGGAAACAATCGCATAAAATTACATAAACGATTGACGAAAAGTCATTTGGAAATAAAAATTAGTCATAATTTCAACGTTATCTTAAACAAATATCTACTTATGTCATTTTTAAGGAAAGTTGCATGCCGTGCGAGCTGCGCTGCTAACGACGACGTGCACTTCTGTCGCATTCTGTTTTGTGGAATCATGCACTGCTGTCGGACATATTCGGAAAACACGAAAATAACCGATGTCCATTATATAGCTGGAAGTACTGTTATTTTTAATTTGCCCTATGCATTGGCTGGCGTCAGCATTTCGACAAAGCAGGGGAAACTCTGCGCACATAATCTGAAGAGTTCTTGAATTTCAAAGCCTATTTTATCAAGGATGCACAAGTTACAGTTTTTATGTTAACATGACTGATACATTTACATAATTAGGAAAGCGATTTCAGTATTCCCCATAATAATTGAAACGTTTTTACAAAATAAACTGCTATGGATAAAACTAACGGTATCGTCTAAAAACGATTGAATCCATTCCGTGTGTGGTTTTATTCGTTGTTTTATAGCAGTGGTTCTTAACCTTTTAGTGATGAGGGACCATTTGATAAACTTTCTGACTTGCCGCGGACCACCAACAGTAAGTTTTCTCTTTCAACTTTGATCCTTTGTCGCTTGTTTAATTTTTTCGGATAGCTTCGCGGACCACTTCAAGTGGTTCCAGGGACCACCAGTGGTCCGCGGACCATAGGTTAAGAACCACTGTTTTATAGCAAAGGATTTACTTGGATTCAGCGGCTTGCAATAGATACCTACCTTTTAAATTTTCTTGCATTTTTTATGGAAACAATAATAAATGTAATAGGTAGGTACTTATTAGGTTTAAGATAAAAAGATAAAATCAAAGATAAAAGGCCTTTCGTTCGAAGATAAAAAAAATGCAACTTGATTAAAATATTACTTTTATTCAGAGAGGAACTATTTTCTAAAAATACTCGTATAAAACTCCTCGTTTTGAAACCTCTTTTTAGAAAAAGGACTTAGAATGTTGTCTGTACAAACAAAATGTCTTTTGTTTATAACAAACCAGCTCGTCGGCATTCGGGGAATCCCATAGTTTAGTCTGCAGCTTTGACTGTAAACAATCAAAGGGTGATTGTATAAATCTGTAGTTCTGAACAGTGTGTTACTTGTACAGTGTGTGATATTATAGTTTCTGTAGTGTTGTTATTGATACGGCAATTGCCGTAATATACGGTAATCCACGTTTTTTTTCTTCCAGAAAATATGGTATACGGCAGGCCTTTCAATGCCGTATCAAAAAATACGGCAATTAGCTATAACTGAAATGAAACGATTTTAATATAAATAGCGCAGCGAAACGTAGAGCCCGCGCCAGTACTCAAGTCCTACGGCAAAAGCGGGAACTAACTGTTTTAATTAGTAATTTTTGACCTAACCTAGCTCTGCGATAGCAGCGCCGCATCTATCGGACTTCAGTGGTGGTGCGCACTCTACCACTCCCAGCCGGGGAAACCCCAACTTGCGACTACTAAAAACAGAGTTCATATCGCCGTATCGTGCCATCTCTTTCGCCTTAGTTAAAAATGAATAAGACAACGTACTGACCTAAAGTAATTTGGGTTTATCTATGAGTCGAAGTCGAATAGCTCATTGGCCAGGAATTTCGGGAAAAGATCCCTAACACAACCGACTGCAAAACTCTAGCGAAGCTTGCTCTAGACGTTTTGTCTTCCTCATAAAGTAACGCAGATTGTGAAAGGGTTATTCAGCCAAGTGAACAAAATGAAGATTAAGATGCGAAATAAGTTAATAACATCAACTATAAATAAAACACTAAAAAAAAACACTATTAGCACGACAACTTATTCAAAATCAAGGGAACTGCACGAAGTCTATGGTATCTGTAGGGGGCTTGATTTTGGTTCCAAACAACAAATACAATTCGCTAGATGCTCGTGTTTGCACGCGGCGCGCCCTCTCGCTCTGACCGCTCTCGGCGTAGTGGCGTGCGCGCTGCGCTCAGACACTACATCCTCATCTTTATTTAATTTAAACAATTAAACATTTTCATTACAAACTTAATCTAGTTTTAATTCAACACCTTAGATATTACACTATTTATATCGCAAATAAATCACAATCACTTCCTCTGTCAGATAATTATTTATTCACTTTCCAGTCTAAGCTCATCTGAAGTTTCTAAATTGTCACTATCAGTCACAGAGTCTTTTTCTATCACCTGCCAGGATCCATTAATTCTTTTAAGATGAAGAACGTTTCGCCTATATTCCTTGCCAGTTTCATCATTCCTTACGTGTACATCGCCTCCATTTACGCTCGTGATCGTATGTGTCGTAGGGCTGAAGTTAGATGAAAGCTTGTTGTCTTTAATCAGATTCTTGACATAAACTTTCTCTCCTACTTCCAGATTTATGTCAGAAGCCTTTCTCTTTCGGTCTCCGTATTCTCTCCCTTTTTCTTTGCTTTCTTTATCTCTATCTCTAAATTCCGATGGTGCAACATTGTTCTCTAAATCAGTTACGACTGGTATTTTATCTCGAAACAGCCTTCCATAAAATAATTCTGATGGAGTTTTACCTGTAACTGTATGCGGTGTGCTGTTATACATTATTAGGTATTCTAGTAAGTCTTCTTTCCATTGTTTTTTTCCTAACTGGCTGATTCGAAGTCTTTTTAGGACATCTCTATTTTGTCGCTCAACCTCACCATTCATTTGTGGCCAATAGGGAATCGTATTTAATATACTTATGCCACATTCTGCACAGAAATCTTTAAACGATTTGCTGGTGAATTGATGCCCATTGTCACAAGTCAATGATGAGGGGTAGCCTAGTCTTGAAAAAATTTCTTTTAGGACCTTAATAGTTTCGTCAGAAGTGATACTCCGCATGACCTTAATCTCCTTATACCGACTATAATAGTCTACTACAATGAGAAGATGATCTTGACTAGGCAGAGGCCCCAAAAAATCTATCGCTACATCTACCCACGGAGCTGACGGCAGTTCTCTTCTCTTCATCGGATGAGGGGGGTTAGGAGCGGATACGAGGGTACATTCACGGCATGATTTTACTATGGCTTCAGCCTCTTTATCGATTCTTGGCCACCAAACTTTAGTTCGTAGACGATTTTTCATTGCCACAATACCTGGATGTCCCTCGTGAGCCGCTTCTAACACTCTTCGACGTAATTTTAAAGGAATTACAATTTTATTTCCTCTCAACAATACATCTCCACTAAAACAAAGCTCTGATTTAAATATTTTGTAGTTGTTTACTGATTCATCCCACTCATTGTTGTATATACCTTGTTTTACTTTCATGATGTCATTATCAGAAGCAGAAATTGTTTTGATTTCATTTAGGTGTACTGCAATTGGTCTACTGTATTCTACAATTTGATTTATGTAATTTTCGTTATCAAAAGGCTGTGTCAATGTGGACTGACATAACCGTGAGAGAGGGTCTGCAATATTGGATTTACCTGGCCTGTAGATTATCTTATATTTGTATGCCTGTAACCTAAGTACCCATCTCTCGATTCTGGCGCATGGTTTAGATTTAGGACCAAAGATTACCTCTAAGGGCTTATGATCACTTATGAGCTCAAATTCTTTGCCAAAAAGATATATTTTAAAATGTTCTACGGCCCAGACAAGAGCAAGAGCTTCTTTCTCCGTCTGGCAGTACCGTTTTTCGCAATCTGTTAGACTTTTATTGCCAAAAGCTATTATTCTAGGGCCATTCTGATTGATCTGTATCAGAACAGCACCTAAACCTACCGGGGATGCATCAGCAACAACTTGAGTTTTATCTAAGGGATCATAGTATCCAAGTGTTGGTAAACCACCGACACATTCCTTTAGTTTGCAGAACGAATTCTCTTGAGCTTTACTCCAGTATTGGTCAATATTAGTGGTTTTACTCAATTTTAATCTTAGAAGTTGCCTTAAAGGATCCGTAAGAGAAGCTAAATTAGGAATCCATTTACCTACAAAATTTACCAACCCTAAAAAGCTCTGAACTTCTTCTACATTAATAGGTCGTCTGCTAGATTGTATACCTGCAACATATTTGTTGAGAGGTTTTACACCTTCTGCGCATAGAATATGTCCCAAAAAATCAATCTTTTGAGTTTTGTAAATGCATTTACTGTCATTTAATAAGATATCGTTCTCTTTTAATCTGTGTAGAACTGCACTTAGCCTTTGGTCGTGTTCTTGTTCATTTTTACCGTAAACGATAATATCATCAATAAAATTAGCTGTACCTTCACATCCTAGCAATATTTTTTCCAAGATTTTTTGGAACATTTCTGGTGCGCATGAAATTCCGAACATTAGTCGTTTATACCGGAAGAGCCCCTTGCTGGTGCTGAATGTTGTAATATATCTAGATTCTTGGTCAATTTCTATTTGATGAAAGGCATTTTTTATGTCCAACTTTGAAAAAAATCTAGCTTGTCGAAAATGTGGTAGCAATTTATCCATAGTTGGTAAGGGGTGGTTTTCCCTAATTATAGATTCATTTGCACGTCTCATATCGATACAAATACGTACCTCCCCGTTCTCTTTTAGTACTGGTACCATAGGTGATACCCAAGGTGATGGTTCGCACACTTCTTCAATAATATCAGCCTTCTGAAGTTCTAACAGTTTCGCATTAACTTTCTCCTCTAAAGGTATGGGAATGCGCCTAAAAGGCTGAATAACCGGTTTTACGGATTTGTCTATTGGTATGTGCAAACTGACATTTCTAAATTTCGGAAAGCCTACCTCTTCTATCGAATTAGCCTGTAGGCCTATTCTGAGGACCCCAAGATTAATCGCTGTACTTTTCCCTAACAGGTTACGAGTGCCATCTTGAACGACATAAAAAGTGGCAACCTGCTCTTTGTTGTTCAAAGTAATCGAGGCATCGAAGGATCCTAATATTTTTAGGGGTTTTGTGCTTCCATAAGAATACAGGTCTTTGTTTGGGGTTTGATTCTGGTTTGCGATTTGCACTTCGTGATCTTTTAAATATTGCCAAGTTTTATCGTTGATTATGTTGCATTTACTACCGGAATCAATCAGCATGTCAATAGGCATGAATCCTAATTTTCAAAATCTCTTCTATGATATTTAGAAGTATCTATTATGTCTAAAATATATCATATTTCTGTAGAAAATTAAGGTTTTCGTGCAATAAAAGTACATTTAAATTTAAATTTTCAAATTCACGCCAAAACGCTCGCCGGTGTCATGGCGTCTGCTTTTACGTCACGGATCGGTATATCAACCAGTGATGCCTACATAGTTACTATAGAAACAAAAGGATGTTTACCGAGACGAGACGCAATGACAGACGCCATGACACCGGCGAGCGTTTTGGCTATCATGGCGGATTGTTGTATTTTGTAGATTTATTTTAGCAAATAAATTAGTAATCTCGACATTAATAAGAGAATAAATACATTTTTCAAAATCTTTGAATCCTATTTCATTAGATCAGATAAATATTTTGGCGATACTTGATTACTGTCATCATGCCTATTCTCACTCCTCCAACGACACAGTTTACCGATGAGTCTTCATCAAGATGAAAGATATAATCAACTTGATCAGGTTTCGATTTTGTATTTTCTTCTTTCGCCCTCTTGGCATTAAAATGTGTTTTATTAAAGTTCATGAATTTACGTTTACGTTTAGATCGGCAAAATTCCTGAAAGTGGTTCATAAAACCGCATTTTATACATTTCTTTCCCATTGCTGGGCATTTTTTGTCTTGAGACGAATGCTTATTGCTGCCACAGCGTGAACATTTAATACTTGAGCTCGCATTTGAAAATTTGTTTTTCTTTCTGTATGTCTGTTGGTCGTCAATTTTGTTCACTGCGCTCGCAGTAAATGAGTCATTTTTTTCCATTTTTTCTAACTGTTTTCCTACTATTTCCAAAGTATTCGCTTCTGTGACAATTTTTTCCAAAGTAATTTCATCGCCGATTTCTAATACTTTCTTGCGTAACTTAGATGAACAACACTTTTCTGTTATTTGATCGATTAGGTTCTCATTTTTGTCAGTAAACCCACATTTTTCTACCTGATTACGAAGCCGAAGTAGAAATGACTCAAATCTTTCTCCCTCATCTTGTTTAATCAACCTGAAGAGATGACGCTCGTATATCTTGCTTTGTTTGGGGAAGAAGTATTGATTCAATTTTTCTAAGGCAACCTCAAAGACATCAATACCGTCCGATTCATCTACGTGTGCGCCGGGAAGGTTGTAATAAACTTCTTGTAATGACAACCCTCCAAAATGCAAAAGTATAGCTCGTTTCTTTATTGGCTGGGTTATGCTCGTAGCTATGAGATAAATCTCCAACGCTCGTATCCACTTTTCCCAGCGCGTCCCTAGCGATGATGGTTCGCTGTTGCAATCGAATGGATCGAGCCCAGCTATCAGCGTTTTAGGTTCAGCCATATTCGCCTCTTGGGGCGACCTGAAAATGATTCGTGGCTACTTACTATGTAATGGCCTTTTTTTTTCAGTTTGGCATGACCAGGTTAAGTATTTACTGTGGCATTTTACTCATAGGTAACAATATTTTATTGCATTGCCTTTAACTACCTACATAGGTTTGTGGACATTATAATAGGTACTTGGTATTAGTATTTTAAACTCATACGGTAGGTAGTTGTAACTGGTTACAGAACAATAATAATAATTGAGTAGGTACTATCTTCAATCTATTGTTTATTTATCTTCGTAGTGTAGGTTACCTATTATTAAAATAATTTCATTAATTTTTCTTTTTCAAAAGTAGGTAATGTACCTAGTAGGTAAGTAGGTACTTATGTCAACATAAGAAACACACAGGCAAAATCATGAATAAATATGTAGGTATACCTACTACTTACTTAGTTTTAAGTATATGAATTATGAATGTGTTATATAATAAAATAATTTAATGAAAGTACCTAGGTAAGTCCTTTTTATCTCAAATTAATAAAGTTGGTAGGTACTTTTCAATTAATTTGGTACCTAGTCAAAATATAATCAAATACCTAAAGAGGTTTCTAAAAATAGTTCTGTACTTAGTTGCATCCACACCGTATTGAAATACCTTTGTCGTGGCCCTTTACATTGTCAATGTAACAACAGATAGATATTTACTTCTATTGCATGGCCTGGCCTTTTACATTGTCAATGTAACAACAGATAGATATTTACTTCTATTGCATGGCCTGGCCTTTTACATTGTCAATGTAACAACAGATAGATATTTACTTCTATTGCATGGCCTGGCCTTTTACATTGTCAATGTAACAACAGATAGATATTTAGGTACTTCTATTGCATGGCCTTATTGTCCAATAAGATTTGTGTACCTAAGTAGGTAGGTACTTGTATTTTTTCATGGCCTTTTACTTGTTGTAACAAGTAACAACTAATATGCATGGCCCTCAATGTCAGGTAGATAGTATCTTTAATTAAATAGGTAGATAATGTTATATTATCATAGCATGGCCCTTTACTTACGAGTAGTAACAATTAATTTGCATGGCCCTAGGGAATAGGTAGGTACCCATAATTATTTATCATTGCGAACTATTCGTTCGATGTTCAAGACTTCAAGTGCACTGTTAGCTAAAACATTGTTTATCGTCACTTGACGCGACACTCTGGCGCTTATTGACTAGCTAGACAGTTTGGGCATCAAACAAAACATCTGGCCGTAATTATTTTTCTCGGTCCAAAGGTAAATATAGGTACCTACATTGTGGTTTTTTATCATAGTAAAACCGAACTTACCAAAATAATGGAAACATACTGATTCATTAAGTAGGTACCTACTTACTTATTTTAAAGATTATTATAAGCAGGTAAGTGGATATCCCCAACTATTTTATAAAATAGTGGCACAGGATAACATTAACATAATTAATGTTATTACGATGTTTCCAAGAATTTCGATAAGTACCGATTAGTTTGCATTACGATGCCATCGATTGGTAGGTGTAGGAAAAATAATGCCCGATACCCGTATAGGTATATAAACAAACATAGGTAAGTATGTACTTAATAGAAAAGGTGATCACAAGATAATGTTTTCTTGTTATTGCAAAATTTTCCAAGCCTGGCCTACCCACATCAATTGGCACCGTAATAAACTAAGATCCCGTCACAATGCTATTCCCCTTTTTTACTTTAAAATATTTTTTTTTTTTTTTTTTTTTTGAGTTTATCTACTCACGTTTTCCTCTGTCGCCACTTGTAGGGGGCTTGATTTTGGTTCCAAACAACAAATACAATTCGCTAGATGCTCGTGTTTGCACGCGGCGCGCCCTCTCGCTCTGACCGCTCTCGGCGTAGTGGCGTGCGCGCTGCGCTCAGACACTACAGTATCGCGCGATATGTGTGGCAAAATGAGAAGCAAGGACAAGTACACACTAGATTAACATGAATATGAAGTAATTGAAATGCTAAAAAACCTGTATGGACAAGAAACAAATGAGGAACATTTTTAAATGATATAGGTACGGTAATTTAGTATTTTTTCCCATAAAATACGGTAATTCAGATTGTGACATAAGGCAACCCAGATTTTTACGATAACAACACTTCTCATTCAAGCTTCAGTACTTTCTGGATGGTCCAGCCAGTCGTCAGTAAGTACGAAATAGTTTTCGAAGAGACCTCATAAAAATCTTCTTGATTTCTAGAATATTGTTCGCTAGAGTAGAGGCAGTATCAAAGATTGGTGTCAAATATTGTGAAAATGTGGAACGTGAGTATTATTTGATTTTTACAATAATCCTATAGGTACTACGAGCATATTTGTTTATGTACCTACTTGTATACCTACCTAAGTAGTGTGTATTCGCGTTCTCGAAAACGGCTCTACATTTCTATGAAATTTGCAATGTCCGGATTTACGGGGGCGAAAAATGGATCTAAGTCTCATAGCTGGGAAAATTCGTTTTCTCAGTATTTTCAAGCAAAAAGATTTTCCCGTGTTTCAAGTATGTTTCGTAATTTCACTGTCGCTGCTTTTGTCAAGCTGCGTACAGATATCGCGTACCCTGGCTACGCGTAGTCAGTGTACGCGTATCCAGAACGCCAAGTCTGTACCTGTAGCTACGCGTACACTGTACGCGTGTAGCTATTGGACTTCGTTTTCTCTATTTTCACCCGAGCAGAGCTCGGTCACCCAGATATTTTGTAGAAGTTTAAGTAGGTACCGTACCTACTCTCGTCATCGGGGTCACCAAGAACGTGTCTTGGTCGTCGTCGGGATTTAAATTACTTATCTTACCTAAATTTTTTTTATAGCAAGAACTGAGCCGCAATCGCCGCTGCTTCGGCGAGTACAAATGTCCGAAGTGCCATAGAATGTGGATGAGCGGAAATTCATGGGTGGGGTTCGCACAGAAGTGCACCAGCTGCAAGATTGATGTGCTTCCTTATAAGCAGGTACAGTACTTCAAGCTTTAGAATGGACATCGTTTATTTTCTTGTTTTTCGAATATGTCCGACAGCAGTGTATGATTCCACAAAACAGAATGCGACAGAAGTGCACGTGTCGTTAGGAGCGCAGCTCGAACGGCTTGCAACTAATTTGGTTTTCTTAAAAAAATTAAAAAAATAGTTTTCGTCAATCGTTTTTGTAATTTTAAGCGATTATTTCCGATGTTTTCCGGAACGCATTCTTTTTCTAGTTTAACTGTAGGACAAATAGGTGATTTTATTATGGTAGGTACCTACCCCGGTTTCTCTCAGAATACCACATGAGAGAATGAGAGTACCACAATCCGATTGCTCTAAGTTTTTTAAAATATTGATACTTACCAACCAATATTTTAAAAAACTCGTGGTTGTTGTTCTTCTCCGTTTGAGCACGTATTAATTTAGGTACTTACTTACCTACATAAAAAATACATATAAAATAATGCTTTCATAATTAAGTTTTTTTAATGATTGATCCCTACTGGAGCTTCGAGGATGGATGACCAAAAAGAAAGCCAGGCCCCATACCGTGTTTGTTGCCCTGATTCTTCACGGTGTTGGTCGCGAAAGAACGGGAGTAGAATCACCTGGCTCAAGAGATTTTAGTGGTCCTACTGAATAAATAATATTTGAAATTTGAGGTCCTGCTCACTTACACCAACTTAAATTACATTGATGCATCTTGTTTGGGCTAATTTAATGGTCTTATATTGATGATCATCATGGTCTGACGATGGAGCTGAAACGATGGTTTCATAAATTTGTATTTTATTTGTTACAGACGCCATTGGAAAAGTCACATGATCTAAACAAAAGTGACCCAGAGAAAAGTCACCCGCAAGATTTGTGCCAGAAATGTAGAGCGCTCGGCCACTTCTGTGGGAGCTCCATTTATCGGTTTTAGTTCGAAAATACACGATTACTCTCGACACTTGATTCAATTCCAATCCAAATTCAAATTCATTGTTGTAATCCTATTCTAGTAAACGAGCAATAAGTATTTGTTTGTTTGTACTCACGTTCTCAAAAACGGCTCTAACGATTTCGATGAAATTTGCGGGACGGGGGTTTAAGGGGGCGAAAAATCGATCTAGCTAGGTCTCATATCTGGGAAAATTCGTTTTCTCCGCATTTTCACGCAAAAAGATTTACCAGTGCAACGGCCAAAGAGGCCGAGTGGATTGGGTGTTCGCCTTTCAGCCGAATGCTTCGAGTTCGAATCTCAGCCAGTGAAAGTTTATTTTTTGTACCTACCTAAGTTTTTTTCTTTTTTAATTTTTCCCTTTTAATTTTTCTCTATTTGCACCTGAGCATAGCTCGGTCGCCCAGATATTACTTACTAATATGACATTATAAATATTACGGTAACCGCTTACCATCAGGTGGGGCGTATGCTTCTCTGCTACCTTAGTATCATAAAAAAAGCTATTTATAAGCCACAGATACCGTGGTCAGTAGGTAAAAACTATCACGGTATAGTAGGAGATACCTACGTACAAATGGCCGTGATCCTTGGCTAACTCAATTTGATACCGGGATCAGTGGAGACCTTGTAACCTTATGAATATTAAATACATATCGCACCCACGGAAAGACAAGGTTCAAAATAGATAAATTTCCAAAAATGAGCAATAAGCACTTCTGCAAATTTAACCCATTTTTGGAAATTTTGCTATTTCGGACCTTGTCTTTCCGCGAGGGTGCGAATTATGTATCCGGATGAAACCCTGAAAGATCTAAGATAATGTCTACCATGCCAAGAGGTTATTTAGGCCTAGGTCTAAGACTTTTTGTATACCTATAGTAAATACATATAACTAGTACCTAGGTAAATATAGTAGTGGCTTACATAATTGGAGCGTTGGAGTCCGATGCCTAATTTGTATCTACCGACCGCAGACGAAGCTCGGGTTTGTTGAAGCAATTATTCTTGAGGGTTAGTAGGACCTGTGGGGTAGGATTAGTGTTACCAGGTGTCCCGAATTTCGCGGGACGTCCCGCTTTTCAGGGGTCTAGGGACGCGTCCCGCGCGACCCTTGCGCGGGACGCCAAATGTCCCGCTTTTTGGGAATCAAAAAATCACCGCACTAGTTTACACGTTTGAACACAGTACAAGCAGTACGCAGAGTTATAATACGAGACAAACAAGTTGTTCGTGACGTATGGCTCTATCTCGCTCTTTGGCCTATGAATTGCGTATTGAGTATCCTTTTCACGTGGTTCGCTAAGAGGACAACTTGTTTCTTGAGTACTATATGTCGCAGTCACAGGGCGATAGAGAGAGAGCGTGAAACAGGACAGCTTTATAAAGCTGTCCTGTTTCACGCGCGCTCACTTGCTTTGCCATGCCAGTTTCTTCTCAGAATTGATCCTTATTATCCACACTATATGGATGGTATAATAAAACAGATTTTTTTTATTTTTACTATTCAACAGGTTCGATTCCTGGCCACGAAAATGATTTTTTCAAAATCTAATGATGCAGTTTTACTTTTTATTAAAATCGGTTACGAGACTAGTAGTTTCTGATTTGGCCCTAGAGGCACTCTTGAAAAACTCACCCTGTATAACTCGGTTCTGACTGAGTGTAGATGTATACTGTTCTCACAAATATTGTTTTTTATACCTACTCCTAAGAGTTTATATTTTGATATTTGGTTGATGGCCGCGCGATATAAAAAAGGCACCACTTTCCGGCATAGGCTTTTACAAAAACTATTTGCTTTCATGGCATCCATACCAGTATCAAATGCTGCCACAGAGAGGATATTTTCTCAAGCGAATATTATTTGGTCCGATAGAAGAAATAGGTTATCTCTCGAGCATGTAAAAGCAGAAATACAAATAAAGACCAACTTCAAAATGACATGTAGTGAATTTTATGACTACGCAATCCTACTAATATTATAAAGGCGAAAGTCCGTGTGTGTGTGTGAATGTTTGTTACCACCTCTGTAACTGCTGAACCGATTTTGATGAAGAATGTAGATAGATTAGGTTCTGTAATGGGACATAGACTAATAAAATTTTGGAAAATGAACTCCTAAAGGGGTGAAAAAGGGTAAATACTTTTGTATGAATCTTTTTAACGCGTTGTCCTATTTACTTGAAACTTTGTTTAGATATGTAATATCAAAAATGATTGAATACGTGTTTCAGGATTTTTCAAAATAACTCTCAAAAAGGGGTAAAACGGGGTTTCAAACTTTGTGCGGAAACTTTTTAATGAGTTATGCGATTAGCTTGAAATTTGGTTCGAATACTTTAAATACAAAATAAATAAACACGTGTTTCAGGGTTTTTCAAAATAACTCTCAAAAAGAGGTAAAATGGGGTGTTAAAGATTGTATGGAAACTTTTTGACAAGTGGTGCGGATGGCTCGAAACTGGATTAGAATACTTTAAATACAAAATAAATGAACACATATTTCAGGGCTTTTCAAAATAACCCTCGAAAGGGGGTAAAATGGTGTGACAAAGTGACTCGCTTCGCTCGCATATTAGGTTTATGAGTATTTTGCGAGCAAAATAATTCAAAGTTAGGAACCGATAACCATCCATCTTTTTCTTAGAGCACCGTTAGCAAAATCAAGTGTCACGTGTTAAATTTGTCTAAAAAAATTCCACTCGCGTCGCTCGCATATTACTTTCATTAGTATTTTACGAGCAAATTAATTCACTGTTAGGAACCGACAACCATCCATCTTTTTCTTAGAGAACCGTTAGCAAAATCAAGTGTAACATGTTGTATTTGTCTAAAAAAAATCCGCTCGCTTCGCTCGCATATTACTTGTAAGAGTATTTTGCGAGAAAAAGAATTTAATGTTAGGAACTGACAAATATCCATCTTTTTTTTAGAGCACCGTTATCAAAATCAAGTGTCGCATGTTGCATTTCTCAAAAAAAAATCAGCTCCCACCGCGGGTAACACCGCGGGGCACAGCTAGTAAACCAATAACTTCTTAGGAACAAAACTTTCTAACTACAAGAAACAAGGTAGCTACCCTGAAATGCCCAATTTGTTACACCCTTTATAATTTTCCAGATAGGTACTTATTACATAAATATTAAACTTTGATTATACAACGCTTGTTTTTTTTTGTCGTCCCGAATTATAGCACAAAGTCCCGCTTTTTGGAACCTGCTGTCCCGAAATATGGCATAACACACCTGGCAACACTAGGTAGGATAGACCTCTCTGGTCAAGATGGGCTCTTGGTTTCTCTCGACCGCGGGTTAAGATTAAGGGTGTTTCATTATCTTCGAAATTGTTTTGCACCATTCAACTCCAATAGTCGGAGAGAGTGCGAGGTTTTTAACCCATTGTAAAAGCAGATTTGTTTAGGAAAAGTTTTCGTCACCCGTTATTATCAGTTAGCGCCTTAAAAGCTCGTTTACATGCTGCGAGTTTCTCGCCCCAAAGAGGTGATTATCGTCATCAATGTCAAAATTATGACACTGTAAACTAAACATTGAAATCATACATGGAAGGACGCTAATAGCTTGTCACTGAATTGTCATGGAGCTAGTTCCTCGCATCTTAGAGGTAAGAAACTCGCACGATGTAAATGAGCCATACAATACCTCCTTCAAGATTCGTTCCAACAAAAAATGTTTTTTTACGATGAATACTTTGAAATGGTAGAAGATGGTTGAAAAAAGTGAGAGACATGTTTGTTGCGTAAAATATGTGAAGTAATTTTGCACTAAGTAAATTTACTTAGTGCAAAATTACTTCACATATTTTACGCAACAAACATGTCTCTCACTTTTTTCAACCATCTTCTACCATTTCAAAGTAACTTTAATGTTGTTCGTAAAAAATCAATTTGTTGGAACGAATCCGAGTTACCTAACGACTTTAAGCTGGAAACAAACTATCGGACGCGGCTGACGGACGCGGCTGACAGCCGCGACTGATAAGTGTGCACACCGTCCGAACACCCAGCGGGCCAGATTGCCTTCGGACGTCTGAAGGTCCAAGGACGCGTCCGCGACTTTCGTCAGATAATGTGCACAGTTCTATGTTCGTTCTATATCCAGATACCTATTCAGTCGCGGCTGTCTGCCGCGTCCGTAAGCCGCGTCCGATAGTTTGTTCCCAGCTTTACGTGTGAAAATATCCCAGCAGGTAAGTAGGTATGTACGCACTCCACGCACTGGCCACTGGGAGAAATAAAAACCAAGGAAATTTTAAAAATTCCTATTCTTTAAATATTTTTTTGTAATTGTCACACTGACTTTCGTACGTCACTGCGAGGTCGACTACACTTAGCCGCATCCTTCCACATTGGAGTTGGACATTAGGGTGATTAGGGATTCAACAAAATAAGATTACTTCAGATTACTTATGTACCGTACATACCTGTGAGCGGTTTAGTTATTTTATCGAACATATTCCCTACGTACCTATTTATCAATACTTACCATTATCAAATTCAATAGGTATCTAGGTAGTAGGTATTTCCTTAAAAAATAAAATAAGTATATTACGCATCATGATCATCAGCCTGATATTATACACTGCTAGGAGCAATGAGATTTTATCTATATAATCTCATTGCCCCTAGCCTATCTTAATGCTCCTAGCATAGCTCCTAGGAGTATCTAGGCCTCCACTATAACACGCCACTCCTGGTCCCGTGCCAGCATCATTCATTCTTGTCTGAGCACGCTGACGATGTCTTAGGACCAACGGGCTGCAAATATATATTCCAGAACACTGAATAGCATAGTAATATGGAAAGATGGTGTCACCTGGTCGTATTGAACGAGTTAGTGGTTTCAATGGAAGTTGAACAGGTAGTACGAGGTTCAAATGGTAAATACGAGTAAGTGTAAGTATTCTACATAATGATGTTGGTACCTAAGTGAAATTTTGGAAAACCGTAACTGGGGGATGAAAATTCTGGTTGCATATTTATCTATAGAAATTATAAATAGGGTCGTAAAACATTTTTATAATGAGTCAATAGATATTGATATTACCTATATAGTACATTTTCTTAATTCAATAAACGTTCTCTTTCATTTATCATTTATTTACCTATTTATTTCTCTCACAAACATTAAATATAGTAAAATAAATATAAATATACCTACAGAATAATTACTATTAAAAACGTTCTAAGAAGCTATGATAAAAACCTGTTTTGTTAGAGACTGGTGCCTGAAATAGTTAGGTAGGTAGGTAGGTATAGAAAAACCTGTGCTTCAGGTCACCAGTGCCCTACTCTACTGATTTATATAGGTAAATACCTAAACTATACAATTTTGAAAAACGGATAAAAAGGGTGGAAAAGAAACGAAGAACTTAATATAAAAGATGGTTAGGTTATTTTTTTATTCGGTTGTGCCTGCCTGTAGCGACGGTAAACTAAACATTAAACTTCTAAACTCAACTATGAAGGTGGTGTGTGAGCGTATAGTCGAATTGCTCATTGTACGAACTAAAAATATTTGAAAAATGACATTTTGACCGTCAATTTTAGTGCGTATAATTAGAAATACGACTATAGGTACATTTTGCATATGGCGGGGACAATCGTCGTGTCGGCCGCCCCAGCCCCGGGCGGCCCCGCTTGGTCAGACATAAAATAGGACGTGAGGCTGGCCTAAGTGTGAATGGATGCGATACTGTGTGATTGCAGCCGTTTGAATTACTTTCGTTCGGGATTCGGGGAATTCCCGCATTGTAATCAAATCTGCAGCAGTGTTGCCAACTCAGCTACTTTATAGCTAGATCTGGCTACTTTTAAGCTACCGTCAGCTACAAAATGGAAAAAAGTGTACCTAGCTAAAAAAACTACCTACATTTTCTAGCACCTTTTTAACATAGTGACACCGTTATGTTTTTAAGCACAAATTTCTGAGAATTCTGAGTTTTTAAGTGATTTATTTTTAATGGGTGTGGAGCTGACTTGAAAATATAGCTGTACAATACAAGCACGAACATAGACGAAAAATACTTTTTCTCATAAGTGATAGGCACTTTATGACGGGGGTTCCCCTTTTGACAGCCTATCTAATTTTAAATTAGGGCGATAATTTTATAATTCAAATTGTGGGTTTTCAAACAGGGTGGTACCGTACAATACACCAATGATCAACAAGCACAACTTCGAAAATTTTTTTTACTTAATTAAGATTTAAGTGGAATAAATCTATGCTATCAACACAAAACCATAGACAACACATTTTTTTTTCCTTAGCTACATCTAGCTACTTTTTGAGGTAAGAAAATCTGGATATCTAGCAACTTTTCGGGACCGATTTAGCTACAGGTTTGATGGTAGGGTTGGCAACACTGATCTGCAGTGTGGAGATTAGATTATATAGATTCGTTTATTTGCTAGAATAAATATGTAACAATCAGGTCATAATAATAGGTACCTATTGGTTGTTGAGAGGACGTACATAGAGGACATTACAGGTAAATTATCTAATATTTTCTATGGTTGCAGAAACATACTATTTAGTGGAAAAAACATTTTAGTTTTTATAGTTTAGTTTGGATGAATTCATCAAGAGTTTAGTTAGATTATGTAGGTAGGTACCTACTATTTATAGTACCTATCTACCTACCTTTATAGCATACCTACCTATTTTATAAAATATGCGATTTCGGGCTTTTTGAATTCAGATTCATGATGTATGAGGTCAGCCTTTTATCATCAATCATCTATTTTTTTATTTTTATAAGACACTGGAATTATCGTAAAAATATCGTCAGTTAACTACCTACCTTTATGCAGTATTGCCAATTTAGCGACTTTGTTGCTAGAAAAAGCAATTTTTGCTCAAGTGTTAGATAACGATTTAAAATCAGTTTTATCGACAAAAAAAATTAGCGACCTAACTAACGACTTTTGGACTTCAACCTACAAATCAAAACAGTTGGCGAGTAAATAGAAAAGTGGAAAGGACAAAAAGTCAACTTGAAGTAGGTACCTAGTTATTTGTGCAACAAGAGAGCAAAGTTGATTTTTGCTTCGAGTGCTGATTCAAAGGCACGTGATGTAAAAAACTTTGGTCTCGTGTGGCACACATTTTTTTTCACCTCAGCAACGAGAACATTATTACCTACAAGTAAAAGATACAACTTTGTAATCCATCAACTAATCCATAATAGGTAGGTATTCATTGAGATCTATCTAAAAACAGAGCTTTTTTTAGAAATTTAAAGTACCTACCTAGGTACTTACCTACCTACTTACAAGTTACAGTTATTGTAATTTTGTAAATTAAAAGGTTTCTACTCTTTTGTTCGCAACTTTCGTGCTTTTCAGAAAGAGAACTTTGTTCATCACAATCACACAATGATTGTGGAGGTAAATCTCTCTGGAGGTAAATTAGTGTATTCGTCACTGGTTTCACTTATCTTTAATGTTTTTTGAATTTTCAACAAATAACTAGCGTAACAGAAACACATATTTATTTCCCGCTATTTGATTTGTTAGTGTGTTATTTTTTTTAGACTTGCACTTGACCGCCATTTAATTTACGACATTCGAATTTCAAATAACTTTTCCTCACTGAAAACAGTGTGCAAAATCGCATTTCGCACGTAGGTTTCTCGCAGAAAAGTATGCCATTTCGAGCTGCTGAGGTGAAAAAATAATTAAAGATGTAATTTTCATGTTTGTTTCTTTAATCTAAGTTTTATGTACTTATAGCCTGCTGTCGTAGGTAATTAATAAAGTTTACTAGGTAGGTACCTAGTTCTTAGAAGATCTTATAGGTAGGTACTTATCCTATAAGGAAGTGGTTAGGTATAGTTTTACGACTGACGATGAATAACCTAAATACCTAATATCTAAGGAACTTGATAAGTAGGTAGGTACCTACTTAGGTAAGCAACAGCTCTTTATCTTATTTCTATGTAAGTCCTACTTACTTATTTTATTTCACTCTATCGATAAGTATTTAGAATTATTTAATTCTAAATACCTACTTACCTATCTATTTCTTTACTTTATTCTAATTTTTAAATTACCTAGGTATTTCACTATTACCTAAGTAGGTACTAATATTTTATTTTTTGTTACTTAACTACCTACCTACTTACATTAAGTACCTATTATAGGTATAGTGTAAAAAAAAATCTGGCAAATAATGATTGCGATTGTAACTATGATGATCAAATTTGGTTAAAATCAGCTCTTAGCGACATTCTGGCGACTTTTCAGATTTAATCTGGCGTTTTGGATTTATTTTTATTGGAGTTTGCAACACTACCATTCTATGGTTAGAAGCATAGGCTAGGCTAGGCAGGCACTGTTTTGAAACGTGGGATATAGGTATAGAAGGAAATCATTTTTTGTTATGGAAATAAATATTGGAAAAAGTGAAATCAACCAGCATTTACCTAGAATTGTGACTTTCAGAATCAAGCTTCATAAGAAAACGAAATAAGATCCAGTCCAGTACAGTATCGGTAGTGCGTCAGCCATCTTGAAGAAAAAAATATGGTGCTTGTGGAAAACGACGAAGAAATCGTGAGTGTTGTCATCATTTCAAAACTAATTTAAATCATAATTATAGGTACCTAGGTACCTACCTATTACTTAGTGACTTAGGTTTCTAAAGCCGGGATCAGACGGTTTACTCGGATGAAAGGTCACTCGAGTGATTGATTCATTTTCCTTTCATTCCATGATCACACGTACTTTTAGTTTTAAATTAAGTTTTTACGCAGTCGGGTTTTTTTTTTATATTTTTTTATTGTAGGTACCTACCTATATTATCAATCCTTTTTGTATAGTATTTAAGTACATACTTATTTATTATATTACTTATCTTAACATGTTTTTTTTTAGTTGGAAGGTGTCCGTTATTTTGGCGAATACCGATGTCTTAAATGCAAACGCAGGTGGATGTCAGGAAACTCCTGGAAAGGGTTCGGCCAGAAATGTAGAACTTGTACAGCAACCTATGTCCTTCCACACAAATTGGTAAATATCCATTTAATTAGAGTAATCAATTTTAGTTAACCAACGGGTATTCATTTTGTACAAAACTAGCTGGTCCCATCTTATCGCGGACGGCTGCGGTAGGTAATGGTGATGATGATGATGATGATGATGAAAAGTAACATATAATCTATAACGTTCTCCAAGAACTTCAGTTATCAAATGCAGCAAGACTTTTTTAAATCCGACTTGTAGTTCCTTAGAACAAACGCGTTCAAACAAAACCTTCCGCTTTATTTAGGTATGTACTAGCAGCGCCCTCGCAGCGTTGCCCCTATAGTGATGGTGTATGGTGATGATGATGATGAAAAGTAGCCTATAACCTTCTTCAAGAATTTAGCTATCAAATGCAGAAAGAATTTTTCAAATCCGACTGATAGTTCCTGAGATTAGCGCGTTCAAACAAACAAATTCCTTCGCTTTATGATTGGTATATGGAATAGAAGATATAGACTAGCTGTCCCCGCCAACTTCGCATAGCCTCGCTCGATAGAGCCTGTGAGTTTTCGTCAGAGCGATTATTTTATTATCCACAGCTTTAGAAAATGAGTATAATAATAATAATAATAATCATAATATATTTATTGCGAATCAAAGGTAATGTGTGCACAAAAACTTAAATTTATTACTGACAGCCATTATCGGCAAGTAAATCGACAGTGATCGAGGTGTGAGTTTCCGTGTGTATGTGTGTGTGTGTGTATAGCGATCTAGCATTGACAATATTCCAATTGTTTCAGAGGCCACTGGAACGTCCCGATGGACTGGATAAGAGTAACCCAAGAAAACCTCATCTGAGGGAGCTTTGCCAGAAGTGCCAAGCTCTAGGCTCCTTTTGTAGAGCACAGCCGCAAAGACCTAGAAGGAGAAGGAGGAGGAACTAGTTTTGTTAAGCCTAACTTTTGTTCCATAAAAACTATACCTACCTACTTAATAAGAAAAAAATTGGTTTTCGTAATTTTGAATTATTAAAAGATGATTTTCTACACCTCTATTAATGAACTCGGATTAAATTCTGTCAAAGTTGCGCCACGGATTTAACTATTGCCATCCTCATTTGTCACTGTCTAACAAAAATGGATGGCAATAGGTAAATAGGCGCAACTTTGACGGAAGTTAATCTGAGTTTATTAATAGAGGCCTTCGAGCCTAAGGCTCCTTCTCCCACTGCAACGCGCCCCGCAGCGGTGTGCGGGGCGATAGACCAAAATTCACGCATCCGGAGCTGCGTCTCGTCATATTCGTCGCTCCGGGGCGCGTTGCATTGCAGTGGGAAAATCGTCTAAGAATAGAAGTATGATTCAAGGTACTTAATTGTGTTTCTTTTAATTTCAAATAAACTTATCTAATTATCTTTAGAAGATATTTGTTTTATTTGAAACTATATAACTATAGGTAATAATACCTATATCTACCCTTCTTTTTTGTACTACACTAGCAGCACTCTCGCTGCGTTGCCCCCGTAGTAATGGTAGGTAGGTATTTATGGTGATGATGATGGTGATGAAAAGGAACCTTGATAACCTGCCTCAAGAGTTTAGCTATCAAATGTGTACGTAGGTACTTATGCTTCTATATGTAACTTCTATAGTTCATTCTACGACGGACGACATGGCGAAACTTTGGGTTAATTTTTAACCACGGAACCATAAAGGTTAAAATTTATAAGTCAACGAAGCAAAACTTATAACAAGTTTCTGATCCCAGACGCGTAACTCAAACTTAGTTGTGGAACTTTTCAGTCATAATAATTACTTCAATGAGGAAATTTTATTACAGTAGTTACTTACCCATAATATTTGTAGTTACTTATGTACCCATAATATTTAACAAAATGGTCAAATATTATGGGTACCTAACACCCATAATATTTAACCATTTTGTTTCAGTTTGGCATAAAGAGTAGGAAGGTGTCTTTTTTTGTACAGTCTTTTTTTCACAAGTCTTTTTTTGTACAGTGTCTTTTTTTTCAGCACAGCCTCGGCTTGGCTCTCAAGAATAGGCCTACCTACTTGTGGATATGAATTTCGCTTGCAATACCAATAGGGGTAGGTAATTTAATTAAACGGTTGACCCTTCGCCGCGGTTTTTGTAGGGTCTCGGTGGTCACTGAGTCTGTCCGCCAGTTGATAAGATTTGTCTTGGTTGTGTCTCAAGTTTGTAATTAAAAGCAAAATTGCTTTTGCATCGCTTTGTTCATTCGGTATCAAAAAACGAACGTTGTGATCCAATGAAATCGTTTTGAAGGAAGGTAATTTTTCGGAGTTATAAATTGCTCAACTATTGCCAATTTCTACCAAATCGGTTCCAAAACTATAACGTGGCGCCAGACACGTAGGTCCTTTTTGTAACAAAACACCTGTGAGAGTAGCGTCCACCCGTCACTATCAATTACCTACTTATCTGTTTAGGTGGAAAAACAGAAGGTAGGTACATTTTAGGGCGGGTCCCGAGGCTGTTCGCACTGCAACGCACCTCACAGCGAGCGGTGTGCGTTGCTGCAGATTTTAACATTGGATGCAAGTATCTCAATTTGTATAGAAAACACGCATATTACAACACACTGACAACGCATCGACGTGCAGGATATACAATGTTAAAATCTGCAGCCACGCACGACGCAGCGGGGTGCGTTGCCAGTGTGAGAACCGTCTAACTGTTTGCTTCCAGTTTGCCTCCATAGAGTTTATAAAATGGAGTGGCCATACAGAGCGTACTGTACCTAGGCAGTTTGCGGCACTGCAACGGGGTGTTTCGCTTGCCGACTCATTCAATGAGCGGCTTAATTCGCATTTCTTTCTTCTGATTTTGAATTTCATTTGATATTGAGTTAGCGACGGATACGCTGCTCATACGCCGTTCAGAGACATCTCAGCTGATAGTCCGCGGCTCATTGTTCGCCTAATCGGCACGCTCCCTTATAGTTACACTGTCATTTTCTGAGCCAGCAAGTTTAATATATTACATGGGTAATACTGCTTGACGTTGTTGTAAATGTTAAAAAAGAGTTACATTTTGTGACTAGCATAGTCACAAAATGTAACTCTCAAATCGCCTTTAGCTTATGTCTTGTGACAAATAAGGTGTCAGAGGCAACACTTCCGTCAGCGGTCAAGAAACCAAGGCAGGGAGAGCGGTCACGGACAAGGCGGCAAATTAACTGGCAGCCCTACAAATATCCTTCATCAAAGAGACTGAAAATCTCTGAAACTTGATGTGTATCTAGCTATTAACCAGCAATAGATTTCTTATCATCATTTCTTATCATTAGCTATGCCCTTACTAAAATGTGATATTGCCTTGGTTCTTCACGGTATTTGTCGCGAAGAAACTGGAGTAGAGAATGACTTGTCTCCTAAAACTATGACAATATTGTGATTCCAACGGTCTATTCCAGTTTCAAGAGTTTAACTACAACATTATTTTTTTCAAATTTTTTAAAACAATTCAACAACTGTTTAGCCTCTATTAAATCTCCTAGTTTGGACCGGATGCCTTTCGCGAGCAAACTGTGTCTACATAAAGCGTTTTGCAAATCGTAGATATTTGTCACACCTTAATAAACACAAAACAATTATTGCTATGAAATAAATGGACGAATATTAAACTGCGAAGGTCCTTGAAGTGTGTAAAAAACCCCTGATGGGACACGGATGCACGGCACAACCCTGATAATGTGTAGAAAGATTTTTTTTAGCAACGTTTAGAACAATAAACAATTTTTCTGAAGAGTGAAGACTTTCTCGAAAACTTGGTAGCTAAACTACTTTTTATGCAATTTGCTTGTCACTTTCGGCTTTCTGTTATGTAGACGTCTGTCTAATATGTTTGACAATTTTTTTGTGAAGTTATGTGCTTAAATTAGAAAATAATTTTGAAATAAAACTGGAACAATGAAAAAGTAAATGTAAATAGGACGTGCGCTTTAATTTATTAATGAGGTTCTAAAACCATTATCAAATTTCAGATCGACTAAGTTAACGCCAAAGGAAATAACTAAAAAACGACTCAGCAAAAGTAAATTGATGAAAATACCTAACAATGAAGGGAATTTCTTTAATAAGGAGAATGAAAACCCACAGTTTATTAACATCAAAAAGAACACCTACAAAATACACGACAGGGAAATCAAGAACGGTAACCTTCCTAATCCCTTTGACATACCTGATCATAAGAGACTGTTTAGTCAGAGCAAAGGTCAAAGGAAAGTAAAACCAGACCCTTTTATAATGAGTGAACCTCACACGATTTGTGATATCGATCATACTTTCTATAAAATAATAGAGGGAAGGCCACTAAGGCAGTTTGCAGATGTAAAAGTCTATATGAGAAACATAAGAGACATAACCCTCTTCAAAGCGAACGCGGCCTATTTAAATGATCAAATAATACAATTTGAGACATCGAACACATTCGAACTAGACCAATACAATCAAATTAATGCTTTCTACGAAAAAACCAAGATTAACTTCGTACAGTTTGCTAAGGAAAGCTATGAAATAGCAAAAGCAATACAGGAGACAGCTGAAGTGAAAGCACTTGACGTTGCTAGAATTACAGAGCAGCTGGAGGCTTTAAGTTTTCAGTACGTAAAATTGAGGAACCAATTATCCAGTATTGTATTCTCATTTGAAACTCTATGCAGATATGGAAAGTTTTTGAATTGCTTTAGCCCAGATTGGTGGCGTAAGGAGTATGATTTTTTAAACGTCAAGAAATGTACGGTGCGTACAAGTTCTCCTATGCAAAGCGATGTAGCAGCGACGTCCGCAGCTTCTCTTGATGAGTGCAAGACAAGCATCGCCAGACTCTTGGAAATGCTACCTCATCTCTATTTCAAGAAACCCAAACAAATAATCAGTATCTATAACGACTTGAGCAGACAATGTTTGAATTACATGGAAATAGAAGCATTTTCTGCAAGCTTTGTAAATTCTGTACTGAAATCTAGAGACTTTTTAAAAAATGTTGTCAAATCAGAGATTGGGGTAATGGAAGATTTCGTAGAGATTTATGAGAGGAATGTAAAGTTCATGGAACAGAGGGAGATGAATTACAAGGCTGTTTTTGAAAAGCTACTATTTTCTGAATTTCAAAGGTTGTACTCGTCATTGGATAACATAAAACTGTTTACGTGCGTGCAGTATGTCTACACTAGAATATTTGGGGGACAGGAAGATCCGAAAGACAGTCTGTCGTCACTGATGCACGGCTTAGAAATGCAATACATTGAATTGACTTCTGGACTAGATAGCTTGGACCTAAAGACTGTGAAAGCTGCGACCAGTCATATGTTTGCTGAGGATATCAAAATGATGAAGTTCGCACACCTAGCTCAGAGAACTTTGAAGGAATGTGACATTCTAAGCAAAGCGCTCTACACAAGTTTTAAACCACCAAGCCAACGGAGAATCATAAAACTGACTGATAAGGAAGTAGAAGAGATCAAAAAGTGATCAAGTTTATTTTTCGTCTACCTAATTATCTGTTCATTATTATTTTGACCTTCATCGTAAATTTTATTAGGGGTTATTTACCTATGTATTCTTATTTAATACTTACTTACTTATTATTTCTTTCGTAGCGAAAGAAACATTGTTACATTACTTTGTTATTGTTTGCTTATTGCAGTCAGTGAATTGTTAAATGAATTTTGCATTGCCAACGATAATCGCTGTTCATGTTATGTGGATGACTTCCGTGCCTCCTTCAGGCGGATTATTTCGAAGGTAATTACCATAAGTTAGCGTGGATGGCTTTGCGCCCCGTGGGACCAAACATTTGCTTGCGCGAATGCCAAAACAGATGCTGCACCTAAAGCCGGCTCTACACTCGCGGCGTGAACGTCCGCGAAAGCCCGCGACAACTGCGAACCACGAGTGTACTCGTAGATGTTGTTCACGCCTTCTCGTTCGCGCTTCGCGCCGTTCCCCGATCAGTGACGGTTTTTGTCCCGCGACAAAGGGTTCGCAAAGCCCACTAGGCAACTTGGCGCGAACCTCTGCGAATGTAGAACTGTGGTAGTTTTTGCCGTGATTCGCACTGCGATCTACGCCGCGATTTTACGCCGTGATACGCACGCAAGTGTCAGCATTCGTAAATAACATTTGACTACCTACTCGTAGCTTTACTGCTCTCTTACCCATTACAGTACCTACCCAGCACAGTATTGTTTTTACTAGTCACTCTTAGAACAATGAATCGAGATAGCAACATTTCATCTTTTGACTAGCAGCCTAAAGACTTCAGCTGAACAGCTCTAAAAAAAACTAAATCCAGGTTCAATTTTTAAAGCTGTTTACCCGCTTGGTTGCAAAAAATTTATTGAGTAAGTACCTACTTATTTATTTATATAACAGATTAGCAAAAATCTTATTAATACAGTTATGTTATAAATATACAAAATAAGAAAAGCAGAATTCGGTAGGTACTAGCTTCGTAAAAAGCGCTCAAAGTTTGAACGAGCTACGGCAATCTAATCGACGTTGAATATTTGAATGAAAATTGAATAATCTCGTTTCTGATTAAGCCCTGTGCACAAAAAGTTCGTATTGTGTCAATTTAACTTCTAATCACTTTTTAAATACGTTAGCTGCGAGACGCACCGATCAACGAATAAATTTGAATTTATTAAGAAACTGATTCAAACACTCCTCTTAACAGTTCAAGGGGAAACAAATTGACTTTTTTGTTCACTGATTATTTGAAAATTTAATTTGAACAGATCGATTTTTGAAAAAATAAATTGTATTAAAACATACTTTTTTATTGGTTTTCGTTTTCATGCATGTGGACTCTAAGCTGATAATATGACGGGACTCCGTCATTTTATTGCCTCCTATCTCCCTCCTATCGATGATAAATGATCTAGAACAGAAGTAAACATCAGAAGCAAAAAACCTACCTAATCAATCGGTTCCGAAATTGAGTTGTAATATCAAGACAATCCAGAATGCATTTGCACGGTATTTGCACGCATGACTGATGGTAGCAGACTCTAACGACACTTCGATACGACACAACCCTTCAACAAAAACTCATTTTTAAGGGTGAACTCATCATTAATCTCAAATATTAAATATTCTGCCTCTTTCTTACATAAGGTGGCAGAGAGAGAGGTGTGACTCACGCCGTGTCAGCTAGGGCAGTCGATCAGGAAAAAATGCAGAACAGCCGCGTGTGATAAATGATTTAAAAGAAATTTTTTGACGAAACTCAAGCACCTACCTAAGAGCAAAATGAGGAAGTTTCTCCACACAACACCTATCTTTATAAAAATCATGCGATTGAACTGATGTGAATTGATGTTAACAGCGTCCAGCGTCATAAGATAATAGGTAAGTAGGTAATTATAGGCCATAACGCAAAGAATGTCTTACAGATAATTTTTGGATAATGAAACAATGAGATTGTAGCAAGGATGGTAGTAGAGATGACAGAGGAAAATAAATTTAATAGTGCATTCTATAGATCCATGATTGCCGATGCCTACCAAGGAATGCCTACCTACTACCTAACTGCTCAATTTTGAGCACATAGGTTTAGGTACCTAGCCAATGGAGCCACTTAGTATTCAATGAATCGATCTCTACATAAAAAATCGATAAACTACGAGTTTTAAATCTAAAGTCGCCAATACAGTTATGGTGGTGAGTTTAGCAGAAATAGCGATTGACAAAACCCATTAGTTGATAAACAATGCCGTACAGTCGGAGACATTTCCGCCGTGAATACATTAGTAAGAAGATACCTACCTATTGTCTGTATGTCTGCTATATAGGTAGGTACCTATAGTAATGTGGGCAGATGGGAATGTACTTACAGTCATCAGCAAAAAAAAAACGTAACCGATCCGTAGAGACCGAATCCAGTACTTACCTACTTTGAGAGTTCTAATTTCCCTTTGACTTATAATTCCCCATTTTTGTTGTGAACATGACCCATTTGCGCCATAATGACCTCACACAAATTTTAAACAACGACCTTCTTATAGGTTACCTAGGTATCGAAAACAACCACGCAGTGAATATTGTGGTAGGTAGGTATGCGTATGCCGTATATGTTACTGTAGTACCTACTTATGTAAATTAGTGCAGAGTTTGTTGATATGGAAAGGAAACAGTACACTACGTTGTATTTAGCTGCTTATATTACAAAAACAAGTCCAAGTAGGTACCTTCATACTAATGATGTAAACTAGCGGCCACCCACGACTTCGTCTGCGTGAATTTAGACTTTTTTTTTGTTTTGCTCTGAATCTTAATTACTTTGCCCAACATCAGAAAGTGAAAAAAACTTAGGCCTTTACATCTTTAATATATGAAGTAAGTAGGTACCTTTACATAAATTTACTTATTTTAATTTTCTTCCGTCAAAATGATAAAACATTCCAAAATAAATGACTTCGTAGCTAGTGCTACGAGAACCGTAGCTCTCGCTACGGCTCGTAGGCGGCCCGTGACACTTTTTCGTGCGTGCAGCCGGCGCGCGCCGCGGTGTTCATCGATTTATAGTCTATTCTATAGTCTCAGAAATTAAGCTACCAAATTCAGATTATTATTTTTTTCAATTGCGAGTAATGCGTGCGACTTCTAGTTCCTGAGATAAGTGCGTTCAAACCAGGGTTCGAAAAAATCCGATTTTTATAATAAATATCAAAAATCCGATTTTTTGATATTTATCCGATACTTATATATCGGATATATATCCAGGCTAAGAAAAAGAAGCAAATTTCATTCTGTAACGGGATTTAACACTTTAAAATGTGAAAGCAATTTGTAAAATAATATAGGTAAGTGTCAAATTACCACATTTATATTTACAAACTTAAATAAAGTATCAAAAGAATTAGTGTTTATTTGAGAAAGAGTTTTTTTAATGAAAACTTTAAAAAACACTTAAAATCACTTTAAAAAACAGTCTAAATTATTCGAAATTGTAGTTTTTCGCTACGTGTTGCCAGGGTAAATCTCCAAAATTTTTAGTTCAGAAGACAGGAAAAAATCCATTGATAATATCAAGATAAAAATCAATTGATATATATCGTGATATATATCATGATATATATCCGCTGATATTATATCGGCGAACCCTGGTTCAAACTAACAAAATTTCGCCGAACATTAAATTACCTAGGTAGCACTAAATTTGCAAGAAAAAAAAAAGCTGTTATTTTGCCAAACATTACAGACAGACATTTTAATTAAATGATTAATCGAATCGTTCTATGAACAACGCTCTATTATGCAACTTGACACTTGATAACTTAGTGCTGCTGAACAGGCAACCAAATACCTACCTACTGGCCAGCCAATGGACTGAAGTACTGTCAGCGACAGAAATCTAATATTTAGACCATTATTTCGGAACAGTTTATTTGTTTGATAGTTTTAAATAAATTTTAAATAGGTACCTACCTATTTAACATTATTTTATTTGAAAATTTAATTATTTCTGTATTTCACAGCCAAATTCATGGAAAATCACACAAATTCACACAACACCTTTTCACATAAACCGGTAATGTTCGCCAGACAACAAACCGTCTCTGATATCTGTAATAATAAATCTCAAGTCTTCAGCTACACTTCAGTTACAAAGGAACTCGCGAACCCTTCGGATTTGCCAGACAAAGTAATGCAAATACTCATGTATTTTCAATTAGCGTTATGTCGCTGGAGTAACAGAATATTACCTACTTGTTTTGGTGATGAAAGTAGAGAAGTAAATTGACGAAATTTTAATGATGTAAGGCCGTTTACACAAAATGCCGTGGCGACGGCCGCCACCTGCAGTGCGATTCAGACCTTCTCGGAATGTATTCCGCATTCGGAAAGTGACGTTTCTTTGCTGAAAAAACGTCAACTTTCCGAAGAAAATCATCGAATCGGCTGCATTTTCATAAGTCTGAATCGCGGTGCTGGTCTCCCTTGGATTTGTATAGATAGATAGAGCCTAAAGCCGTAGTACACACGAAGCCACGATAGAATCACCAACATAGTAGGAAAACGTAAAATTGGGATAAAGAATCGCCGCCCCGCCGCCGCCCGCGGCGTCGTGTGTAAGGCTCAATACAAATCCAAGGGAGACTAGTTAGCGTAACTTACAAAAAAATAGGATGTTCCAAAAAATATTTTCTGTATCCCTATTCTTACGTATTCCTATTATGTTTGGTATGTAAGGTCGGGAGCATTTCCCAAATACCTTTTGCCTAAATATGACGGTTGTAACCGAAATTCCTTCTCTAGACCCAAGATGGGAGAAAGCAGTAGGTATATAAAGCTTTTAGAAGGTTTTTCGAGCTATTTTGCATTTATAAACGGATAATATTGTTACTTAGTTTATTCTAAAAGTTATGTGGTTTATTGAGACTTCTCTCGGCCAAATAAGTTCAGCATGAGTTAGGTACTGGGCAAAGTGGGCAAGTCTACGCCATTTAACAAAATCCTAAGGTTGGGTAAGTATGTATTCGTTGAGTAATATAATAACTGAGGCTTAAAACCATCTTTACTATTGTTACAGTATTATGATGTAATATTAGATTATGATTAGGATGTAAAAGGTGTGTAGGTATACCTACTGTCCCAAAAAGCTTATCCGATTAAAAATACATTTAAAAATAATCACAGCGAAAGCTACAGTATCTACCTACCCTTGAGTAAAGTAGACTAATATGATGGCACCTCAGCGGGCTGCTAGTCTAAAAGACAAATAAAGGCGTAAGTTTAGTAATCTTGATCAATTTACATCTTGGGCCTTACTTATGAAAGATGTTTAAAGTGAAACACTGTTTAAACAACGTCCTGTCTTTATTTGTGGATAGTGACAAACAGAGACAGGACGTTGTTCAACCAGTGTTCAACTTTAAACATCTTTCATAAGTAAGGGGGCTTGTGTCTGGGGCCTAGCCTTCTGTAAGGAATGATCCACCCTTTTAAATCTAAATGGCCAAACCAACTGTACATTTTGCTTTTGTTCTAAGTAGATTCCACATGCTAAACGAGTGTGGGCAAAAATATATGGGCACTTCACCCACGGCCGCCACAGCTCAGACTACTTTTATTTTGAAGGTATCACAGCCTTGTATCTCTGTGCCAATGCGCATCAAATTCTGTCCCGGGGTTCTCTATTTATTTTGAGTCGAATAGGTTTAACTTAAAGAGAGGTTAAAATGGCTGTTACCGCATTTTTGGGCAAAATCATAAATGTATGAACCCACGACCGCCACAGCGTATATATAGCTACTTTTGCTTAGAAGGTATCAAAGCCTTGTTTCTCTGTGCCAATTCGCATCAAATTCTGTCCGAGGGTTCTCTATTTATTTAAGTCGAAAAGGTTTAACTTACAAAAAAGCTAAAATGATTATGATTAGAGCGATGAAAGTCTCGATTTATTGGGATGTTTTTTATTTCAAAATAATGTGAGGTTTATCAGAAAGTCTCTTAAGTATTTATTTTTCATTTCTCATGTTCGGAAAGTACGCTTGAAGTTACCTGAACAGAGGGATGAAAACAGTACTTTTGCGTCCCTGGGAAGCAATTCTCCCTGGGAAACGATTTTCCCTGCTGACAAAGTATTAAATAAATCACATGCTACTATTTGACATTTCTATTGAGCCATGTCGTCTTTGTCAGCTATATTTGACATTTCTATTTACCATAAGATGAAGATCAGGATCACGTGATCAGGATCACGGGATTAGGATCACGTAGGATCAGGTTTACAGGATAAGGATCACGGGATCTGGATCACAGGATCAGGATCCTGACGCCAGACCGTAGCCAAGTGAGTTATCTGTCATACATTTCAATACGAACTGTTTGGCCACGTGGCCGGCGATGCGGCCATAGCGTCTCAGCGTGTTAATAGCTCTTACAAGATAGATGTGAATAACCTGTTTAGGCACTTGAATTATAAGCACCCTCGCTTTGCTCGTGCGCCAAACCATCTCGTGCCTAGGTAGGTTACTTTCAAACCATGTGTAACAATCTCCTATTTCCGATGACGTCCTTTGAATCCCTCGCTGCGCTCAGGATTCTAATCTAGAATCCCTCGCTGCGCTCGGGTTTCTACTCTAGCATCCCTCGCTCCATTCTGTATTCAAAATAGCACTCTCGTCGAAAAAAAATAATATTTTGCCCCGTTGTCATACAATCTAGTACCTACTACTCAGGTTAGGTAGGTACAAACATGGATTTATCTAGTGACCCCCGGGATAGATTTTAATGCGTCGATAATAAAAAATGCTTAGTTTTGTTAGGTCTTTCGAGTACCTAATATTAATTACATTGCTGGCGGTGCTGGGTGAAGTTTGCCCACTATCATTTATTTACACATTGTAAACTATGTCCGTGGCACGCGTGAATACGTTGACATGTATAAAACACCAACTTTTCAGGGCGGCCGTTTGAAAGATTGACCTCTTCTGGTTTCTCGGTAAATTAGTTTACAGTATTTGTGTTAATTGTTTCTATGGTTATTTTATGCCCTCTTTCGAATGATGACAATAAATAACCAAAATTCCCCATAGTTTCCATGATATAAGACATGTCAACAAAAAAATTGATGAGATTTAGGTTACGTCTCGAGATGTCCAGTTATGCCGCAAAAGATATCAACTTATTCACCTTTAATGTATGGAATATTGGTAGGTAAACAATGCTATATTATCGGATTGCAAACAGATAGAGACTATAAAACCGGTTTTTTTAGTTGCTGAAGTACCTACTTATTACTCAGAACCATTCATACCGTTTAGAAATGAGATTTAACATAGTAAGGGTAAGCTGATTTTAAATGAGCCCAAACACGGATGCTCTACTGTTAATCACTGAGAATTTGAATGGAATACAACCAGATTTTATCAGCACATCTGCTCATTGTCACCATATTATTACAATGTATTCGGAACTAGAAAAAAATGCAAAGTTTCACCTCAATCGAAAAATTTACTGAGGAGTTTTGTTGAATAACTCCTGACTCCAGCAACAAATCAGCTTGTTGTTATCATAATATTACATTCTTATCTAGAGTCTATAAGTGTGCCAAATTTTAGCTCAATGAAACACTGGAAAGTGGGTCAAATTAAACTTGCAAGAATTCACTAAAAAAATATGAGTTTTGTTGAACAGGTCCTGGCTCCATCATCAGATCAGCTCGTTGTTACAATAATATTGCATTGTCACCAAGAATCCATAAGTGTGCCAAATTTCAGCTCAATCAGACACTGGGAAGTGGGTCAAATTAAACTTGAAAGATTTGACCCGAACACAATATTGAGTTTTGTTGAACAGCTCCTGACACGAGCATCAGATCAGCTTACTGTTAACATAATATTACATTATTATCTAGAATCTATAAGTGTGCCAAATTTTAGCTCAATCAAACACTGGAAAGTGGGTCAAATTGAACTTGCAAGATTTCACTAAAAAAAGTGAGTTCTGTTGAACAGCTCCTGGCTCCATCATCAGATCAGGTCGCTGTTACAATAGTATTGCATCGTCATCGAGAATCTATAAGTGTGCCAAATTTCAGCTCAATCAGATGCTGGGAAGTGGGTCAAATTGAATTTGCAAGATTTAATCCAAACAAATATTGAGGTTTGTTGAACAGCTCCTGACTCCAGCATCAGATCAGCTTATTGTTAACATAATATTACATTGTTATCTAGAGTCTATAAGTGTGCCAAATTTTAGCTCAATCAAACACTGGAAAGTGGGTCAAATTGAACTTGCAACATTTCACTAAAAAAAAAGTGAGTTCTTTTGAACAGCTCCTGGCTCCATCATCAGATCAGCTCGTTGTTAAAATAATATTACATTGTCACCAAGAACCTATAAGTATTCCAAATTTCAGCTTAATCAGACACTGGGAAGTCAGTCAAATTTAATTTTCAAAAGTAGACCCGAACAAAAATCGCAAGTTAATAATAAAAGCTTGTAAAAATCAAGCAATGTCATTATAGTTTAACAAATAATTAAAATCTATCAGTTTTCCATGTAAAAGCAATACTTAAAAAAAAAAGATTTCTGAACTGACGTTTTGTTTACCAATACGAGTGACATGTTCGGTTATGCCAGCGCGAGAGCGCGCGGGCATAACTGAACAACTCAATGTATCACAATTTAAACGGAATACTTTGGTTAGCCATAACCTGACATTTTAATTTGTTAAAAGTTAATCAAAAATATCATATGTATATGTCGAGATATCATGTAACAAATATAATTTTGGCGAATGAGTAGGTTGATAAATCGAAATATCTACAAAAACATGTGTGTGTTAGTGGCTTGAAAAATTGACAAGTAGTTATGTCAACTAAAATACGAAAAATGGAGGAGTTGGCAAGGCCATAACTCGAAAACTTGTCTAGCTAGGGAGCTGTCAATTTTTTTATAGATACTTCATAGGCGTAGATATCGTTTAAGCCAATAAAAAAAAAAATTGACATCTCGACATATCAACGTATTCACGCGAGCCACGGATGTATATTCATGTCATTCTAATTAAGAGTACACAGATTGGCACAGTAAATTGCATTGTAATAGCATAGGAACATATGGGCAACACACCCTTGCCTGGTAGCGCACCCTCCCACACGCTACGTTAAAATTAAGACAGCCTGCGCCAATATGCAAATCTGCATTAGATGAGAACAGTCAGCCATAGATTTTGTAATGAGTAAGATTTTTAGAGTTGAAATGGTTTGGCCATTTATTTGTTTACTTAATGCTCATTATGACACTAAGGTTTAATTTCAGATTAAACTAGTTGCGCCCTCGCGGCGTTGCCCGCGTAGTGTTGGTATAATAGGTGATGATGATGATGATGATGATGAAAAGTAGCCTATGTCTAACCTTCCCCGTGAATGAAGCTGTCAAATGCAGAAAGATTTTTTCAAATCCGACTAGTTCTTTAGATTGGTTTCTAAGTAATTCGAAAAGTAAACGTTTGCCGAATAACTAAGACTACCTAATAAGCAAAAAAAAGTTTTAGCATGTTTTTAAAATTTTCTAGTTAACTTGGGAAAGGTAACTAACTAACTAAGTAGTAGGTACCATCTTTCCGTCACTGACTGTACCTTTCCCATACAAATATCTATATTAGCTAAATTGAAACACAGAAAGCATTTCAGCCACAGCAACTACAAACATAAACCCCTTTGCCTCAAAAGCTCTGTAGGTACCTACCCTTTGAATCGCTCGGATACGTAAAATAAAAGCGAGTTTGTATTTCCGCCTTCAAACAGAGGCATCCAGTTCCTTTACATTTGTGATAAAATAGCAGGAGGTAGTCGTGCATTCTTTCGATTCCTTTATGCCTTTACTACGGACCAACGGCTCGGAAAACATCGTTACATTATACCTACACCTTGTTTCATAAAATCTTTGCATAAACGCTCACGATAACGCAAAACTGCTAGTGCATAATCAAGTGCCACTTTACAAACTTTTAATAAAACCAACTCCCTAAAGATTTCCCTTGCAACGGAGCAATTTTCCAATACAGCCATCAGGATCCGAGAGGTAGTCTTACAAGCTGAATTGATACTTCAGACACGTGAAGCGCTATTCTCTTGAAAGCTTTTATATTATATTATCTAAGACCTTTCAACACGTGGTGGAACGTCTGTCGAACGATCTCCGATTCTCGTCTCTCTTGGGTAAAGAGAAAAGTGTTCACTTCAGCAAAACAGACGCAAGCTTGAATAAACTTATAAAAGGCGATATCCTTGCAGTAGGTACCTACCTACTACGTGCAAAGTTGTGGCATCTTGAAACCTCATACCTAAGTACCTACATAAGTACCTACCTACCTATTTGGTTAATCTAATTTCGCTATCGATAGGGATTGGAACGTTAAATAAGTATCTACCTACTTACCTACGTTTATTGATAGATTTGAAATACTCATGCGATACCTATTTTATCGACGGTTTAAAGTAAATAGGTACCTACTAGGGCTTGAATATCGGACGCTTTTTCTATTCCGGAATTGTGTTTCGATATTCAGTATTTCATGTCCGGAATTCCGGAATTCCGGAACTCTACTAATGATAATAAATTAAAATGAAATATCTAGTTAAAAGTTTTACTTACCTACTCTAATTTTGCAAAATTTTCCAAAATTTTTAATTATTTAAATATGGATTTATGGATTTACTTCCTCAGTAGGTATCCGAAATATAAATAAATAAAACAAATAAAAGCATTAAGTTTTTGAACTTTAATAAAAAAAAGAAATCATTAATTATTCAGAAATTAAAGAAGAGTGTAGTAATTCAAATCGCATACGAAGATTACGAAGCTCACTAACGGACGACAGCTGTTAAGTACTATTTTTTTTCGTAATGAAATTTCAAAAACGTAAGCGCATTTAAGCTGTCGTCGTTTAGTGAGCTTCGTACGCGATTACAAATGTAAGTGACCGCTGAAAAAGCTCTTTCAGCTTCTACGCTCGTTGGCGGAATTGTTTTTAAATATTGAAAACATTTTTCTAAATATTGTCCTCTGACGCCACCGTTTTCATAAACCGCCATCTCTACTCTTATCAAGCTCTCTAAATCAAAAACGTTAGTTTTCCTCTTATTTTTTGTTGTCAATTTCTTCTGTATTGTTTCTTGTTTTTTCTTCTTCGCTGGACGCGGGCGGGGCGAGACCGCGAGATGCGTCTCAAGCCGCGTACGGATGCGCCCGCCGCGCCTCAAGCCGCGTAATAATATTTTTTCCAATATCGAAATTCCGATACTGCTCTCGCTAATTCCGGAATTGGAAACGATATTGGATTTCATCGGAATTCCGGAATTGAGTCAGTTCCGGAATTCCGGAGCTCAAGCCCTAGTACCTACCTGCGAGATAAGTGAAGTTGGAATAAATTGAGATTGATATAATCTCTATGCCTCACTTAGCTTACCTGCCTAGGTACCTACACCTACCATTCTTGGAAATTGCTCAGGGCTCACAGGGATGTAGGTAGTCACCTTTTCTAGGAAGTGTTATTTGGTAGCCTCAACTAAATATTTATGTAGGTGTAGGTACAGAAAGCGTCATTAATTGGTATCCCCCTAGTAAGAGGTCGGTTTGCAAGCCGTTGATCTCAACTTTTGTAAAAACTTTTACATCCTTGCTTACTTATGGATATCTTATTTCGCTCGAGTTCCTAAACAAAAATAGCTGATATAATACCCGACTGCGACTGAAATCCAAGGTTGAAATGAAAAGAGTCTTTGTTCAAATCAATAGGGGGATACCGATTGATGACGCTGACTGTACCTACGTACAAACATTTCTTGGAACGGAGGCCGCACAATGAAAATAATTTTGATTGAAATGAATATGAGTTTAAAAATTTTAATTCTCAAACCAATCTGAAATGGTTTCTAACCAAATGACTTCAGGATAGAAAAATCTAGAGATTGCCTAGATATCTAGATACTTCCTAAAAAATATCTACCTAATTAAATAGGTAAGTAATGATAGCGTGTTCATCTATTCATCTCTAATTTTTAGGGTTCCGTACCTTAAAAGGTAAAAAAAGGAACCCTTATAAGATCACTTTCTTGTCCGTCTGTCTGTCTGTCTGTCTGTCTGTCCGTCTGTCTGTCCGTCTGTCTGTCCGTCTGTCTGTCCGTCTGTCCGTGTGTCACCATCGATTATCTCAGGAACGGGTAGAGCTAGCAAGTTGAAATTTATACCATATACTAAGGTCTATAGTCCCTATTGTGAGTATAAAAATCAAGGTCCTGAGTCAACACTATAAAAAGATATAGGCAAATTTAGGTTTTCGTGAAAACTTGTAAGTACCTACCAAAACTTACCTTAATTATCAACTTTTTTTATTTTTCGGAATTTTTCCTTTACTTGTGCTGTAAGGCCTTGCTTGTAACCAAAATTGACAATTCTAGGTCAACCGGAAGTACCCTAGAGGTTTTGGGTCGATAAACTAAATGGTAGTTCCCGTTGACCTAGAATAACGAAATTTGGCAAAAAGCAAGGTCTTATAGCACAAATAAAGGAAAAATTCCAAAAAGTTAAAAAAGTTGAAAACTAAAGGGTGTTCCCATACATACATAGTTGACGCCAATTAAAATTGTCCTCCGAGTTGTATGGGCGCTCATACAATTAAGCGGACTAGCTTAATTGGCACCATGGCTAGGTACGGAACCCTCGGCGTACGAGTTCGACTCGCACTTGACCGGTTTTTATTTAACCTTCTGCGTCATCACATCAATGTGGGGTAAGTAGAGTCATTCGGGTTAAGTGTGCGTCCACTATTAGGTACCTACCTCTGAAATCTGCGGGTTGTACCTAACTTGTTTCAAACCTAAAATTGGTTTCAAACTGTTAAAACGATCGCCTAAATAAGAACCTACTAGGTAGGTACCTAGGTACCTACTTATCTTTTGTCGCCTTCCTTCGATCTCGATGAGAGTGACAGAGCCAAAGAGGCTATGAAAGTTTATATACCTAGGTAGGTACCTAAACCTCAGTTAATACAGAAGATCATAGGTACAGCCATCCCTAGCCCAGACATTAGGTAGATCCTACTCCCCCGCTTGCCGATATATAAATCCACATTATGCAAGTAACAACGATTTGGTTCAGTGCCAGCAGACTAACGGTTTAACCACAAATATAATTACAAGGAACCAGACGGTTGAAATACATAATTGAGTGTTTTATACTAGAGGTTCCTGGAAATTAGTATGGAAATACCTTAGGTACCAAGGCATTTTCTACCTAAAGGTGCTTACTTTTAAACAGTAGGTACCTACCTATCAGTAACATTTAATAGGTAGGTAGGTAATTATGTTAAAAGTTTGTTTAAGTTTGGGGAACAGGGTGGAATAGTTCCCCAAAGGCAGAGTAGGTGGTTCCTCTGCAACGGGTCGGCCCATCTGGCCCACTTACCCGTGGTCTTTCGACCGACAGTTGTTTTTTTTTTTTTTCGGACGGACTTTTATGTTGACTGGTCACGTGTCGACCTTTGCAACGTTACCGGACTATGGTGACCGACAGTTGATGTCGGATAGTTGTATATAAGCTGATCGGCGAATCGGCGTTCACTTGTGCGATCTAGGAATTCTTGATGTTGCGTGGTGATTCCGGTGCCATTTTAGCCTGCAATCTGATCTGAGGTCTGATACTGCACAGCGTGTTCTTCCTTTGCAGTAGTAGTTGCTTTGGAGTAGCTTGGAAGTTCGTTATCCCAGATATGAGTCGTTGATGTCGAGCGTGGCGCCATCTGTAGTGCGTAGCATGTTTTCTGTAGTTCATCTAGCGACAGGTAGATGTCGCTACATACTTATAAAAAAAAATATTAAGTATAAATAAAGTTAAAATAAAATATAAAAATGAATTAGTTAGATTAGGTAGGTATAATAAACATATCATAAGTAGGGAGGTACCTATAGGCCTAGGGTACACGGCACGGGTAGAGTACCTAACTAAACAGTACCTACCTACCTAGGTAGAGTCATTAGCTGGCATAGGTACCTACTTCTCTACCAGTTTCAGCAGAGTACCTACCTAGTTGGTTGTCGACATTAATACCTACCTAGTATATGTATATAATAGTAGATATACCTAGGATAGACTAACTATCCTATACCTACTATAACTAAGTTAGTAGGTACCTGCTCTACTGTGATATTTACTATCTATGCCGTTAACTTTAAGAAGGTACCCTCCTGGATCTGCAATACCTACCTATAAGTAGGTAGGTACCTACCTACCTAATTTATCACCATAAAAGAAATCAGTGTCAATTGATAATCGCATAATTACATAGGTACCCCTGATTTCGAGTATATCCGAGTATATCCGAGTATATCTCTAGAATAATGTCCGAGCCTTCACAAGTAGACATCATATATACAGACTACAGTAAATGTTTTGATCGGATTGATCATCTAATCTTATTAAAAAAGTTACAACTCATGGGAATTCGCGGCAACCTGTTCAGATGGTTCACCTCGTACGTTAACAACAGATGTCAGACGGTTGTTTTGAATGGATACTCCTCTTCCTCAATGTTTATCCCTTCAGGAGTTCCGCAAGGCTCCTTATTAGCTCCACTGCTCTTTGCGTTGTTTGTAAATGATATTTCTTCCTGTTTTCATCACTCAAAAATCCTTCTCTATGCTGATGACATGAAGATTCTATCTCAAATTAAGACTGCAAGTGATGCATACCATCTGCAGGAAGATCTATTTAGGTTTCAAATCTATTGTACACAAAATAAACTGGATTTAAACGTTTCTAAATGCTACATTTGCTCTTACACACGTAAAAAGACAACCATCAAATTTGATTATAGCCTTCATAGTACACCGCTATCTCGACTCGATACCATCAGAGACCTAGGCGTGTCCTTCGACAGTAAACTCCTTTTTGACGTCCATGTTAACAGCATTATCTCCAAAGCAAGCCGTGCACTTGGTTTCGTTCTACGAATGTCCTCCGAATTCACTAGCGTAAAAACCTTTAAAATCCTATACTGTGCGTATGTTCGTAGTCACTTAGAATACGCTTCTCAGGTTTGGAACCCGTGCTACGACATCTACGTTACTAGGTTGGAGAGTATCCAAAAGAGGTTTTTACGTTACTTGCAATTTCGCTCCAAAGTTTACCTCCCTAACTATAGGTAATATGCGATGTCGTAAATTTCACTTTCTGCCCCTTCACGAACGTAGATATATCTCTGATCTGTCATACCTCATGGGAATAGTAAATGGCACGGTCGACTGTCCGGAGCTGGTTGAACAACTAGGATTGCGCACTGTGGTTGGGTTAAGAAATCCTAAGCTTCTCCATGTCCAGCAAGCTAAAACTAACTATAGGCAGAATAACTTTATTATCAGAGCATGTTCGTCTTTCAACACTTTGGCAAGTGCTGACATAGATATTGATTTGTTCAACTCTTCAATAAGCAAATTAAAACGCCTACTCAGTGATAAGTTCTTCTTCGACTGTCAGTAATTGACAGTCAAAGAATAAATTACACACTATTGTTACATGCTGTAGTGCTTCTTTGTATGTATTCTTATATCCCTATCTCTCTAAATTCAACCTACTGCGTATTTGACTTATTTTCTGTACCTACTTATGTTTTTTTTTCTGTTATGTCGTCTACGATTGTATTTATATCTATCTTTATGCTTTTTCTACCTATTTGTGGAAACTTTTAACTGGCCTTCCGCATGTTATATGTGCCTTGCATGTATGATATTTATATAATTATCCAACGTTGTACATAGCTGTAAGTTTTCCTAAAACAAATAAAATAAAATAAAATAAAATAAATTTGATTGTCTGTATTAGGTAAGTAGGTATACGAAGTTTCTAAAACATTGGGGTGGATGACTACTCAATTACAAAGCGTCTAATTATATTAGAATATGCTCCCGACATTGGATTTGAATTTCAATTCAGTTTTTCCCCTTTAATTGTGCAAAACAGAACAGTTAGATCCTTAGTCACTTTTTACGAACAAGAAAACAATATTTTTAGGCAATTGGATTTTTACCCCACTTAATTTGGGGTAAAATAAAAATACCATGGGTCATTCCTAGGGCAGGAAGTTTCTAAGAAGTTACTACGAAGTTCTATTGCAGAAACATAACTTTAGTTATGACAGGATACATACTTACCTACATACATACATACTTATAATCACGACTGTTTCCCATCATAGGGGTAGGCAGAGACCACAGATCAGACAGTTATGACAGGATGGTGCAATAAAATAACGCATAAGTATTTATTAATCGTTTATTATTCAACTACTCCAAAAATATAATTATATGGGTAGATTAATATTAAAGTTACATTTTCTTTAGATTGCAGCACCAACAACGAAATCTAATTTCATGGGTCATCTCTTTGATATATTGCTTTGATGTAGGTAGGCCAAATATAACAAATTTAGCATGCACACAATGGACAAACGGATTTTCTCAAATAATTAATAGCTCTAGTTACAGCTGTTAAACAAAACACAAAGTCCTACCTGTTACCTGTTTTTTTAACCTTGATTCGCATTTAATAAATGATTGATTGATTGAAAGTTTAAGACTTGAAAGTTGTTGAAGATAAGATTGAAACCGGCATCCAATCAATATTTCTGATCATTTGATGTTGGATTCTAGAGGGGTTCAATCAGGAGACAGTGACAGTTAGGTACTCAATAATAGGATAGTGACTCTTTTCTAAAGTAAATCTTAGATGATTTATCAAAGTTCGATTAGACCTAAAAAATATTACCATAGTTTTTTAGGACCTAGAACAATGCAAAACTTTATTTTTTAAATGTAGGTACTTCTCATATAAACAGACGAAAACACTGTCAGCTATACTTATGTATGTACTAGTAAGTACGTGGTCTATAGATATAGATCCTGTGCAGTGACATCAATAAACAAACAAGCATTTGACTTTGACTGACATCAAGGAATTTCTATACTACGTACCTGGAACACTGACTGAGACAGAAAACAAGGTCCGCTTGAGAAAGAAAACTTGGGCGGTGTGTCTCTTTCTAAAGGGTGACCATAAACTAAACATTCCTAGTCCCTAAGGGGCCTTTTCCATCATTTTCTGATTTACGTGATGTTTCAGGGCATGATTTTTGAATTAAAATACTGATACAATTTTGATCCTTCATTTTGATTCTTGAATCTTGAATCTTGATTTTTGAATCTGAAAACTGAAATTTTGAATCTTGAATCTTTGAAGTGACAGCTGTCAAACTTAAAACCGCCTTATCTCGGGAACTACTCGTCCTAGACTCCCCGTTCTCAGTTCAAATGAAAGCTAAGACCAAGATCTTCATTTGAAGTGACAGCTGTCAAACTTCAAATGGCCATATCTCGGGAACTACTCATCCTAGACTGCCCGTTCTCAGTTCAAATGAAAGCTATGACCAAGATCTTCATTTGAAGTGACAGCTGTCAAACTTCAAACGTCCATATCTTGGAAACTACTCGTCCTAGACTCCCCGTTCCCAGTTCAAATGAAAGCTATGACCAAGATCTTCATTTGAAGTGACAGCTGTCAAACTTCAAACGGCCATATCTCGGAAACTACTCGTCCTAGACTCCCCGTTCTCAGTTCAAATGAAAGCTATGACCAAGACCTACATTTCAGATGACAGATGTCATTTTGACAGCTGTTATTGAAAATGTAGATCTTGGTCATAGCTTTCATTTGAGCTAAAAAGGAAGAGTCTAGGATGAGTAGATTTCGAGATATGGCTGATTGAAGTTTGACATCTGTCACTTTAAATGAAGATCTCTTCAATAGCTTTCATTTGAACTGAGAACGGGGAGTCTAGGACGAGTAGTTCCCGAGATATGGCGGTTTGAAGTTTGACAGCTGTCACTTCAAATGAAGATCTTGGTCATAGCTTTCATTTGAACTGAGAACGGGGAGTCTAGGACGAGTAGTTTTCGAGATATGGCAGTTTGAAGTTTGACAGCTGTCACTTCAAATGAAGATCTTGGTCATAGCTTTCATTTGAACTGGGAACGGGGAGTCTAGGACGAGTAGTTCCCGAGATATGGTCATTTGAAGTTTGACAGCTGTCACTTCAAAGATTCAAGATTCAAGATTTCAGATTCAAGGTTCAAAATTCAAGAATCAAGGATCGAAATCCAGGATCAAAATCCAAGATCGAAACCAAGGATCGAAATCAAGGATCGAAATCAAAATCAAGGATCAAAATCAAGGATCTAATTCAAGGATCTAATTCAAGGATCGAAACCATGGATCGAAATCAAGCGCTGATTTTGTCGAGCGCGATAAGGTAAAAATATCCTGAAATTTAAATGACATGGGCACACTACTAATCCAACAACGAGTGTGAAAGAGACAAAGCACCCAAGAAGGCCTCTCAACAAGACCAACAATCCTTATAACCAAGATTAAATGATAATAGATCGTTGTGTAGTCGTGATAAGGTTCAAAATCCTTTGTACATTAAATGTCAGTCAGCATTCTAGTATGTATGGAATTTCTTTGACTGACATTTAGCAGATATTCGTCATTGTAAAGCTTTGTTTACAAATTATATGACGTCACGTCCTGCCGATAGCATGGCCCAATAGCGTTTACAGCTTTCCAAATAAAAAAAAATACTTTCAATTTGTTTATGTAGCCATTTTGGTGTTTTATTAACTGATTTCTTAGATATATTTCTGCAGAAAATACTAATTTATTGCTTCAAATTAGATATGAGTCAAGTAGCTTAGTGTCTTTAAAAAAAATTGGTAGGTAGGTATGTATGTTTTTCAGTCGGGTAAAAATGTTCGTCCAATGGTAAAAATAGAGCCTTGTTCTCAGTGCTTTATGGTGCAGACTTTCTAATGACGTCAGTTTGTTATACAAAATATAGTATTTTGTTATGTGCATTGTGCATGTGCCCAAAGATTCGTATATTGACTTACACTAAATTAACTTTTTTTATTTGGAAGACCCAACAATGAAGTACACTATTTTGTACCATTGATACTTTGGATCGTATTTATAATACCTATTTTAATCAGATTTCACGGGATGGTAAAAAATCACATTAAAATCGTTGAAAGGCCATTTTGACGTAAGTATTTAGGTTTTCAGGTAGTTTCGTATTTGTACTTCATTAACAATTATGAGTATTTTAAACTTAAATACACTTCAAATTAACAGGTTACTTACATTATTTTACACTCAGATCAAACTAAACTAAACATTCTAAACAATTTCAATATATTGATAGATACAAAGATTATGTCTAAAAAACTTTTAACTTGCGAAGTAGAAAGTATTTTTGATTATTTTTGACATAACCCTGCTTATTACATAAATGTAAGTATACATACTTGTACTTATATGGCACACAGAAATAATAAAATAACTAATCATAAATGATTCATAATTTGAATATAAACTTTGATCGTAAAATTGTTCAGATATTTTTCAATAGAAATTACGTTCTATTACGCGTCTTGTCCTCAGTCGCAAAACACGTCACGAAACGATTGCTCGCTGTTTTTCTATCAGCAATTATATCAATATAGTTTCTTTCACAAAGAGCATACATCATTGGAATTCGTCGAACGAGCAGCGTTGTGTGAAACGTAATCACATTCATAATAAGATAGACAGGGACACAAAACGCGAACCTTCTTCGAATTGCCTCGCTTCGTGCATGAATTGCGACTGAAACTGACGCTTACGTTTAAAAGTTAATCAGTGTTATTGCTCACTTTCCAAACTTGTTACAAGCGATTAAAGGCACTATAATACAATCACAATATTAGCACCATACTTGCGTTTTGCCAAAAAACAACCTTCTAATTAATACTACCGGTAAAACCTATCGGTTCTATGCAAATTATTACTTATTTTTCAAAACAAAATGTAGATGTCCGGGATTCAAACCCAAAACTTATTCAAGATAATGAAAATCATACACTTCTCAATGTGAGTAACTCTGAATCTAATGTAAAGGAAGCCCTTATACGTATATCTTGTGTAGACGTGCCTTAGCTTACAAAATATTATGCTTATGTTATTTACAAGACTATAATCCGTGTTATGCCAAAACATTTTAATCCACTGAAAATCTAAACTAAGCTAATAGGCAGTGAACGCAAAACAAAACATGAAAGCGAATCGCTACAAAAGGACTCAATGTTAATTAAGACGGTGGGCGGGGCTTAGCAACTGAGCCGCGAGCGAGGAACTTAAGGGCTCGGCGAACGTATCTACTTACCTAGGAACGTAATACCAAAATAATTTTAAATTTGAGCATATTTTTATCAATTTACGTTATTATTTGGATAAAGGTAGTATTTATCTAGGTTCCTGTTAAACTTTTGTTTCAAAAAACTTACTATAGAACAAATGAAAAGAAAATATGCCATTTTTGGTGTACCTACAAAGATTTCAATTCAATTGGCTTACATTTCTTTTTAGGTAAGTTTTTCGGAACAAAAGTTTAACAGGAACCTAGATAAATACCTACTCTCCTAATCTAACAACATAAACTGATATAAACATGCTTACATTTTAAATGATTTCGGTATAACGTTTTTATGGAAATTCGCCGGTCGCAGCCCTCTTAATCATCTAGGAAATAGAATCGAATTTTGAACTACGCATCGAAAATAAAGGCGTATCGACATTGCGAGGCAAGTAAGTCAAGGCAATGTTCAAATTTAAAATAACTCGAGACAATTGGCTTACGAGGCAGCCTTGCAATGTCAATAACTCAATACACACGCCTTAACAATAGTCTGACATGACATAAATGTTGGCAGAACAGTGACAGACTCACATCGGACTATGAGAGTTTATTCAATTCTATATCAAAATGCGCGTTTAATTTATTTGAAGGAATGTTCTCTTTATTAGCGTTCACTGGGTAAAAGGTGAGAAAATTTAGACTTTTTCATCCTATACTTAAGAGATATTAAAAGTTGACATACTTTGAACAAATTATGAATGATTTTGCTAAATATTTCTAGTCTTTTTGGAACAATTTGACATAACACGGCTTAGTTAAAAGTAAGCAATAAATACAAAGCGTTATGTACATGTTATCGGATGATACACTCTTGGTCTCAAGCAAAACTATTGTTACTATGGTTTTATTAATTTGTAAAAAGCTAAACACGTGTTATTGTGACCTTGTTTTACTAACGTTTGTGGCAGTAAGTAAAATGAAAAATTACTTGTTTACTATCATTAACAAAATAAATCACCGTACCTTCTCACAATGGATATAGGCATTCGTGAAGTTAGCCGTTTCGATGCGCAGTGCAGCTTTTTCATACAAAAATTTCTATTGCGCAGCGAAACGGCTAACTTCACGAATGCCTAGATTCATTGTGAGAAGTGTAATTATAATTAGTAAGCTCTACAAACGGTAAAGTTAGAAACGCCGGCGCCGTGACGCCGTGACCCGTGATTCAAACGCTTTTTATTTATTTATCAAATAAATATTATGTAACTATGTTCAATTGGTTGTACCAAGGTTGTAAATCTACACGTATGGTGCAACCGGTTGTACCACGGGTAAAAAGTAAGTTCGTATGAGCAAGTGGCCAACTCTGGTGACTGAGATTTTAGGCCGCCTAAAGGCCTCCGTCATGGCTTAACGTCTTAAAAGCCGGGCCCGACATTTAACGTGCTCTCCGAAGCACGGAAGCGCTCAGCTCGTAACACCACTTGCGGTCACCCATCCCAAGAGTACCACGGGTCGGAAGCGGTCAGAAATAGTATTCTTAAAAATGTGTTAGTAAAATTTTTTAACACTCTTATTAAATTTTTGTAAAGCACCAAAATCACACAATATTATTTTACTATATTAACTTAGGTTTATAGATTCTTTATTCTCAAAAAGAATTACAAATTCACTTACATGAGAACTTAAAAATTAATAACACATCATAGTTTTACGTACAGTGTGTGTAGTGAATCTATAACCGTAATTTTTCCGTTATATATGCCGTAATTTTTATGCCCACAAACCAAAAGTAACACTATTGCACAAGTAATATGGACGATTATTACAGTTGCAACAGGTACAATCATAATTTCCATGATTCTTACATTTATTTTATAAAAGGTAAGTATTACCATTGTGATCACAATGAAAGAAGTTAATATAGGGTGTAACAAGACTACTACCGAAAACTCTCAATCGGAAGCTTCAGACTATGCATAATGATCGACAACAAAAATTTTGGTAATGTTCCGAACAATTTGCCAAAAATGCTTTGAATTCACGATGCCTGAATCGAAGAATACATTACCGACTTCATTAATATTTTTGGTTCAAAAAATGTTGCTAGCTTCTGTATTATCAGAATTCCTGAGTTATTTTAAATAGTTCGCCAAGACGAACAGATTCACAGTCAGTTTTAAACTAGACATGCTTTGGATTAAAATGATTCTTCTGTCTACGTTTATTCTATTGTCATAATACACTTTCTGTTTTCGGGAGTTGCCATTATAACACCCAGTATCATATTTTACTTATTGAGTTTACTGTCACTCAACTTGTGACACAAAATACTAGCTTTTCCTGCAAACCAAAAGCAACAGTATCGCTTGAGGGACATGGACCATTATTGCAGAGTGCACCATCCGCGCAATTGTCAAAGGTTCACAACCGCATTTTCGGGATAAAACTCGGCGACTTCGTTTCCGTTTATTTGTTCACGGATTACTATGGTCGGGCTCGTGCTATTAGACCTGGAAATTTATTATAAAATGATAAATTCTATCGAATTAATCACACAAACTTATTTTATTACACTTCTTCCAACGGATTTTGGCATTCGTGAAAGTTAACCGTTTCGATGCGCAGTGTAACTTTTTCATACAAAATTTTCTACTGCGTAGCGAAAAACCTAACTTCACGAATGCCTAGATCCATTGTGAAAACTGTACTAGCTGCGCTCCCGCGGCGTTACCTGCAAGGTGATGGTAGATGATGATGATGATGATGATAAAATAGAATAGAAATAAAGCGTTCAAACAATTAAAAAATAAAAAACCGGTCAAGTGCGAGTAGAACTCGTACGCCGAGGGTTCCGTACCTACCCATTATACCCATTATGTTGTAGCCCGCTTATTTGTATGAGCGCCCATACAACTCAGAGGACAATCTTAATTGGCGTCAACTATGTATGTATGGGAACACCCTTTAATTTTCAACTTTTTTAATTTTTTGGAATTTTTCCTTTATTTGTGCTATAAGACCTTGCTTTTTGCCAAATTTCGTGATTCTAGGTCAACGGGAACTACCATGTAGGTTTTCAACCCAAAACCTCTAGGGTACTTCCGGTTGACCTAGAATTTTCAAATTTGGTTACAAGCAAGGTCTTACAGCACAAGTAAAGGAAAAATTCCGAAAAATAAAAAAAGTTGATAATTAAGGTAAGTTTTGGTACTTACAAGTTTTCACGAAAACCTAAATTTGCCAATATCTTTTTATAGTGTTGACTCAGGACCTTGATTTTTATAGTCACAATAGGGACTATAGACCTCAGTATATGGTATAAATTTTAACTTGCTAGCTCCACCCGTTCCTGAGATAATCGATGGTGACACACGGACAGACGGACAGACAGACGGACAGACGGACAGACGGACAGACGGACAGACGGACAAGAAAGTGATCTTATAAGGGTTCCTTTTTTTACCTTTTAAGGTACGGAACCCTAAAAACAACAAATTATAGTAAGTATTGATAGTTTCAGTGTATGTTTTTATGAGCTAGGGGCTAACTCTAATGACGAAGTTTTCAGGCCGCCTGAAGGCCTCCGTCATGGTTTAACAACTTAAAAGCCAGGGCCAACTATTGTACTTGAAGCTTTGAACATCGGTTTTTCGTGTTTTCCGAATATGTCCGACAGCAGTGTATGATTCCACAAAACAGAATGCGACAGAAGTGCACGTCGTTAGCAGCGCAGCTAGCACAGCTTGCACAGCTTGCAACTAATTTGCTTTTCATAAAAATGACATTGATATTTATTTGTTTGCGATAAAGTTGAAATTACGATTTATTTTAATTCCAAATGAATTTTCATCAATCGTTTTTGTAATTTTGTGCGATTGTCTCCGATGTTTTCCGAAACGCATTATTTTTCTGGTGTTACTGTAAGTAACGTGTTTTTCTTTACCTAATAATGTTTTTGCGTCTGTGAAGCTCGTTGTTCATTCTGTGATCTTGGATTGCACGCCATAAGCGAAGCTCCACACCACCTCTGTAAATAATCATTTTCAGTAATATCAAAAAAGGTCCAAAATGAGTACTGTATGAATAGAGTGTTAACTCGAACTCGAATATGAAAAATGAAAATAATGCAGGATATTTTTTTGACATTTGACCTCTGTGGCGCAGTGGTTGAAGGCCCGCCTGTGACGCAGGAGGTTGCGGGTCCGATCCCAGCCGCTGGACAAATTTTTGTATGATCTGCAAATATTTGACTTGAGTCGGGGTGTTTTCTATGTATAACTAGCTGTCCTCGCGAACTTTGTATCGCCATGCTGCTCGTTTCAAATCAACACTTGAACCATTTCTTGCACTTAGAAGATTATCTCTTTGTTGATCTTTGCGATCGACGACAGTACTATGTAAGAAAACACTTGTTTGACAGGGACGAAACCAAGGAACATTTTCTTCGTTTATTCGAAGGTAGCGACGGGGCAGGGATTTGAAACGTTACATACATTTTGTATGAAGCAGTTTCATATTAAACAGTGCCTCATTCGTGTCGTGTCCGGGCCCGTCTACTAACGTACGACGCTCGTCTACACCAGTGTTCCGCAAAGGGTGTGCCGCGGCACACTGGTGTACCTTGGTTATTAGTTGGTGTGCCGCGGAAAAATCAGGTTCGATACCTAGCTCAGTTAAGCTACTCCATTGGACCGCATATGCTCAACTAAACAAGCTGATGTTTCGTATAAAAAAAATATTTTTCATTTATGGTGTAGGTACCTCCAAAATTTTCTGATTTCCTGATGTACTTTGAATACAAAAAGTTTGCAGAACACTGGTCTACACCACGGTTGGCCCGGACACGGCCCGTATAAATCATCCCTATGCTTACTTGAGATTGAGTCTAGAGATGTCTTCTCGTTGCGCATGTTGTAATATATCGTCTAACGTGAAATGTTCGGATACAAGCACGCGCGCCGCGCTAGAAGGAATGCCGTGGGCGTCCATCCAATCGCGGATCCGAGACTCTTGTTCTGGGTCTGACGACTCGTCTGATGGAGTCGTACTTCTGTGAAATTAAACATACTTGATCTTGACATTATTTAACACACGGGAATTACTCACGTAAAAATGTGTGAGACGCGACCGCGAGGAGTAATCTTGCCGCAACTCCCTCCTTACCCAGATGAAGATTCTCCGGATGAATCGAAACATTGTCGGTATCTAAATCGACGATATTTTTACGTGAGTGATTCTCGTCTAGTACAACTCACGAAAGTTTTGAAAGTGAAATACTTGATCTTCCTCTGAAACACATTACGTAGGGCACAATATGTATTTTTCTTCCATTTCTTTCTATCAGCCGTCATCTCAGCACTCACCCATTTCTTACTCATTTTATCTTTCACACAATCCATCCATTTTCTCTTTGGTCTGCCTCTACATTATATTCTGTGCTTCAGATCGAAAATCGACCAGACACGGTATTAATAAAAGTAAGTAAAACCCGGCTCTTAATCTGAATGAGTCTATTCATTGGTCAAGTTAAGTCTTAGGCGCATTATATTGTAAAATTGTACTAACCGAGGTCTTTTTTCAACGAATTCTCGTATCAGTTGTGTTTGCATTCTCTGTTCTTCCAACATCGTTCGTAGTAATGTCTGGTATTGCTGGTAGCTTTCCAGCAATTCTTGTTGTAGCCTAAAAAAAAGACATTTAGGGCGCCTTCAATTTGTGCGTTTCTTGACGTCCTGCTGCGGTGCCGAAGCAGTGCGTTAAGAGTGTTCTACACGGTTAGAAACCACAGCTTCTACCAAGGTGACCTTGCTAGAATTTCGCATGACATTGGTTGACAGTAAATTTCGCTACAGACGCCATTGGTTGACAGTAAATTTCGATGACGCCATTGGTAAAAAGTGCCAAGGTCACCTTGGTAGAAGCTGTGGTTTCAAACCGTGTAGAACACGCTTTAGTCGTACAGCGCACGGACGATTTTGTTCTTTCATACAAAGCGAGCGGTGAGGCAACGGCGCTCGAGTCGAGCGTTCGCGGTACGGCTGTTGCCGCACCGCTCGCTTTTTATGAAAAAACACGATCGTCCGTGCGCTGCGCGACTAACGCACCGCTTTGGCACCGCAGCAGGACGTCAAGAAACGTTTTATCATCGTTTTATATTTACACTCTAGAGTTCATTTAAAATACTGTTTGAAAAAGGGTGTAATTTTAGAAATTATGATATAACCCGGTTTATTAAAGAAAGGAATCTAAAATGGCGGCGCTTATCATGTCCTCTCGCTCCGTAAGTATAGACGGAACTAGCGTGCAAGCGAGAGAACATGATAAGCGCCTCGTTCGATTAGATTCCTTTCTTTAATGAACCGAGTTATACTCACTTGTGATTGTCCTGTCTCAGTTGATGTAGCGTGTGGTCTCTGGTCGATGTGGCGGTGGACAAGGCGGAGGGAGTTGCTACTTCGCCTCCGGAAGCGCCGCTAGGAATGAACCGAGCTCTGAGGGGACTGATACTCACTTGTGATTGTCCTGTCTCAGCTGATGTAGCGTGTGGTCTCTGGTCGACGTGGCGGTGGACAAGGCGGAGAGAGTTGCTACTTCGCCTCCGGAAGCGCCGCTAGGAATGAACCGAGCTCTGAGGGGACTGATACTCACTTGTGATTGTCCTGTCTCAGCTGATGTAGCGTGTGGTCTCTGGTCGACGTGGCGGTGGACAAGGCGGAGGGAGTTGCTACTTCGCCTCCGGAAGCGCCGCTAGGAATGAACCGAGCTCTGAGGGGACTGATACTCACTTGTGATTGTCCTGTCTCAGCTGATGTAGCGTGTGGTCTCTGGTCGACGTGGCGGTGGACAAGGCGGAGGGAGTTGCTACTTCGCCTCCGGAAGCGCCGCTAGGAATGAACCGAGCTCTGAGGGGACTGATACTCACTTGTGATTGTCCTGTCTCAGCTGATGTAGCGTGTGGTCTCTGGTCGACGTGGCGGTGGACAAGGCGGAGGGAGTTGCTACTTCGCCTCCGGAAGCGCCGCTAGGAATGAACCGAGCTCTGAGGGGACTGATACTCACTTGTGATTGTCCTGTCTCAGCTGATGTAGCGTGTGGTCTCTGGTCGACGTGGCGGTGGACAAGGCGGAGAGAGTTGCTACTTCGCCTCCGGAAGCGCCGCTAGGAATGAACCGAGCTCTGAGGGGACTGATACTCACTTGTGATTGTCCTGTCTCAGCTGATGTAGCGTGTGGTCTCTGGTCGACGTGGCGGTGGACAAGGCGGAGGGAGTTGCTACTTCGCCTCCGGAAGCGCCGCTAGGAATGAACCGAGCTCTGAGGGGACTGATACTCACTTGTGATTGTCCTGTCTCAGCTGATGTAGCGTGTGGTCTCTGGTCGACGTGGCGGTGGACAAGGCGGAGGGAGTTGCTACTTCGCCTCCGGAAGCGCCGCTAGGAATGAACCGAGCTCTGAGGGGACTGATACTCACTTGTGATTGTCCTGTCTCAGCTGATGTAGCGTGTGGTCTCTGGTCGACGTGGCGGTGGACAAGGCGGAGGGAGTTGCTACTTCGCCTCCGGAAGCGCCGCTAGGAATGAACCGAGCTCTGAGGGGACTGATACTCACTTGTGATTGTCCTGTCTCAGCTGATGTAGCGTGTGGTCTCTGGTCGACGTGGCGGTGGACAAGGCGGAGGGAGTTGCTACTTCGCCTCCGGAAGCGCCGCTAGGAATGAACCGAGCTCTGAGGGGACTGATACTCACTTGTGATTGTCCTGTCTCAGCTGATGTAGCGTGTGGTCTCTGGTCGACGTGGCGGTGGACAAGGCGGAGGGAGTTGCTACTTCGCCTCCGGAAGCGCCGCTAGGAATGAACCGAGCTCTGAGGGGACTGATACTCACTTGTGATTGTCCTGTCTCAGCTGATGTAGCGTGTGGTCTCTGGTCGACGTGGCGGTGGACAAGGCGGAGGGAGTTGCTACTTCGCCTCCGGAAGCGCCGCCGCTGCCGCCGCCTCGACGGGAATCCTGCCCCGCTAGGTTCGCGCCGAGCTCTGAAATAGTAGATTGTATTATATGGGGGGAAAATAATATTTTTACGGCGAGGGCGCTTTTTTGAATCCAGAGCGAAGTGAAGGATTCTAGAGTAGAATCCCGAGCGTAGCGAGGGATTCTTTAGTAGAATCCTGAACGAAGCGAGGGATTTAAAGTACGTCGCCCGAGCCAAAAATATATTTTGCGCCCGAGTGATACACTCTACTTTTCATTACAATCTATGAGAAAATAAAAGGGAGGAGAAAGGAATGTGTTAAATCAACGAAGTTCCACTTGAGAAGAGTAATCGGGGATTAAATTTTTTTTTATTCAGACGGTGGCCGCGCGCCTGCTGAATGGTGGGCGGTATGTTTAAATAAATAAATAAATAAATAAATATTGCTGGACATTTCACACAGCATCATGTAGTCCCAAGCTAAGCAGAGCTTGTGTTATGGCAACCACATGACTGATATACTACTTATACATTTTTTTTTTTGTAAATACATACATAATATACATAGAAAACACCCAGACCCGAGACAAATATTTGCAAATCATACAAACATTTGTCCCGCGGCGGGGATCGAACCCGCAACCTCCTGCGTCACAGGCGGGCCTTCGCCCACTGCGCCACAGAGGTCGTCAAAGGTGTTTATCCGATACTAGCAGCGCCCTCGCGGCGTTGCCCCCGTAGTGATGGTTTATGGTGATGATGATGATGATGATGAAAAGTAGCCTATAACCTTCCTCAAGAGTTTAGCTATCAAATACAGAAATAATTTTTCAAATCCGACTGGTAGTTCCTGAGATTTCATTTCATTTCATTTATTTATTTATTTCTCTCACAAACAATATAAATATAAATAAATAGCTAAATAAATCTACAGAATAATGAATATTAAAAACGTTGTAGGTAGCTATTATAAAAACCTGTTTTGTGAGATTAGCGCGTTCAAACAAAAAATCTCTTCCGCTAGAATTGCTCAATAGTTCCACGAAAACAAACTAGATGGCGCCAGTAGACCGTCGTTCTAGATCGCGCTGACGAAAACGCACAGGATTTTATCAGGTTGGAATTACAATTATGTATGGATAGAAAACTGCAGAGTAATAAATCTCTAAATGTGATTACAACTGTGTAGGCATGGGTAATATACCTTTTACAGAATATCATATCGAAACCATATATTAAATAACGATATCGGATTTCATAACTATATATTTTCTGAAACCATATATTGGCGTACGTATAGGGTTCTCGATAATTGTAAGACGTTTCTCTAAGTGTAGGTATACGATTGGTAGTTTACGATACAGCGTTTTTTAAACAATATCGATATCAATGAACTTTCCTTCATACATTTTCCTGGCTTTCTGTTTATTTTTGTGACTTTTAATTTTTTTTTTTGTAATACCTACTCACAAACTTGCTTCACAACACAATTTAAATATGTTAGGCATTCATGTACCTACTTAGGTAGGTACCTACCTACCTACAATGATGTAGGTACTAAATACCTGCACGATAGGTAGGTATCCGACTATCCAAAGATCCAAACACTCACACCATAGTCAGGCACATGAACACAGCTATAATATTTTTATTTACACATTTCCAGAATAAAAGTTACAAAAATAAAATATTTACAGAAATGTTTCCCTAAAAAGTCTTTTACACATTATTTACACAGTTCGACACTATCAAGACACTATCCTAATATCCTTTCATTAAAACAGACGAGTAAACGCTTGCACTGCGCAATTGTTTAGGTACATGCAACTGATTGATTCAAAATAAATCGTCAATTTTCAAAAACAAAACAAACGAATTTTCTAGTTCAAGGCCAAAGTTCAACCTGCACAAAAACAATACGTTTTATTAAAGTTATTATTGCCCTGCACATAAAGTTGAATGTTAAAACATTTTGTCTACAAATACGTTAGGATGAATTTGCATCTCTCATACATAACATAATTTTAAGGTTCAGATTTAGAACGATACTTACGATTAGCTTGTTCTCTTTCATTTACTACACCCTCGCGCTCTTTCATTCATGATGAGTTCAAAAATCTATTCGACTGCGATACGATACGAAACGATACGACTGAATCAGTAATATCGTAATATCAGTATCAAGTAAAAATATCGTATCGGGGCGTATCGGTGTGATGCGCGGATGTGCGTCATATTGAAAATATCGTAATATCAGTATCAAGTAAAAATATCGTATCGGGCGTATCGGTGCGATGCGCGGATGCGCGTCATATCGAGAATATCGAAATATATGGTTTCAGTACAAGCCGATATCGATATCCTGATATTGTACCGATATATGGATTTGATAACTGTATACGATATATCTCACCCACTCCTACAACTGTGGTATTTTTGGAAGAGTCCTCCCTCATTCATCTTGGTAGATTTGAGTTGAATGTGGAAAGTAGTTGTACCTCAAAAGTGCGCGGCAAAGATAATTCAAAGACAATTCCGGCGCACTTAAAGGGGATTAAAAACTCATTACTGCCCGCTAAACTTATAAAGAGGATTAAAAACTCATTACTGCCCGCTAAAAGTTCCTTGAAGAGGAATCATCTACTTTGGGCGCACTTAAAGGCGAACAAAGTCGTCCTTTTCCAATAGATGGAATGAAATAGTAGATTGTATTATAAGGGGGCAAAATAATATTTTGACGGCGAGGGCGCTTTTTTGAATCCAGAGCGAAGTGAAGGATTCTAGAGTAGAATCCCGAGCGTAGCGAGGGATTCTTTAGTAGAATCCTGAACGAAGCGAGGGATTTAAAGTACGTCGCCCGAGCCAAAAATATATTTTGCGCCCGAGTGATACACTCTACTTTTCATTACAATCTATGAGAAAATAAAAGGGAAGAGAAAAGAATGTGTTAAATCGACGAAGTTCCACTTGAGAAGAGTAATCGGGGATTAAATTTTTTTATTTAGACTTTTTATCTGATACTAGCAGCGCCGAGTAGTGATGGTTTATGGTGATGATGATGATGAAAAGTAGCCTATAACCTTCCTCAAGAGTTTAGCTATCAAATACAGAAATAATTTTTCAAATCCGACTGGTAGTTCCTGAGATCGAAAACGCACAGGATTTTATGAAGTTGAAATTACAATTTTTGTATGCTATGCTATGCTATGCTATGCTATGCTATGCTATGCTATGTTATGCTATGGTATGCTATGCTATGCTATGCTATGCTATGCTATGCTATGCTATGCTATGCTATGCTATGCTATGCTATGCTATGCTATGCTATGCTATGCTATGCTATGCTATGCTATGCTATGCTATGCTATGGTATGCTATGGTATGCTATGCTATGCTATGCTATGCTATGCTATGCTATGCTATGCTATAGTATGCTATGCTATGCTATGCTATGCTATAGTATGCTATAGTGCTAAGAGTCCTCCCTCATTCATCTTGGTAGATTCGAGATGAATGAATGTGGAAAGTAGTTGTACCTCTAAAGTGCGCGGCAAAGATAATTCCGGCGCACTTAAAGGGGATTAAAAACTCATTACTGCCCGCTAAATTTATAAAGAGGATTAAAAACTCATTACTGCCCGCTAAAAGTTCCTTGAAGAGGAATCATCTACTTTGGGCGCACTTAAAGGCGAACAAAGTCGTCCTTTTCGAATAGATGGAATGAAAAAAACTTTATGTACACTGCTCACAATGGCATTCGTGAAGTTAGCCGTTTCGATGCGCACTGTAGCTTTTTCATACAAAATTTTATACTGCGCAGCGAAAAGCCTAACTTTACGAATGCCTATTCATTGTGACAACTGAAAAAAGTTTAAGACACAGACCAGCAGGTTGATTGTATAACCTCAAAAAAAAAAACCTCAAATTGGTCTCAATCTGTTAAAACGATCGCTTATGTATCTCTTAAAATTTGTATTTTAGCAGTTAGATTATACTAACCTGGAGACAAAACAGTGATGGCCGCTTGCACCGCATTCCTAACCAGATTATCCAGCGCAAACATCCAATGTGGTTTAATGCTATGCATCCTCAGCACCACATTCACTGCCTCTTGGAACATGTATATAGCCGAGTGTAGCTCGTTTATAGCATTTGAATCGAAGTCTAGCTCTTCTTTCAGTGTGGTGATGGCTTGTTCTATGATACTGCGGTTTTGGTCCATTATGTAGCCTTTTAGTGCGCATCGGAGGGTTTCTAGGTGGTTCTAAAATATAAACAAGCAACTTTATTTGCTGAGTAAAAAGTGATCGTAATGTAAAGCCTGTAAGTATCAAGATTTCGCAGCCCTAGATGAAAACCCCGGTACAGTTGTTCTATCTCACGAAGTCCGTTTGGTCTTAATTGTGTGTGTAGATGCACATGCACGTTGTTTCTGTGTGCGTGGACCGATTCTGCACGCTCCCAAGCTTACGCACACAGAAACAACGTGCATGTAAACACATACACAATTAAGACCAAACGGACTTCGTGAGATAGAACAACTGTACTTTACTCAAAACTTGCCTAAATGGAGTAAGTTGCATTTTCGAGTTCCTAAACTGAATACTCATACAGTGATTCAAATGAGTTAATTGAACAAGCTTGAAAAAATGTTAGGTACCTACCTCCATGAATATAATATTACATTTTTCATAGTCTGTCATAGATTTCTAAATCTTTGAGTTGTGTAAAAATAGAGTAGGTGTTCAGATTTTCTCTTACTACTTATACTAAACATACTAAAAAGCACAAATATATTACCATAGTCAAGACAGTGTTGCCAAAGTCTTGTTGAACGCTTAGCATCCATTTTGAGCAGATCTTCTCGCTGTCCTGCTCTAACACACGTGAAAGAGTGAGACGGCGTTGTGAATCTTTCTTCAGCAAGTAAAAGCCGTCAGATTCTATGTCGATTGAAGAACGTGGCACGCTTGTCATATCCACCTGTAAATAATGAAAATATTTTAAATATTGCTTCTCTAACAATTTGTTGATAATACTGATCATACACATAATCATATTCGATATTATAATGAAAGGGTGCGAATTTTGCGAATTAATGTGAACGTTAATAGATAGATAGATGGATAGATAACTCTTTATTGTGTCCAACTTAATACTAACACAATAAAAATATAACAAAGAGAAAAACTAAGAAAAAGTAGGTACAATGGGCGGCCTTATCACTATAAGCTCCAAAACTACTGGACTTACGTGTAAAAAAATCTTTAACCACTTGAAAGGTACATCGTTCCAGATAGTTCCGCTATGCTTGATTCTCGCTATGCTCGGATTCACACTATCTCAGCCTTAGGTATAATCAGTCTTAGGTATAATAAAAATTTAACAAACCTCTGGTGAAAGCAGACCGCCCGACGAACTTCTTCTATTTAAAAGAGTGTCACCAGCATCCATTTCGTCAGTGGACGGCGTATTAGGCATTGTGCTAAAACATATTCACAAATAACTATCATGTAAATAAAATTGAAACAAATAAAGCGTCCAATTTATGCAGTATTATGAACTTGAGCGATACACGAAAAGTTATATTGAAATGTGATTTTGATGAGCCCTTTCAAAAGCTTTTTATGACAAGTGCACACAAAAGTACGAATGTGTACGTAATTTTACGAGCGTGTACGTAACTGAAATGAAAATATGAAGACAAAAAGCAGGTGTTTCTGTGCATGACATGCCAGCAATGTGCAATGTGATATGTTCTTCATAGAATACTATATTTAAGATACAAAATGATATGGATCTGTTGATAATTTGTAGCGAGAGTCGAGATTTTCCCCCTGCTTTTACACTACTATGCTGCGATCGAGACAGCAATAGCTATCGACCAGGGGCCCTAGCCATATTACACGATCTATCGTCGCTGTAGAACGATTTATCGTCGCTGTAGAATAGAACACTTCAAAATGTATAGGAATTGACGTTCTGACCACGTGACTCATCTACTTGAAACGTCAAATCCTATACATTTTGAAGTGTTTCTATTCTATCGCGACGATAGATAGTGTAATATGGCTAGGGGGGCAGGTTCTTTTGACCTTGGTCGAATGAAGCCGATAACGATAGAGCCCGGCCGCTCTGTAATGCTGTCTCGCTCGCACGACTGCTTTAGTTGCTCTATCTGTCCTTGTCTATTAGCAAATTCAAGGTGCGTTCGAGACTATGTTCTGAGAGGCACTGAGGGCAGGTTTGTCCCCAGGACTCAGTACAAATTATTTATTTCAAAAAAGGGGTAAGTACATAACTTAAACAAGTTTACATTATTACTAATACTAGGGTGGTACAGATGTATGTAAAGGATTAACACTCAGTAGGAACAGGCATTTTTTTGAGTCACCCTTTTTGAAAAGATCATTGCATAATTGGTAATAGAATTCTATGAAATCCCAAGAAATCTTATGAAATGCGTACAATTACCTGCTGTTGGAATAATCCGGTGGGTATATCAGTATCGGTGAGAGCATCGAGGACGCGGTCCGCGTGATGGTCGGGTTAGATCGCACTGTCTTCACCCTTGACGGAAAAACAACGCTTAGGTGCAAAGCAATCGACATGTTATTACAACTGTTATGAATGCTTGTAGTGAAATTGTGGTCCAGTGCCGGCATTCGGTGATTGAGTGGTTTTGGTGGATAGCCAACCTACATTAACGTATTTCCTTTCTAACTTGTCTCAAACCTGAAATTGGCCTCAAACTGTCAAAACGTTCGCGTTGGTATCTGTTATCGCGTTCGGTCTCGTTGAGATGAGAGTGACAGAGCTACTTGTGTGGTCACTGAACTGTCATTTAAGTTTGAGACCGATTTTGGTCGCTATCAAAGATAGACAATCAAGGGGCATAATGTAACTTGCAATCGTCATCGATAAATCAAGGAAGTAAACCGAAAAGACTGTTAATTCTAGTTCGTAGAGTTTTTGGTCAGATCAGACGATGGAGGTTTTGGGCCCTTTGGCTGAGCGCACACCTATCTGCACCGAATTCTCGAAGTACTGCTAGATTTGGTCCAATCGGACGATTCGAAGCGGGCAGGTGTGCGAGGGAGCAGTGTGAAGGTAGATCGGGCGCGGAGGTTTCATACGATTTCAAACAAAAAAAAATCTAAAGTTCATTTCGGTCGATTCGTTCGGCGCGGATAGGTGTTCAGCCACCTTTTGAAGGTTACAGTTATGTTTACAAGCTTCGGGAAGAACGTTAACTTTTATAGCGATTTTTTAAATGTCTCCCTTTAGAACAATGTCAATGTTCTAAAGGGAGTTGTGGTCATGATGACCTTTTTTGAATGCGTTGCATTAATCGCTACGCAATCAGCTCTAGTTTTAAGTTGGTTGAAAAAATGTATTTAATCTTATCTCTTCAGCCGTGGCTTCATCAATAGGTGAACACTAAAGTCAAACTTAACAGAAACGATGAGGGATTAGTGTTCTTCAGCCAGTGGCGTAACTATAGGGTGGCAGGGGTGGCCAAATGCCACGGGCCCCCGACCCCAGAGGGCCCCGGCTCAAGAGGCCGCGAGCTCGTGATGATTTTTACTGATAGGGCCAGGGACGTATATAAGGGGGAGGGGGGGTTTAGGGGGTTCAGACCCTCCCCCCCCTCCTTAGCAATAGCATAAAAAAAACTGGCGGAACAGGTATTTCCGTTCGTAAACAGATGGTTCATGACGTCCAAAAAAAAATATTAAACTAGGTACACCCGATGATGTTTTGTATTTCTCGAGTTATGTTTTTTAATGTTTTTTTTTAGCATGCTTGGCCAGAACAATTTTTTAAACTTATAAAAAAATTGGGAACTATAAAAAACCACAACTTCTATTATTAAATACCCCTGGGCGTAATGTTAATCTTTGTACATTTTGGAACCAGTGTAAGAAAAGCCTACCTAACTAACAACAACTAAAACAAACTCATTTGGTTGTAAGTGTGATAGACATCAAGACTTGTGTAATTTATTAGTAATCTAATGACTAATTATTATTGACAGACCATTTTCTGAGACTGGCCTTGCGATTTTTAACTTTACAGGAAACTGTAGGTATTCTTTAAAACTCGAAGGGATAATCCGTTACAATAATTGGGATTCTGGGAATAAATCCTCGAGGCGATTTCAGGCAAACATTTCCTAGTGTCACATTTGTCTTTAAAAAAATTCGGCTCGCTTCGCTCGCATACAGCTTCATGACTGTTTTGCGAGCAAAGTGCGTTACGTCTGACCGCAGAATAGGAACCGATCCATTTCTTTGAGTACCATAAGAAAAATCATGTGTCACTTGTTGCGTTTATCTTAAAAAAATTAAGCTCGCTTCGCTCGCATATTAGCTTCATGAGTATTTTGCAAGCAAAGTGAGTTAAGTATGACCGCAGAATAGGAACCGACAAAAAGCCATCCTTTTATTTGAGCACTTAAGCAAAATCAAATGTTAGGTACGTGTTGCATTTGAGATTGGAAATTGGTTCGCTCCGCTTGCATAATAAAATCGGAACCGACAAGCAGCCAGGCTTATGGTGCTCAAAAGCATCATAAGAAAAATTAAAAATCACGTGTCATTTGTTGCATTTGTCTTTAAAAAATTTGGGCTCGCTTCGCTCGCATATAAGTTTCATGAGTATTTTGCGAGCGGACAGTAAACCAAGTTTCAAGCCCGGGAATCGATGTCGTTAACGCGTTGCGTTGCGTGCGAGTACGGTAGCCCTAACGCGTACGAAGTCGCGGGTCACAATGTATTGAACCTATCTATGGGGTGGCAAAAGCCAGGCTGGCCCGGGGTTCTGAGTTAACATACGCCACTACTTGGTTGGAACCCTTCAACCCCCCTCCCCCCGGATCTACAATTTAAGTGCGGCAGAAAACTAGTCAATCTTTGTATTTTGGAACCCTTGGACCCCCCCTTATCAAAGCTATAGCTACGTCCCTGGATAGGGCCCCATCAAAAGAATTTGCCACGGGCCCCAGACGATATAGTTACGCCACTGTCTTCAGCCGTGGCTTCATCAATAGGTGAACACTAAAGTCAAACTTAACAGAAACGATGAGGGATTAGTGTTATCATGTTTTTTTACCATTATTTGATTATCAAATGTGTTGGGGCAGCCACCATAATTGATGATTTTGGGTTTTACTTCACTGTTACTTAACTTGGTTATGTCAAAACGATTTGCTCAATTCAAATAGAATTACCAAACGCTAATTTTGTTGTCGGTTTGTCGCAATTACCTACTCGTAAATCAAAGGATCTTCCTGCTTCGATTTCTGGATCAAGAATGCATTTTTAGTGCTTATGTAAGTATGAACAGGGTCTAAAAGGCTCGGGGCTATTGGCTCAAAAATCTAGTATAAAATTAGTCAAATTAACTCATAAGCACATCACATTTATGAAGTAACTGAAAACAATTTCACTACAAAACAAAACTTAAACACACAAAATATCCCTAATGTACACGTCAACAAATACATTAAACTAACACCTGCATCGGAATGGTTGAAAGGGCTAATGAGTTATGCCAATTGATTCAGTGGCGGATTATCCTTAAGGCAAACTAGGCAACTGCCTAGGGGCGCGAGGTTACAGAGGGGCGCGCAACTCCGGGCGCAGGCCAGACAGAAGAAACGCAAGACGAGGACGCGTCGTTGCGGACAGCGCCAGCGAACAGCGTCGCGCCCGCGCCCCGTCTCTTCTGTATATTTTGCGTCGCGACGCTTCTAGGTATACATTTTGTATGAAAGGGACGCGGAAGAGACAAATGTCCGCGCCCCGTCTGCGTCTTACGTCTTTTCTGTGTGTCCAGCGCCCTACGTCACTCTATCCAATTCAAAAAAGACAGAAAATTTACGATGTTTGAGGTGTGGGCCGCGGGGGCGCCCCGTATGGCCGCGGTCGGGGTGGCGGTGGCGCGGAGGGCGCGGGTCGGTCGTGAGCCGTGCGACAGGGATGATAATCGCGTCGCGATCATAGACGTACGTACGATCTTGCAATTTTTTTGGACCGATCGAAAGTCATTAGTTTTTCCAGCGGATCGATTGAATTTAATCAGATATAGCCGGATAGAAATAAACCGACAAGCACTGAGCCTTTTTTTTGAGCACCGCAAACAAACTCAAGTGTCACATTGTTGCAATTGTCTTAAAAAAAATCTGCTCGCTTCGCTCGCATTTAATTTCATAGGAAGGTATGTTGCGAATAAAGTAAGTTATGTCTGACCACAGAATGAGAACCGACAAGCATCGAGCCTTATCTTTGATCACCGCAAACAAAATCAAGGGCCACATGTTGCATTTACCTTTAAAAAAATATGCTCGCTTCGCTCGCATTTAACTTCATGTTATAATATTAGTAGAAATATTGCGAGTAAAGTGAGTAATGTCTGACCACAGAATAAGAACCGACAAGCAGCAAGCTTTTTCTTTGATCACCAAAAACCAAAAAGTGCCACGTTGCTCTTAAAAAAAATCTGCTCGCTTCGCTCGTATTTAACTTCATATTATAAGTAGATATATTGCGAGTAAAACTGAGTTATGTCTGACCACAAAATAAAAACCGACAATCAGGGAGCTTTTTCTTTGATCACTGAAAACAAAATAAAGTACCACATGTTTACTTTATCTTAAACAAAAACTGCTCGCTTCGCTCGCATTTAATTTCGGATTATGAGTACATTTTATATTGTGAGTAAAGACAACCATCGAGCTTTTTATTTGATCATCGAAAACAAAATCAAGTGCCACATGTTGCACTTGTCTTACAAAAATTCGGTAGATTGTCATTTTTTCAGCACTTATTAGGCGCAGGCCAGATAGAAGAGACGGGGCGTATACATTTGTCTCTTCCGCGTCCCTTTCATACAAAATGTGACGGCGCCCCGTCTCTTCTGTATGTTTTGCGGCGCGACGCTTCTATACATTTTCTATGAAAGGGACGCGGAAGAGACATAAATGTCTGCGACGCGTCCTCGTCTTGCGTCTTTTCTGAATGTCCAGCGCCTTAGACATTCTAGAATTCTAGATCCATTGCAAATGTCTCCTTAGGTGGTCAGAGCAGAGCTACCCCCTTGGGTAGTCAGACAGAGGCTTGTCCAAATACGGTATTTGATGGTTTTTGTTACCAGATGGGGGGGGGGGGGGCGCCTATGTGGAGCTTGCCTAGGGCGCTCTTGAAGCTTAATCCGCCCCTGAATTGATTTCATGTAAAACTCAAAAACCATGGTTATTTTGGTAGCTTTTTAGTAACAAGCAAACATCATCTATTTCACTCTATCACAATAACAATGGCAGAGATAGAAATACTTGATGTCTCTTTGTTTTGTTCAGTTAAGGCTGTTTGTCCATCACAGCTGAACGAAAAGAAATAAGAAAATGAAAAACAATAATCAAACTATTTTTTAGAACTGAGTGCCTAGTACGAGTTTGTTTCACTATTTTGTATCGACTTTATATACGTGGATATGTGTATGGGATCAGCCACACAAGCCCTAACGTTTAAGTTTCACGTTTTCGCCACTAGTTGGCGCTGTTCTACAAAAAAACTCGTACTAGGCACTCTGCGGAGCTAGATATTTACTCTCAACACTCGACTCGAATTCAAAAGTAACTTCTGATGCGACTTAGCATGAATTCAATAAGAATACTCTAGCTAGAATGGTAGACTAGTGTAAGACTTAGATTTTATTTACCAATTTCGATCCAAATCAATCCAGTGCGATAAAAATAGTGTAAAGTCATCCTCGCACAAAGCAGAAACGCTAGTTATGCGAGCGTGACAGCAATATTTTATTTGTGCGTGAGTGACAGAATTAAAAGTGACGGGATTTTATATTCGATAGGAGAGTCGGGAGTAATTCGCTTCGCTTTTGTGGACAAAGAGCCTTAGGCCTATTACTAAAGCCGCCTTTCACCGAGTCATTGTAATGGTATGTATGATAAACACATCACACAACGCACAACTCTAGTAGTTCAAATGCCATGCGTAAGGTTTGAAAAAAAAAAGAAAATTGTAGTTTACTAGTCCATGCTTTCAACTAAGAAAAGCAATTATTGTGCTTCTATTGTGTTAAGAATTCTTTGATTGAGACAATGCCTTAAAACCGAGAGAAGTAATTTTTTCGCTACGTATTTTTAGTTTTTTTTTTAAGTTCTATTTGGCCAAGAATAATAATTAGGACAAGAATACACTTTAAAAGCTTAATTTTCGTAGGTACTATTTCTTGTTCAAAATAATATGAATGGATTATTAGGTACTTACCTATTATTTAAAAATACTATTTTCTCAGTTCAATATATTTTACAAAAACGATCATTATTAATCATACTTATATATAAACCAGCTGCTGCCCGCGGCTTCGCTCGCGTGGTACCCGGATAAAAAGTAACCTATGTTACTCTCCAGCCCTCCAACTATCTCCACACAAAAAATCACGTCAATCCGTCGCTCTGTTTTGACGTGAAAGCAGGACAAATAAACAAACAAATAAACACACTTTCATATTTATAATATGGGTACAGATGTGCCGCCACAAAAATACCAATCTAAAGTATATTAAAGACATTGTCTCAACCAAAGAACACATTACTCCATACTCACTCGATTTCAGGGCTGCTAGGCAGGCCGCCCGGCATGTTTGGTTCTGATATCTTCTTGTGGGCCAATGGACGAGCCTTGTCGGCCGGGACGGATATGCTTCGGCTATAGTCCATGCTGCTGCCGAGACGGCTCGTGGGTTTCTTCTTTCTACAATTTAACACAAGATTCTAGTCATCATCATCATCATCTCCTTGCCCTTTTCCCACTAGGTGGGGTCGGCACAGCATGATCTCCTCTTCCATTCCCTCCTATCACTCGTCATCTCAGTAGTCACTCCTTTCACACGCATGTCCTCTCTCACACAATCCATCTATCTTTTCTTTGGCCGTCCTCTACCTATGTATCCTTCTACATTCAGTCATCCAAGTTAAAATAGTGTGTTAAAATGTTTAGAGAAACAGAAGGGTGAGTTTAGAAATAGCGGATATTTACATACATACATAAAATCACACCTCTTTCTCACAGGGGTAGGCAGAGACCACGGATTTCCACTTGCTACGATCCTGACACACCTTTTTCGCCCTTTTCACTCTCATAATTTTTCTCATACAAACTCGCCGGTTTAGGGTACTTTTGACCTGGCCTTTCTAAAAAATATCAGCAATTTGATCCAGCAAATCACGGATTACCAAACATAATACCACGATCCTAACATACTTATTTAGCCTCATCCAGAGGACGACATTGTCGTCGATTTAGATTTTTTCAGAAATCAATGAGTCTTAAAGGCTGTCGTTTTCATGTTGACATGCCTCTCATCGCTCCTCTGGAAGAACTGCAGCTTGGGGTATCATTTTCAGTCCCTTATCAAAGATTTCTAACTCCAGAGAACCTACTCTTATATTTTAAAAAGTAAAATCAAATCAATACAACAAAATACATAAATATTGGTGGACATTGCACCTTACCCTAAATTAAACAAAGCTAGGCTTATAGTATAGAAACCAAATGACTTCGAAAGAGGGGATTTGTTTAGGTGAATATTGCGCTAAGCACTAAGTGCTTAAGCGAGCTGAATTGCACTTTGTTGCGTCGCAGCAAAAGTTGCTATTTATATATATTCTGTACGTATTAATTCTGTAGTTAGTAGAAGTACTTACTCGCATAAAAATGGGTCTTCCAGTAACTCGGCTGCGGTGGCGCGTTGCTCTGGTTCGGGTATGAAACAGCGAAGGATGAAGCTTTTCGCTTTTGGAGTTAGCTCGCTCGGAATCTCAGGGTGTATCTTGTAGTATCCGACCTAGTAAAGAGAAATAGATGTATCTTGTAAAGCAAAACTTTTAATTGAATATTATTTTTTAATTCGTTTTATAGCAGAGTAGTGAACGCCCGCGGCTTCGCCCGCGTGGACTACTATCTGTTTATCTCACGGGAACCAAACCTTTCTCCGGGATAAAAAGTAGCCTGTGTTATTCCAGAACATAAACTATCTATATTCCAAATTACATCGAAATCGGTTCAGTAGTTATAGGGATACATGGTAACAAACATTCCAACATACACACACATAGACTTTCGCCTTTATAATATTAGTAGGATCATCTAGGTGGCTCAAGAAAGGTGGCTAAATAAAAAGTTAAAAAAACCAACTTCAATGTTTTGAGCTGAGCAATTTTCTGCACTTTCGAGGTTCATTCCTGTTTATAACTCCGAAGATCCTCGACAGATCCTTGCCAAGTATACCCTTTCAATCAAAAAATGAATTTTCCAAATCGGTTCAGGCGTCTTCGAGTAATCGGTAACGGAATTGAGATCCTCCATTTTTTGAAGTCGGTTTAAAACCGAGCGTACTTGCTCAACATTAACACCATAACTACACGCTAAAACAATGTTTATGGTGTAGGAAATAGAGCACATAATACCTTGAATACAGCAGCTTGCGGTGAACCCAGTTCTATGAAGGGAGGGTTGCCTGTAGCCATTTCTACAACCGTACATCCCAATGACCAAATATCAGCCTGGAAATGAATATAAATGGTTGAAACAACAAAGTATTGAGTCGAAATAGATATCTACATAATGTGGATTTGGGTGTTAGTATTTCATTCATTCCTCAACCACCTAAACATATTTGTAAAACTTGAAATAGATGATGAGAAAGTCAAACAGTAAAATAACAGCATTATGTACCTACTTGAAACAGTACAATAAGCTAACAAATCAGTAGGTAACTCTGACTTTTGCATAGTAGGTTTTGGATTCTTTTCCCATCCAGAAAGAACATTTTTGTGAAGACTTTTGTATATAAATAGCTTGCTTAGACGTTCTTGATTGATCGTTGAAGTAAAGCAACATTGTGCGCGGTCACAATATGGAAATTTCTAAAATATAGGTAACAAGCGGACGCCCGCGGCTTCGCCCGCGCCACTATTAGTTTTTATCCCACGGGTACTGTGCATTTTCCGGGATAAAAATTCTATGTCCTATTCCCGGTTATAATCTATCTATATTTTAAACAGGCAAATCGGTTCAGTGATTGTCGAGTTTTAGAGGAACAAACATACATCTAAACATCCAAACTTTAATGTGATCTTTAACCAAATTAGTGTGATGGTAATAAATAAAAACCCCTTTGTACACTGTAAACTTTTCTATGGGCCGATGTATTAAACTTACAGGAGCTCCATATCCCCTTTGTCCTTTATCAATGACCTCTGGAGCCATGTACTGGAGGGTGCCAGCAAAAGTCTCAGTAGATGGACATAAACCAGCGAGCCGCTTCGAAGTGCCGAAATCTGATATCTTCACCACTCCACTATAAGTGTTCACTAACACGTTGTCGCCTTTTATGTCGCGATGTACGATTTTCTGATCGTGAAGGTACTTTAGACCTGGAAATAAATGTGCAGTGTACATCTTAGTAGTTCAAGATTGTTTAGTTTTTTGTTCTAAGATTATTGGCTTTACCTACCGCCTCTCAACATAAATTCGCACGATGGCGATATTTTAAATGGTGATTTTTACAGAAGTTGAGAGAAGTTTTGAAGTTTTCAAAAGTGTTTTTACGTTTGGGATAAGAGGCTGTTTTAGCTCAATATGATGGTGCCTCAACTTTCGATCCGAAGGCCGTAGTTTCGAATCCCAGTACATCAATTTTTCAATAAACAAAAATAATATGCGCACCAACTCTCGGGTAATCAACATAGCCAAACGGATTAGCACGTTGAAGTGGCAATGGGCAGGCCATATAGCACGCAGAACAGATGGCCGATGGGGCCTAAAAGTTCTCGAGTGGAGACCACGGACCGGCAAGCGTAGTTTTGGACGTCCACCGACATGTTGGACAGACGATCTTGTAAAAACTTTAGGTCGGCGGTGAAAGCAGGCCGCTTCCAACCGCAACACTTGGAAATTTTTGAGGGAGGCCTATATCCAACAGTGGACGTCCAACGGCTGAGATGATGATGATAAAGCCCTAAACGGTAACGGAAACATTGTGAAGAAACCCGCGGCTTAGTCAGCGGGCTTAAAAAGGTCGCAATAGCAGAATCACAGTAGAAATAGAACTATATGCCGTCATATCTTTTCACTCTTAGTAAATGAAAAGAGACGGCATAATATAGCTCAATTCCTATTGAGATTCTGTTTTAACGACCTTTTTAAGCCGCAGATCCGCACTTATTGACCACGTCCACGTGCTGTATAAGGGTCAAAATCAGAGAGGTGAACATTTTGCTTCTGATAACATTTTTGTGTAACAAATAACATGAAAACAGTAACATACGCGTTTAAATATACTGATATCATCTCAAAGTATATGCACCTCGCGTGTTTATTTTTAGTAATTATGTTTTGATTGATTTTTGAACAAAAATATGTCTAAATCGTCATTTTGGGAACGCGTCCATATACCATGTTTCGTAATTCAGATTTGTCAATAAAGAAAACGAAGATAAAATATCAATCGAATGTCTGTAATATTAGCTTAACATTTCTTTAAAATATTAGAATTATCGTTAAATGAATTCAAAACATTTAAATTTTCATTTTTGGGCTATTGAAATGCTGTCTGACATTTATAAAATCATTTCGTGAACGTGGTCAATATTGTTTTATAGAACTAAAACAAAGCATTGCGCAGATGTCGCAAAAACGAAAATGTGAAGTCCACAAGTCAAAATAAACAATGTTCAATGTTTTTTCGGAAATAAATACTTTATTTTGCTGATAAGTACCGTTAATTTGATAAAATGTCTAGCGTACCTTAATTCCCTGTCATTACGGGAACGCTGTTTGCTAATTAGTTTTTTGAAATAGCATGTTTTTTGTGTAATTCTGACAAATATCACGGCTCACTTGTTATTAACCTCTAAAACCGGCATCAAAAATAGCGTCATGATGCGTGACGTGAAAAAATCTGTCGTAAAGTCATTTCGGGAACGGTCATTTTGGGAACGTTTCCGTATATGACAGGCGTTCCCAAAATGACAATTTGTGTATGAAATTCAATGTAACTGCATAGTCAATAGTTCATTAGTAAGTTCGTATGAGCTAGTGGCCAATTCTGGTGACGGAGTTTTTAGACCACCTAAAAGCCTCCGTCATGGCTCAACGACTTAAAAGCCAAGACGGACAATTTAACGTGCCCCCCGAAGCACGGAAGGGCTCAGCTCGTAATGCCACTTGCGGTCACCCATCCAAATAGTGACCGCGCACAACGTAGCATAAAGGCCTACCCTGAGCCAAACACTGTATTTTCCTGTCTACACGGTGAATTTTTGAGACGGGGCAGTAAGGACAGCTACCTTAACCGTTGTAGCTACAGGAAAACGTTCTTAGGAGACTATTCTTAATTTTGAAGATATTTCGACCTGCATTCACAGATCTTGAAAAAAATGTACAGTCAGCGAGAAAATGGGCAATTTGCACAAAAACTTTTTTTGATGACAATCGATCTTGTTTCATCTGAGGATTAAAAGACTCTAAAAGACCAACTGAGGCAAGAGTACTAGAAAAGTCAGAAAACCTAAAAAACTTTTACGTACTTGTACGAAATGTATTCGTACGTTGTAATTTTTCATCATTTTGTCGAATCATCATCATCTAGTAGTTCGCCCCGAACTGAGATCTCGCGCACCGTTGTGTTGATAGCCTAGATTTGGACTTGTTTCTGACTACCCCTATACCTACGTTAAGTGCTCCTTCTAGTGTTTACCACACAATTATATCTAATGCGCTACCTCAGTATGGTAAAGATTATAGGCATGCATGCAATACATTAAGTCGTGTCGTGTTTATATTCAATAGTTGACACCGCGCTTCGTACCGCGTCTCAGGGAAGGCCTCTTAGTTCGAGAATTTATTAAAATAGCAGTTCAATACAAAATGTATGAGAAAATCAATTCCCTCCCCTCCCCCTCCCTCTCCCCCTCCCCTCCCCCTCCCTCTCCCCCCTCCCCTCCCCCCTCCATCCCCTCTCCCTCCCTCCCCCCGCCCCTCCCCTCCCCCGCCCCTCCCCTCCCCCTTCCCTCCCCCTCCCCCTCCCCCTCCCTGGTTTCCCCACGATGTTTTCTTTCACCGTTTAGAGCTCGTGTTAATGCGCATTTAAATTTTTCTAATCGAAAAATCCATTGATGAGCACGGCCAGGGTTCGAACTTACGACCTATGAATCAAAAGTCGAGCACTCTTCCACTCGGCCAACACGGCTTTTATTTTCAATCTCAAGAAAAAATATCAAGTAGCAATTAAAATCATTGCAAACCAAACCACAACGATGCCACATTCTTTGTCTGTTAACCAGACCTACGAATACATCGAAACTCTATGAAACGGGAGCTCTCTCCATACTTCCGTTAATTGGTTTCCATAATTTTTCTTTTTCACTGTATTTCAAAAACTATAGAACCTAGAAGAAAACTAAAAACCATTTTGGAATGTATAAATTGAGTACTTTCATATGACACCCCACTCAATATATTTGGGTAACTTTGAAAAAAATTTACCCCCTTGGGAACCCCATATCTTTACAACCCCTTCATCGATTACGCTCATATGCTCCACAGCAAATTTCCATAGCACAACCTATTGACCTATCAAGTTTCATACAGATTGGATAAGCGGTTCGACAGTTATGCGAGAACATAAAAATGAAACATACAAACATACAAACATACAAACATACAAAGCAAAATCGCCTAACTTGCCACTAAGATCTTCGCTCGCTTCGCTCGCTCGATCGATAATTCTTCATCTTTTTCACTTTCAAAACTTTCACGTGAGTAATTCCTGTGAGTTAAAATAAAATCTTCATCTTCTTCTAAAGTTGATGTTATTTATGTTTCTAAATTGCACCATTGGATAGGTCATTTAATAATTGACATAATTGCCGATTACTTTTTCCGATTGGTTGATAAAGTGATGAGATATCTCCAAATAACTGAATTTTTGTCGTGTTTCGGAGCGAGCTGCTATCGTAAGCGCCGCGGCCAAACGCATTCTAAATTCATCTATATTTTAACGAAGCTAAGACAAATATTTGAAGTTGTACTCATCGATGTGCTAATTTTAGCTCAGGGTACGGTCTTAAGGCGCTATCTCGATCTAAAATTAGCATATTGATGAGAGCAACATCAAATATTTGACTAAGCTTCGGTAAAATAGAGATGAATGTAAATTCAAAACGTTTTAAGTTTTTTCAAAAAAAAAATTCTGCCAAAGTCCAAACCATAGCTAAAATGTCACCACAACAGAGTCGTTGGTCATTAGTAGAATAGAAAACAGACGAAAATCTAAGGTTTAGTTGACGTTTTGCTTGTGGTTGATAAAAAGTTTGGTAGTAGAATCAGCACTCAGGACTTTTAAACAAACTGTTCAAACAAACAAATAAAAATATTGCCATAGATAGATAGATGGTGCGTTCCGATCATTTAGAAAACGCTATGATCATTTAGGAAACTACAATGTCATTTTGAGAACGTTATCGTCATTTCCGGGAACGTCACTAAAACTGAAAATAAATCAATAAATAATGATTTCTCGTAAAATGTTTGCATACACAGAATCAAATGTCTTTTATACTTGTATAGTTATATTATAAGTAACCGCATAGCCCAGCTGTCAAAACAAAAAAATTAAACTTTGTATCAGAATTTAGACCAAATACAAAATAATGAAGGGTATTTTTAAAAAAGTAATGTCTTACGAATAAAAATTAAGTGAATCACAATATTTTATGATTCAGAAACAAGCTCATTACAGGTTTTCAAAAACCATTCTTTATTATATTGCTTACATATTTTTTTAAATGTATTTAAAAATCGTTCCCAAAATGACGTCCGACTAGCCCATAATTTGCATTTACCGCCACAACTTTGGAAATACGTGTTTTTTTGCGTGGCCCTTCTCAGGAAAGTTTCATAACATTTGGCGCTATAAACATCTTTTGCTAAACTCTATCAGAAGTGAAATTAATTTTTCAGATATTTGAAAACGTAAAATGCCCACCTCTCTGATTTTGACCCATAAAAGATCTAGTACAGATGTGGAACCCATTTTTTTGTACTATAAGGATGATCCTACAGAAACATAACGTACGTAGTTTTATCCCCACAAAGGGATTCCCTGTGAATGTGAAATTCAGACCTGTAACAAATGGAACAAATCGAATATCAGCAGTTCATGCAAACATTTGTTTCGCCGTGAGAATCGAACTCTCACTATCTCAGTCGAACACTCTTCATATCTGGCGGCCAACTCTCAAAACTAAAAGTGGCTAAATTATTTTTTTTTAAACTGACTTCAATGTGAGCAATTTTCTGCAACCTCGAGGTGCATTTTGTTCATAACTCTGAAGATCCTTGAGAGATCCGAAGTAGGTATAACCTTTAAAACCAAAAATTCCAAATCGGTCCTGGCGTCTTCGAGTCATCGGTGAACATACAAAAAAAAACTCTGACGAATTGAAAACCTCCCTTTTTTTGAAGTCGGTTAAAAAATTATGGCTTACCTTCTAGTATTTGTTTGGTGTAGTAAGCAATGGTAGCTTCGTTTTCTTTCAGCGGTCCCCATTTGGACCTCAGGAGTGCGGATAGCGACCCTCCAGGCACTTGCTCCATGAATATCTTGAAGTAGTTATCCTCTGATATTGAGCCGAGGTACTAAAAACAAAAGTCAAAGTCAGTCAATAAATGCGAAACGGATAACTTCACGAATGTTTAGATCAATTGAGCGTACTGTATGTTCATGTATGTTAGAGAAGTTTGACCTATCGAGATAACTCGCTTTTCGACTAGTGAAAATTTGCGCAAGCTAGGCCCACAGGTTACACACGGTTTAGGCGTTAACTTTATTTTCCGTGATCCATCTCATAAATCTAATTAGTCATGCTTTAGTAGGGATCAAGAGTACGAGTATTAACCTGCACAATATTCCTGTGCCTCAGCTGAGAATGCAGCAGAATCTCTTCATGCAACGGCTCGACGTCTTCGAGATTCCATTCCGGTATCTCTTTGACTGCGATTCTCACTGTGTATTGAGATCTTTCGTAACAAACACTTCTTCCTTTACAAAGTATCACGAGTACTAACCTGCACAATATTCCTGTGCCTCAGCTGAGAATGCAGCAGAATCTCTTCATGCAACGGCTGGACGTCTCCGAGATTCCGTTCCGGTATCTCTTTGACTGCGATGCGAACTTGTGTGTTGAGATCTCTCGCGGCGTATACTATTCCGTACGTGCCTTTACCGAGTATCACGCGTTTGTTGCAGTCGTCTAACTCGTATTCGAACTGGAAATAAAATTGAGTATAATAAGAGGTGTGTACTTATAAATGATTAGATATAGTATAAGCATGATTTAGTATTCTAAGGCTGAGGCCAAACGAGCGAAAAATGTGTCGCGTAATCTACTTTCAACAAAAACAGACAACTCATTTTGCGCCGCCGTGTAAATAAAACAGGGCCTGTATTCTACTAGATGACAACCGCTTTGGTTTGGTTCGATCTCTTAAATGTCAGCCATTTGGTGAAATAGTAGAATAGCTTTTCAAAAATTTGTTCTGCCAAAGTTCAAAACCTCACCACAACTGAGTCGTTTGTTATTAGTAGTCATGGAAACAGTCGCTTTAGTTGAGGTTGATAAAAAGTTCGGTACGAGAATCGACGCCCAGGACTTTTTTATGAAAACAAATGCAGCAGAAATTACGCAACCAAAATTACGAGACTGACAACTCAAAAAAACACGCTCGTTTGGCCTCAGCCTAAGCGTCCATTGGCTGAACGGAATTGGACGAAACGTGGAAATAAGATTATGGTAGGTATAAAAAATATGTGCAAAGTTAATGGAACTGAATAGATAACATTTATTTAGCACACACACAACATAAACAATGAAAATGAAAAAAAAAATTGGTAAGTGTTTAATGTTATTTTATTACATAAAGTAGGTGTGGGATCTCTTCTGTTAAGTTAGAAGAGACAATAGAAATATTTAGGAACCATCTGAACTCTAGAAATCCTTCAAGTCCATTATGAATAGTCTATATTAGATAGCATACAATAATAGCATGAACACATTTCTTTGTTCATAACTTTTCAAGCAAAGGTAGAAAGGTTACCTTCAACTGGTCGTGCATTCCACTAGTATCAAGGTCAGTGACCTTCTCATGGTCTGCCGTCAATTCCCCCAAAAGATCGTGGAAGCGTTGTCGGCACGCTTCCGACGGTAGAAATATTTGGAAGTCATCCGAATTCTCGCTCACGTAGAGAAATAGGCAGCGCTCGTCGCGTTTGTACAAACTGAAATACATTCAATGATTTGTTATTTGTTACAAACTGAAATATTGATCACATAAACGACTTTCACTTTGTATGTTTATGCAAATAATGATCAGAAAAAGTAAACGTATCGAAACGAAAAAGTACGTAGTGTGATAATATTGATACATCAACGAAATACTTATACGAAATACTTAGTTTAAAGCTGAGTTTAAATTTGGAACGTTACTGTAGCTATCAACAATCAAAAGTCAAAACGATCAGTTTGAACTAAACACAAAACTTTGTTGAGACAGATTTTATCGAAGGAATGGACATAGTGGAATTTTCTCACTCTATATTCAAACAGCCCAACTGGGGAAGTCTCTCCGCCTTACAGAATATCACAGCCAAATAACATCATTCTTATCGAATGGTTGTGTTCCTGCGATGAGTAAGGTTGCCAGAGATTTGCGAGGAAGCTGCGGTGACAGCTGGTGGACCAATCTGGTCCATTGTGTTGTCGGCACAGTGATAACTAAGTCTTTTAAGTAACTAAGGCTTTTAAGTCGTTAAGCCATGACGGAGGCCTTTAGGCGGCCTAAAAACTCCGTCACCAGAGTTGGCCACTTGCTCATACGATACGAAACGAGTGATAACTATTTTAAAGGGTCAGCAGAGCAAGTGTTACTCCTCTGGTGTCACAGGCGTCCATAGACCACGGTAACCGCTTACCATTAGGTGGGCCGTATGCTTGTCTGCTACCTAAGTAGAATAAAAAAATCAAAGGGCAGTTCAAAATTCTTACCTATAACTCCTAATCATATCAGAGGTGAACAACCATCGGTGCACCTGCCGGCACTTGCCCATGATAGCTTCCAGGCAAATATTTAGTATCTCTACCGATTTCTCTTCCGCACCCACATTGACATTCACATAGGACGGCATGTATACCTTTGCAGTCTCCAAAATTATCACCTGAAATTCAATAACATATTTAAAAGAAGATCGCAAAGTCCTACTTGAAAGTTTAAATTTTACTGTAAAAACTTTGATTTAATAAGTTATACGGAAGAATTAGTAGGTACCACAGAATTGAGAATAAGACTAGAACTAGTAAGTAGGCGGGGCCCGCGTAGCACCAAGTAAGCGCATTGCGCGCACTTCAACCTCCGCATACTTCAGTCGTGTTTGACGTCTTTCACAAGGAACATAGGTAGGAAAAATCAGAAAAAAATAGAAAAATGCCGTATTGTGCTATTATAAGCTGCAAAAACGATAGCCGCACCAAAAATGTAACAAAAGGGAGCATATCGTATCACCGGTAAGTATTATTTTATTGTTTTAAAGCGGTTTTGTTTGGTTTGTTTACAATTCAAAACCGTCAAACAAAAATAGACTGTGAACATTATTAGTTAAGGTCGCGTTTCTCATAAACCTCAACTTTCGCTACTCAATTAGGGATGTTACCCCATTATACTGATGAATGTGTTATCGAATACTTTATTGGTTATGATCATGTATAAATAGTATTAAGGCGTTGATTTTTTTTTTGCAATAGTGATGATTTTATTCTGAACTGGCTGACGCCCGCGGCTTCACCCGCGTGGACTACTTTTTTGTTTATCCCACGGGAACTGTGCATTATTTCGGGATAAAAAGTAGCCTATGTCCTATTCCCGGTCATTATCTATCTATGTTTCAAATTTCAGCAAATCGGTTCAGTGATTGTCGAGTTATAGAGGAACAAACATACAAACATCCAAACTTTCGCATTTATAATATTAGTGTGATTCGTATGATTTATTTACTATTCTTATTCTTTTCTTATTCTTATTTAAGACTTATGGTGCCCGCACAGTGGCTGGGTAAGATGAAAATTAGAAATGTTTTGAAGAAATAACGTAAAATCTTCTGGTTTCAGTTTTCCCAAGGCACCAGATAAAAAAAAATATGGATAGATGCAACTGTACTTACACCATAAAAAGAAAACACAAGAAGAAAAAAGAACCATTATTTTAAACAGTGATACAATTTACGAGTTGTAAACCTTTGATTGTGTAAATAAAGAAAGAAAGATAAGAAAAGCTTTTTATTTCGACCACCAGAAATATAACCTGACGTGCTACCTAGGAAGATTAAACTGAGCGTGCTACCGATCTTTACACATCAGTAGGTTGGTAATAATAATCGATTTCGATACGTCTTGTATTCTCATTGGCACATCACTAATCGAGTAGCAAGTATAGTCATTGTATTATCAATCTTATATCTGGTAAATATAAGATTGATAATAAAAGACTAACTGATAGCGCCATCTCTCGTCAAGTAGCTTGTTTTGTTGTCATTCAAGTAACAGCCATTGCATTATCAATCCTATTCCGACGTGTTAGAGACTAAAAGGAAAAAAATACTGAATGAAAATGTTTCGCAAAGCGCCATCTTTTGACAAGTAGCAGTACTGTTTATTTTATTAAGTTTAGAACCATGTTCCGATAGGCCTAAGGTTTATTATCAATAAAATTAGTTTTATGGTTTTAGGTCCTTTTTAAGGTTCTCTTTCGACCAATCATAACTTTTATTTCTAAGTGTGTTTTATTTTACGTGTGTGAGTTTGGCGACACTGGTTCTCTTAGTAATAAGTCAACATGCTGCTTCTACTTGCGTAAGCGAGCGATTCTGTGTTCTGTGGTAGGTACTTATAATGTGAATAATGAAGTTGAAACAAAGGAGGATTTTTACAGATAACGCGTTCCCTGCCATCTACTGCAGTGCCCTACGAAGAATGGGGCCACACCCCACTCGCAGATAGTAGTGTGCGTCAGTGGCACTCACAGTGTCAATAGTCTTACGACTGTAATAAACGCACGGTTTTCGTAGTTCAGCTTATGATGGTGAATTATTCTGCGTTCAATCTCCACCAATATAAGCGGAGCCTCAATAGTCACCGATATATCGATTGTCGATTTGTTGAGTAGAGATCCAGTCATTTACGCTTCTTCCAACGATCTTGGCATTCCTGAAGTTAGCCGTTACGATGTGCAGTGAAGCTTTTTCATACAACATTTTCTACTGCGCAGCGAAAAGCCTAACTTCACGAATGCCTAGATCCATTGTGACAACTGTACTCAGATCTAAAGGTACTTTAGATCCATTGAAGATATCTAGAGTGTTAAAGGCAAGGCAAGTTCAAACTCACATTGGTACACTTTTCTTATGTTTCTGCCCAACACATAATTATATTTTCTTTTCTCTAATTCTATTTTGTAATTTGTGTAGGTACTTACAGGGAATCTTATACTATTGTCACAGCTGCTCTTAGTTGCTTCTACGAAATACTCCATCCAGAATGAAAAGACATGCTGTTCCGGTGAAGTATCCTCACTCTTTCTAAATCTGGAAGGAATTATAATTTTTTTTTTATATTTTTAAACCACACTATTATCTGGGTATTATCTGATCGGGGCTTTACCCGATATTATGAGCTTATCAAGATTTTCGACCCAACGAATAAGGATTCCGTGGCCGAGTTGGTAAAGGCACTCCGACTTAAGGAGGGTCGCTTGTATCAGTGCGGGTTCAAGTCCCGTCGGAATCGTAAATTTTGATAACATTTTTTATTTTGAACTGTAAGGAATTATTCAAAGTTTTTGCATGAGATTATATGTTGTTATCTGTAGGTACTAATATAATAAAGCGGGGAGTTTATTTGCTTGTTTGATTGATTGTTTGTTTGTTTGTTTGAACGCGTTAATCTCATCTCATCTCAAGCGCTCGTGGCGCAGCTTGCTTAGATGTTCTTGATTAATCATTAAAGTTAAGCAGGGTGGTGCGCGGTCACAATTTGGATGGGTGACCGCAAGCGGCATTACGAGCTGAGCGCTTCCGTGCTTCGGAGGGCACGTTAAAATGATGGTCCTGGCATATAAGTCGTTAAGCCATGACGGAGGCCTTTAGGCTGCCTAAAAACTCCGTCACCAGAGTTGGCCACTAGCTCATACGAACTTACTTATCTCATCTCACATAATTATGTTCTCGCACAAGTACTTACTCACTCACTTAACATCACAACTATTACAAGCATAGTAGGCGATAGTAGGTATCTTCAAACTTTTACATGCTCATACGAACTTACTTACTTATCTCATCTCACATAATATTATGTACTCGCACAAGTACTCACTCACTTAACATTATCAAATATCAAATTATCATTTATTCATGTTCTTTCGCGACCAACACCGTGAACAATCATAGCAACAAACACGGTATGGGGCCTAGCTTTCTTTTCGGTGATCCATCCACTAATAAAATATAAATAGTCAAGCTCCAGTGTGGAGCCGGTCGAACAATGTGAGTCTCGTCAGTCGTCAAAAGAAAAAAAAGAGGATTAATTATTATTATTATTATTATTATTATTAGCCGTAAGTGTCCCACTGCTGGGCAAAGGCCTCTCCCCACTCCCTCCAGACATCACGGTCTTCAGAGGATTAATACCTCAACAAAAACAATTACAAGCATATTAGTAGATATCTTTAAACTTTTACATACCTATCAATAAGCTCAATATTCCCAATAGTGGACTTGAGGTACCAATTCGGCGGCTTCAGTTTAAACATGCATTCGGCAGCTTGGATCGCCTTTACGTAATCCTGAGCGAGCACTGAGATTTCGAAAAACGTTGCCACATCCCAGTAGTCTTTTAGCGATGAGAGGCTGCCTTTCTTACCTATGAGATGGTTTAGGACCATTCCTGGAATTAAAACACAAGATGAAATACATGTACCTACTTACATACATTAAATAATACATACATAAACTCACGCCTGTTTCCCATCATAGGGCAAAGACCACAGATCGCCACTTGCTACACACACACTTCCTGACACACTTCTTTCGCTTCATTCACTCTCATCACATTCTTCATGCAAGCTCGTCGGTTTAGGGTACTCTTGACCTGACCTTTTTCCAACAATTTGGTCTAGGAATTTGCGCCTAGGTTAGGTAGGCCCTTCCGACGGTTCTTTATTATTAATGATAATAATAAATAATGCTGGACATTTCACACAGCATCATGTAGCCCCAAGCTAAGCAGAGCTTGTGTTATAGGAACCACATGACTGATATACCTGCCATGACGGAGGCCTTCAGGCGGCCTAAAAACTCCGTCACCAGAGTTGGCCACTTACTCATACGAACTTACTTACTTACTTACTTTTACTGATATACCTACTACTTAAATACATTTTTTTTGTAAATAAATACATAAAATACATAGACAACACCCAGACACGAGACAAATATTTGCAGATCATACAAATATTTGTCCCGCGGCGGGAATCGAGCCCGCAACCTGCTGCTTCACAAGCGGGCCTTCACCACTGCGCCACAGAGGTCGTCGTCTGTTTCACGCCTGTTTCCCGTTATATTAAAACTAGTAGTTCGCCCCGAACTGAGATCTCGCGCACCGTAGATGGCTTACATTTGGACTTTCTTCTGACTACCCCTATAATTTCAAGTGCTACTACTGATACTGCCGAGTATGCCTATTGCGCTAGCTCTTCATGGTAAAAAATACTGGCATGCATGCAATACATAATGTCGTGTCTAATTTTTCATTTAGGTATTTCATATTTATGAATTCTCGTCGTATTTCTAAAAGTATACGTCCTAGAATAAAAATAATAACTATTTTGGAATGTACAAATAAAGACCTTTCATTTGACAGCCCACTCAATATATTTGTTTACTTAACTTTTTTTACCCCAATTATTTTCATTCTTTATCAAAAATTTTTTTATCATGAAAATAAATCAAGTAGCATCTAAAATCATTGCAAACCAAACCGCAACGATGCCACTCTCTTTTTAAGACCGACCAGTCAATGAGCTACGAAGTCATCGAAACTCTATGCAACGGGAGCTCTTGCAGCTCTGGTTTCGTAGTTTTTGGTCTTTGGTCGTATTTCAAAAACTATACATCCTAGATTAAAAATAAAAACCATTTTGGAATGTACAAAATAAGCCCTTTCGTATGACACCCCACTCAATTTATTTGTGTAACTTTCATAATTTTTTACCCCCTTGGGAACCCAATATCTTCACAACCCCTTCATCGATTAAGCTCATATGCTCCCCCGTAAATTTCCTTACCACAGCCTATTGACCTACCAAGTTTCATGCAGATTGGATGAACGGTTCGACAGTTATGCGCGAACAACAATTCGTGAAACATACAAACATACAAACATACAAACATACAAAGCAAAATCGCCCAACTTACCACTAAGATCTTCGCTCGCTTCGCTCGCTCGATCGATTAAACTTAATGAAAAACCCCCGACATATATTATCTGCAAGCGGTAATATTATTCACTTGATATTGTGTCAAATAAAACTTACCAATATGCTGTAATTCCTGTGAGTTTTTGAAATCGTTTCCAGCAATGACTAGAAGAGTTGCGAGATTTATGCCTGCATATTCATTTGGTTGCACTTCGAAACCTTGTCTGTACCTAAAACAAATGATTATGAGTCTTATCTCATCACAATAGAGCTGTTATTGAGATTAGTGTTCAATATTTAAAAATGATTTAGAGCTCTAAAAAAAATTCAGGCATTTGCGTTTTCTCAAAGACTGCCTCAAGAGGCAATCTTTGCGTTTGCTCAAAGATTGCCTCAAGAGGCAATCTTTGCCTACACTTAACGGGACACTTAGTGCCTGGGACATTGTTTGGAGTAACTTGCCCAGCACCTACACCATTCTCTCAGCTTAACCGGCCATATCCACAGGAAAGACATGGTCAATACATGTGGGGCCGACCAAGCCGCGGGTTTCCTCACGATGTTTTCCTTCACCGTTTAGAGCTCGTGTTAATAAGCTCAAAAGCAGCATAATAAAGCTCTGTCCAGCTGTTTGAATTTAAAGTCTTTTTTGACGTGACAACGTCTTATAAATCGATGAAAGCCAGCTGCACACACGAAAAAGTGTCACGTTCCGCCTGAGCCGAGCGTGCAAGCGAGATCGCGGAACAAGCGATAGAGAGGCACTATCGTTCATCAATGTTTTCTTCGTAAAATTATCGTCCGTAAACAGACTTTACCGACAGCCATTTTTTTTTTAGTTAAACAGTATGGTTCCTTACCAGTGTATAGCATTATTCAAACTTTCCTTATCCGAGTGCTGAGATTCAACGAATTTATCCTTATAGATACGGCCGCACAAGCAAAGCATGTCTGGAAACCTGTTCTCCTTCTTTTCCAGCGCTTTGACACAAACTTTCAAAGCGTGCTCCCTGTCGCCTTCTTTGTTTCTCCTGTGAAAAGAAGATACAAATGATAATAATTAATACATAGTACCTACAAGCTTTGCTTAGTTTGAAACTAGATGGCACTATTTTTGACGTGTTTCTGTCTTATAAATCGATGAACGCCAGCTGCACGCACAAAAAGTGTCACGTTCCGCCTGAGCCGTGCGTGCAAGCGTGAGCGCGGAACAAGCGATAAAGAGGCAAGATCGGCCTAAGCGTTCGGAAATTCATAAAATTATGCGATTTTTCATCACTCTTTTCTTAAGACGTTAACACGTAAAATTGTCGTCCGCAAAGCGATAAAAACCATTGTACAATTAGGCAATATGTGTCTGATTCAAAAGCGGGTTAAATGTATTTTATTATGAACATTGTTGCTTTAGAGGTATGTGTGTGTAATTATTTTTTAATATTAAACAATTTTCGATTAGAAAATAAATTTTAAAAATTGCAAAAAATAGTAGGAATTTCAAAATACTTGAAAAGGATGTGAAAGGATGTGACGTCACGAGTTCATAAGAAAAGTCAAGGACGAGTCAGATATGACGATCCATAGATAAGTTTTTTTTTTAATTTTCACAATTCCTATACTCGAACTTATTGTTGTCACAGATTACTGTTGTACTTAGTATCAATTTGACGTCACACGTCAAAGTTCACAAATTGTTACTACAACAGTAATCTGTGACAACAATAATAATCGTGTTTCAGATGCGTGAAAATGTTGGTAAATTTCAAAAATTATTTTTGTTATAAAATTTTAGTATTTCGGCGCTGGAATTTTTATGACGGTTATTTGACGATATAACCTATCGTGTAAAACCATAAAAAAAATTGATGCATATTGCCTATTACATATTAGGTTACTTCTTTCAAAATGTTATTTTAAGTTGTGTACAATAATGAGTTTTTTTCATCCATTCAAACTAAAGATAACATAAATCTCACCTATTCATGGCGAACGCGTGCATAAACCTAATAATCGGCATATTGACGTAATTCTTCCTATTCATGATCGTCTTCAAATCGTCCACCACTTGTACTATCGCGTCATAATCCTGAATCTCCCTGTATGATATCAGCATGTTCAGGATAGTATCTCCGGATAGGACGGCGGGATCGTCAAGTCTTCGTCTCATCGCATGAAGTACGTTCGCTAGATCTTGACCGCTGTAGGTCTCGCGGGCTTTGCGAAGGTCCGAGAGGAATTTCTCTTGGAGATGTGCTCTGGAATAGGAAGAAATGAATATAGTAGTAAAGATCTGTTTAAATTTTAGACATTTTCTTTTAGTTGTCTAGGCATTTTTAGATCATTTGAACTTGTCGAAGGAGGTAGTGGTATGACCAACTACAAATACACTACAAATTCATATTTGGTAGGTAGGTACATGCCCAGATTTTGCAGAAGTTATCATTCCATACGTGACAGGTTGCAAGCCCATCTACGCTATTAGAAAGCTAACTGCTTTCCTCACGATGTTTTCCTTCACATAATGTGGCTTCCGTGCTTCGGAGGGCACGTTAAATTGTCAGAAGTCGTTAAGCCGTGACGGAGCCTAAAAACTCCGTCACCAGAGTTAGCCACTTGCTCATACGAACTTATTTCCATCTTGATAAATAAACTAGCAAACAAAGGTGTTTACTTAGTCTGAACTTCAACATCCTGTAGTATATTCTTCAATCTCAATGTGAGATGTTGCTTAGAATCCGCAGGGCTCTCTCCTTTGAACTTGACAGCTGCTGGGTTGGTCGTCACACAAGTACCAACGTCGGTTAACTTGTACGATACGAATAGGAAGTTCGGAAGGGATATCTGTAAAGAGAAGCATAATTTACTTATGAACTTAGAAAAGCTATTATTCATATTCAACTGTTAAATTAGTAAGACCTAGACAATTTTCATTAGGACTAGAAAAAATTATTTATCTATATTAATTCTCTAATTTTTATTCAGATAACTAAACGATCTATTGTATTTCTCTTACTAAAACTATTATTTAAAAAAAACATGCTTGGGGCGAGGCGAGCCTGACTGGTCTGGGCACTTATCACTAACGAATATTGTTTTTGTTTATCCAAATACTTAGAGTTGAATTTAAACTACTCAAAACAGTTTCATTGTGCTGTGGTACTTACTACATTTAAAAAATGTCTGTGTACAGTCATTTTATGATTCACAGCATCATTTTCATGAAAAATATTCGTTAAATATCAGTACCTTTGTGGTTTGCAACAACAGAAAACCACATTTTGATATATATTCAAGTAGTAGGTAAAGGAAAACCAAGTGTATTGAAATATCAATGAGAACAATAGCTTGAATGAATAGCGAGTAGGTACACTGTAGAACAGTGATTCCCAAAGTGGTCCAGGTGGACCCCCAGGGGTCCACGGGAGACTCGAAAGGGGTCCACGTTGGCGAGAAACAAAATGGGGGTGCACAAGTTTTTTGGGAATATGGTAGAAATGTAGCAGCAGGGGGTCCACCGAAACCAGTAAAATTTTGAAAGGGGTCCATGAGAAAAAAAAGTTTGGGAACCTATGCTGTAGAATAATAAAATTATACAACTACCTATGTGTACTAGACGTTTCACAGCAACCATATTGTATGTGGATTATTTAGAAATAATAAAATGTAACACATCCGTAAAATGTTCGTGGTACTTAATTTTACATGGATGTCCATCCATTTTGTGTTCGCGGAGAACGTCGCACTATCAAAAACTAAGCAAGCCAGCCGAATTTGTGGTTTGGGTGTGTAATTAATGTAACACACCCAAACCACAAATTCGGCTGGACACAAAATGGATGGACATCCATGTAAAATTAAGTAGGTACTAAGAATTATCGGTCCCGGTATTAACTTTATAGCCGATAGTTTTTAGATCTTCGTGGCGACATGATAAAGGTTTAAAAACTCCGTCGCCAGATTTTTGTTGTGATTAGGTGATACACTTTAGACTACGTTTGTTCACAAAATAGATAACCGAGTCCCTGTAATGGTAACGGATATAATATATTAGGCGCCATTTGTACATGGTTGATATTCCCAGTGTTCGTACTAAGCGCTTTGATTCTACATTTTTTATACGCACGGCGAAAATGTGGAACTCCTTGCCGGGATCTGTATTTCCAGAAAAGTATAATTTGGGTGTCTTCAAATCGAGAGTTAATAGGTTCCTTCTAGGTAAGCGTGCTCTATCTTAGACCACACTGTTGCTTTACATCAGGCAGAGTGTGGTCAAACGCGAACCTATTTTCGGTAAAAAAAAAAACGGTATATTTAGACACAAGACTAAACTACATAGTATAGGTAACCTAGTAGCCTATTAGTAGGTACAAGATATACCTAGAATTACCCATGTTAAGTTGGCAGTATAATAATAGGTAGGCGATGCTATTTCTAATCCCTACAGTGTTACGGATATATATTTAAACATACTTTTTAGTATCAAGGATAAAATTATCTGATTTACCTAATCCTGTTTCGGTTTGCTGTAAGTATAGTGGGAAATACCAAAATTTGAATCTGTTCAATGCAGATTACATAATAGGTACACTGGGTTATAATTAAAAGGTAAAATAGCTCGCCGAAAAATGTCTATCTAGGCTAGGCTATGTTCTGTGTAATAAATAATTGGTGTAGGTACTTAGTTATTTTTAAAATAGACATACTCATTATAAAAAGCTCTAAAACGCGTCGAAATTGTGTTATAACACTTATAACTACTTAGGTAGAATTTAGGCAGCTTTGTTTACCTATATCACTCAAAAAAACTAAAAGATAGCAGAGATATTATAAAACCCCGTTGTCGGAAAGAGATAAATTATACGCGAGCTGTGTAAATGCGTGTAACATCGGAGCAAGACAGAGCGCGACTGAATTGAGTCAAGCTAATTAGCTTGAGTTTTGTTCACGCAGAGCGGGGTACAACGCATCTACCTCAGTTTTTATAGAAGATCATTGGTTCCCAGGAATTCAATTCCCAACTACATACTTATATACATACATAGATACATTATAATCCAATTAAGCAATAATACCATTTGGTTTGTCATGCTATGATTGAGCATGGACAGGACAAATTGACAAATTGCTAGTAATAGCTACTGTGCGCCCCTCTGCCAAATGGTAGTTGAAAATTGGTTTACTAAATAAATCTTTAGTGTAGGGAATAGCCAGATAGTCGATGACAAAATTAGCTTATTCGGCCCTATATTAGATGAAGGCACAATCCCAGCAGTGGGTAAACACATGCTGATGGTAGAAAATTAAGTTTGTAGAGGTAATTAGGTAGACCCAAATCTGCTGATGAAGTCTGTAGGCTGCATGAAGGCATCACACACAACACTTGTTTCAACCTCTCAAACCTTTAAAACCTCATTATAACATTTTGAAGTTCTTTTAAGTAGACATTACGTAGCAAGTATTCCCAAATGTGTTCTACAGATCTATTAAGCAGGTAATTTATTAGTCTAGCTAGAGTTTAAAATATTACATTTAACACATGTTTCCTTGCAATAGTTGTAACAAAGTACTTGTATTTTGTACATATTGTTGTGTTGTGTTGTTGCAATTGACTAAAAACGCAATTGAGATGCTGTCTACCAAGTATCAATGCTCCGATTGATGAAAAAATGAAATGATTATCATTGATAAGTTTACCTTGGGAATGTTTGGACCAAAAAAAATTTTGATCAAAACAAATTACACTATTTGATTTATTTATATCTTACACCAGCAGCAGTTTATATAGTGATGATGATGAAAAGTAGCCCATAACCTTCCTCAAGAGTTTAGCTATCACATGCACAAATAATTTTTCAAAACCGACTGGTAGTTCCTGAGATTACCACTTTGAAACAAACAAACTCTTCCGTAGTATAGAATTACGTCAACGAATGAAACAAATGAAAAATTACCTTTAATCTCAAAGTTGAGTCTGGATCGACATCATTATACAGCAGGACATTTTCCTTCATATCAAAGCTCTCCCGGACTCCAAGATGGTACAGTAAGGAGCTTTGCTGTAGTTGTAAACTGAGATCCACTAAGGCAACATCGGCATTGTAGAATGTGTCGAGGACATTGGTCTCGCCAAAGTCTAGCTTTTCAAACTGAAAAAAAATATAGTTCAAAGTACTTACTTACCTAGTTTATTTTCAGTAAAACTCTACAATAAATTATATTGTAACTAATTTTCTTGTTTATCTGGTTAAAAAAATAGTTTTTAGACCTTTTTTTCATAAGAAAATAAAAATAGAATTTCAAATATTTTATTAGTGGGTAGGATTCCTGTACATTTTAGATAGAATGAGATTTGAAAAAAGAATCATCTAAGAATATGACTTCGACAAAAACATTCAAGGTCAGTGGAATTTTTGTATGAAAACTTACATGAATATGATGCACATTAGCATTCACCAGTTCAGAGGCTAGCCGTACTTCTTCCAATGCTCGTTTTCGATGAGCCAGGTTTGAAGTTTGTGTGATATCCAAAACACAGGCGATGTCCATCCGTGGGCGCTGGTTTGAGCCCCCAGGCTGCACCGTAGCATTCGATCCATCGCTGCACACACTCTCACAAATACTTCTCACTTCTCCTGCTGAAAAACACCAGAAATAATAACACCTGATCCAGAAACCACAACACAATCAGACGAAAACAAAGTCCACCCGTCCCACCTGTGTCTTCCAACGGCGCAGATGTGTTAGCATTGCCGAAAGTTATCATTTTCTCACGGCTGTTAACATTTGGACAGTTTAAACACGCATTTTTTCCTTCAATTTCTATCCAGGTTGAGTTATAAATTCCACCACAACAAGTAGCACGACGGGATCAGCTTGTTTGTGTTATTTAACGCTAGTGATGTGCTGCTTTTTTTTCACTCACAAAATGTTCAACAAATCCAACAATAACAAATGTCAATGTATTTTATTTTATCTGCACGGTGTAGGCACTCGTACTTCGTATAATCGAGTAGTATTATGTCTTCAATCATGCTATTGTTGTGTGCAGGTGTGCATGCTTTTTTGCAAAATAGCGTTGAATATGACGTGACTGACGCGGCTCGTTTGTCCCGTACAAAATTCAACTTTGTGTGATCGGCTCATTTTCTAAAAATGTCATGCTTCAATTCATGTCATGTGACCGTACACAATATGACAAAATCAGCTGATTTTGTCATGCTTCATTCAATCTTCAATCACACCTCGCCTACTCACTATGACAAAGTCATATAACATGACGCTACTCACTCACTCTAATGTAGTATGACGTCAAATCAAATGTCATAGCTTCACTCAAATGACAAGGATGGAATCTTTGTCATATGACTCTCTCTTCCTGCTTCAAATCACTCCTCGCCGAAGCTCCTCGCAGACCGAACAGATTGTCATAGAGTCGGCGTCAGCACTGAAGTCCGATAGACGCAGCGTTGCTATCGCAGAACTAGCATAAGTAAAAAAATACTAATTGTCTAAGTATGGATTGAACAATAATAAGTTTGCAAGTTTGTACGTTTGATAATTCTACACACCAGAAAAACTGAACTACCTTAACTAAAAAAGCATAATTATGCTCTTTTAGTTTCTAGTAGCATTTGCCGTAGGACTTGAGTGCTGACGCCAACTCTACTTTTTGAATTGAACGAAACGCAGGCGGCTCGTTTTGAAAAAACGTGTTTTGAATACAAAAATTGGTTTTCGATGTTTTCGATTTTGCGGGTTTTCAAACAAACGAACGAAACAAAATATCACCGGGCTGCCTAAAGGGCAATAGTAGAGTCAGTGTCAGCACTGAAGTCCGATAGACGCAGCGCTGCTTTCGCGTAAAAATGACTAATTGTCCAAATAAGGCTTGAACATTAATATTTAGGCAAAGTTGTATGTTCTTTAATTCTATACACAACAACTGAACGACCGTGACTAAAAGAGCTTAAAGTAAATAAAACAATTAGTTCCCACTTTTGCCGTAGGACTTGAGTGCTGACACCGTCTATATGATCTACTATAAAAATAATCTATTCAAGCGTTACAATTCCTCAGTATTTGTGCAAAAACTTTTTTTTTTTCTAAAAATGTTCTTTTTTTTTAATTTATTTACCATATACATTTTTCCAAACTCACTTTTGAAATAGTAGTTACATAACCTAAGATCGCACCATGAATGAACATTAGACCGGCTCTTCGAGTTCGTCAATGCGTAGGTCATTATGAACTGTCAAGTTGAAAATGATCGGCTCAAAAGAGCCGGCTCACTGAACCGGCTCATTTTGAAAATGAACCTACTCTTACAAAAGTCAATTTAAAATCATGTCATACCCAACACTATTGCAAAAGCCTTTCGAATGCTATGTAGGTATAGGTTGTATAGTCTGGCAAAAACGGGTAGAAACAGAAACTAAAATTTCATTACAATGGAAACCCTTTCTCTACTAATCTATGGTAAAGTACAGATTTCTTGTGTGGTACAGGTACCAAAGATGTCAGTCAGAAGTAATAATTTCCTTTTTTAAGCCATCAGAAGCTCTCTGGTTGTAGTTGGAGGTGAAGTAACTTATCAAAACGTAAACAAATTGTTGTGATTACTTTGCGCTCCGTAAAAAAACTGTTTATTTTCCATATTTTTGTGATTGAGAAGTACCTTCCGTTTGTGTTTCTTAAAAGCAGAATATACAATAGGAATAGGTAAATTGTTTTGTACTTTTTAGCATAGTTTCAATTACGCGTATCTGCCAGTATCTGCCCATATTGAGACCAGATATTGATACAAAAAAAACCGCGTAAGTGACATAAAACTCGAAAACTACTAGGAAAATCGCAACTTTTCTACCACTGACTGATGGCCTGGTACTCTAAAAACCCTATTATTTCATTAAGATGCGTTTATCATTCGAAATAGGTACTAATATTAATTTTTTTTTTTTATCTCCTGTAAAGTTGTAAACATTGCAGTTACGCACTATCGCAAATAGTAGATCCGCGCTATTGCAGTATCGACGACGATATGTCAAATGTGATCTATTAAATTGGCCTTGTTATACTAATCACAATAATAAAGAAACATATTTTTTTTTTGTTGTTATAACTGAATCACATCTCTAGTTGTGACCTTGAAAAATACCACAACAGCGCCATCTTTTTCACGGTATGTATGCCTAGCAAATCGTTTGCTAGGCAAATTTCCGGTAGATGACACTACTGGCGAAGTTTTTGAACTTTTGAGTTTATTGATAGGTGGCGCTACTGATAGAGTTTTTAACCGACTTCCAAAAAGGAGGAGGTTCTCAAGTCGACTGTATGTTTTTTTTATTTTTTTTTTTATTTTTTTTTTGTATGTGTGTTACGCGATTTCTCCGTCAATTGTGGACCGATTTTAAAAATTCTTTTTTTGTTACAAAGGGTATACTCCCGAGGTGGTCCCATCGTCACCAAATCAGGATCTGATGAAGGGATCCCATGGAAATCGAGGGAAACCCTCAAATTTTATGGTTTTTATTGTGTTTGTAGAATTATCGGGCTGAAATTTTGCACACTTATAGATTCTCGGTGAAAATGAAATATTATGGTATCAATAAGCTGATCTGATGATGGAGTCAAGAGCTGTTCAACAGAACTCCTCAGTAAATAGGCCGATTGAGTTGAAACTCGGCATATTTGTCAAGTTCTGACTACAATGTAATAATATGGTAACAACGAGCTGATCTGATGATGGAGTCAAGGGCTGCTCATCAGAACTCCTCAATAAATTGGCCGATTGAGTTGAAACTCGAAAATCAGCATATCTGAGAAGTTCCAAGTACAATGTAATAATATGGTAATAATATGGTCACAGCGAGCTGATCTGACGATGGAGTCAGGACCTGTTCCATGGAACTTTTTAGTGACATGGGTATCAAATGAAAGGGCTTGATGAGCGAAACACAATAAGTAAGGTGACGTCATTCTAATTAAAAAATAAACACTAAAAATGGAAAAATAAAAAATTTTCAAAAAAAAAATACTCAACCGACTTCACTGCACTGACACTGACGAAATCTTGCACTGAAAAGCAAAAAATAAGAATATAAACAGATTTGTTTCATTACTAATTATATTGTTTTATGTTATAATGTTGAAGTCGGTGTAAATAAAACAATGACTAAGAAAATTAAATTTTATGCACACCGATTTCAACATTATAAAATAAAATAATATAATTAGTAATGAAACAAATCTGTTTATATTCTTATTTTTTGCTTTTCAGTGCAAGATTTCGTCAGTGTCAGTGCAGTGAAGTCGGTTGAGTATTTTTTTTTTGAAAATTTTTTATTGAGTTTTATAATTTTTAATTTTTAAAGTGATAGACCACACTTTGGTATTTCATTAGAAAATGAAAAATCTTATCATCACTTGTATCATTGCGGGTTCGAATCCCGTCGGAATTGAAAATTTTGATAAGATTTTTCATTTTTTAGTTTTGGCCAGTTTGTTGATAGATGGCGCTATCTTGTCTTCTCTCCCCGGAAAGGTTTTCTCAATGATCAGCGGTCTACCATCTGGTGCGCTACCTACACTACACCAACAGGGTTATAGGGAAAAAAGGAAAAAAACGAGGATAGGCTTCGTGTTTTGTATTTATGTATTAACGACAATAAGATATCATATCACATTTAACTCATTCTTCACTTTCCCAAGATGATCTTGCGGCTGGCCCCGAAGCTCTGTCCGGATTGTGTGGCGAAGTTGTTAGTGCCTGCTTGGAGACCGATGACTCCTTCACCAGCGCGAAGCACGTCCTCACTGAACTCTCGGCGGTTCTCCTCAGCTGGCTTCGGGCCGAGAGAGGGGCCGCGCCATTCCGGGTGTTTGTAAGCCTGGGGGGAAAAAAGTAGGTAAGTAAGCAGGTAGGTATAGGTAGGTAGGTAGGTAGGTACCTACCTACTTTGGATTGTTATATTTTTAGCTGTGTTCATAAAAGAAGTACCGTCAAATACGCCAACATTGCCACCAAGGGTAATTTTGCCCGAAGATCAATTTATAAGCAAATCTTTAGATTGCAAAAATATTTGAATATTTTTTTTAACATTTTTTGACTTTGATAGAAAATAGGTTATATTGTGTCTAGCAACACTGTCTATCGGGTGTGTCGCTAGCTTCACTGAGTAACTTGTTGGAACTCGTCGAATACGATGCGTATTTTAGCGGGCAAATTTTGGTGCAAATTCATAAGTGAATTGTGAGTGATTGCGAAAACACAGGTTAGTTTTATTAAGATTATGTTATGTAAGAACACTTTAGGAGTACCTATTAATATGTTATTATCGTTGCTGAATGTCTTTTCAAACAAGAGTTATAACGGTGGGCAAAGTTATCCAGCAATGTAGCGATCTACTATTGACAACATTGCCCGCCATCAAAATAAGCTTAGGGTTGGCACAAACTTTTTTTTAAAGCTTTTAATTAACTTGCGATGTTTGTATGTTTGTAAGTTTGTATGTTTGTAAGTTCGTATGTTTGTAAGTATGTTTGTCCGGGTCAATTCTTGCAAGCTTAATTTGACCTACTTCCCGGTGTCAGATTGAGCTGAATTTTGGTAAAATGATGAGTCTTCGGTGACAATGCAATAATATAGTGACAGTTAGCTGAAAATGTCTGATAGTTAAATAATTATTTTAATTTAGCTCCTAACATCAATTGATCTCAATTAGCATTTCATTTTCATTTCGGTACCTACATAAATATGTTGATTAAAGTTTATTAAATAAATACCTGAATGAAAAATAACCAGTTTTTTTTATACCTACAACAACTACGATCACAAGATCAGTTTACTAAGAAGTGCCAACCCTAGCACTTTTAATATGTGAAATGCGGTTTGTATGAAAAAGACAAAAAATGTCAGGGTAACTTTGCCCAGCCACTTTGCTAGGAAACCTTCTATAGTATCGTTTTAATTCCTAAAGTAAACGCCATTATTGCCTAAATTCTTGTATTGGATTTTTATTTCATCTCTCTAGAGGCTTTATTTGCGTCAAAAATCAATGTGGGCAATGTTGGCTAAAAGTCCAGATAACTTTGCCCGCCATCAAAATGTATAAAATACTTAATTAAATATTGACGCATAATAAAATCTGATAAAGTAATTCATGCACATAATCTTATAATAGCAGATGCTAAAAGAAAATACTTACGTTCCCATAGAAAAATTTTACAAAAATTAAAATTATTCGAAAAAAGTGGGCAATGTTGGCGTATTTGACGGTACCTAGGTAGGTAGGTGTAGGTACAGTGTAGTGTAGTAGGCTTTGAGTTAGGTAAGAAAGTAGGTACCCACCTAGGTACCTACCTACTTAATTAGGTAGGTAGGTAGGTAGGTAGGGGAACCTGTTGAACCTCGGCCACACGATTTTATTTAATTTTTTTTGTCTATAAAGATTGGAATTAGGTTTACCAAATATGGACAAATGTAAAGATACACTATTTGAATACATATTTATGAAATAAATTTTGTATTTTTAATGATACTTTGGAAGATAAAGAGATTAGAACAAAAAATGGGAAATCGTCAAAGGTACAACACACCAGATATACCTTGGTCACTGCAAGATGTACCTTGACCTTACTAGTCTTTTTTCATGAAAATACCATGTTATCGAATCAAATAACGCTTTATTTTTAAATTAATGGAAAGAACATTTTTATGGTAGGTATATACTTTAGATAAAAAATAATAATAATTTACATTTTTATCTTAATTTATGCTAGAATAATAAAAAAACAATAAGTTCTTAAAATTTCTGGTACCTATCCACAGAAATTTTAAGTGGGAGTGTCCACATTGCGTTTTTTGCAGCGCGTTTGTATCGATACAAACGCGATTCGAACGCGATGCGAACGCGCAGCCCCCCGCGCAGCCCCTCCCGGTTCGCTTTTGTATGAAAAAAAAACGCGTTGCGAACGCGCGTTTGTATCGATACAAACGCGCAGCTCAAAAATGCGCTGCAGAAAACGCAATGTGGAATTGTGGACACTCTCTAAGATCATTATCGCGTCCTATTATAATAATTTATCAACAAAAATCCAAATACTTAACAGCTTTTAGGACAAGATAGACTTCTCTCTTTGTATGAACCTTCTTCGGTGTTTTTTTTTCTGTTTGATGTCTTGATACAAATTTGTACGGTAGTCCATGTCCAAAGTACAAAGCAAAAGTGGTGGCAAAGGTACAACATTGCCTCATTTTAAATTGAAGAATTTTTAAAATGCACTTTTAGTTCGATTTGGGTCGATATATCTATGCCTATCTAAAGTCCATTTCACCTATATTTGATTGCACGAAATGGTTATCTCGTAAGTATGTACTGTAATACCTATGTAAATTAACTTGAAGTAAAGTCAGAAATACCCTCTTTTTGAGCACTTTTTTATATTTTTAATGCGCACGCCTCACTCACTCCACGCTTTTTTTTCGATTCTAGCTTCATGTTGGTGTTGACCAATGACGATTATAATGCCACAGAAAAAAAAAACTCGCACAGATTACGAAATAAGCCTTGGTGGCCGAGGGATATCAATGGACGAGGTTCAACAGGTTCCCCTACTTACCTACCTATGTTATTTATTGAGAAGTTTATAATAATGGCACCTACCTAGTACCTGCCTATAGAAGGTAGGTACCTACCTAGCTTATTTATTTTACGTTCTTACCGTCCTGCCAACGGCGAAGATTGTGGATGTGACGAGAGCAATGTTCTTCTGATCCCAAAGGTCGGTGGTCTGGAACAGGTCCACATCAGGTACTCCGTACTTCACACAGGCTTTCTGGAACCTGAAAAGAGAAAATAAGATCTGATAAGTCTGAAATAAAGCGTTGATGATAGGGGTTTGGCAAGGCATGGTTCTTGCACTCGAAGTCAATGATAAATTCAAAAATAATAGCCATAGGACCTCTGTCTGGCATTTGCTCCCTGTTCCTTAGTCGCGAGTCGGTACCAAACAAAAATAAATTAAAAAACCTAGGTAATTAAAATCAAATTCAAAAGTGTCATTTGGGACACTGTGTCCCAAAATATTTGTCCGAAACGTCAGCAAGTCGCAATAGATACAAATGTAAAGTAGCTACCTACCTACTTACCTACCTAACTACCTTACCTACCTACCTAGTAAAGTATAGTGTGGTACATAAAGGGACAAAAGTGCCCTGAGTGAAAGGTGTAGGCGTTGCAATAGATAGGTAAGTACCACTTATTAGTAAGTATCTAAAGATTCACTTACACAATCAGTTTCACTATTCATACAAACCATCTTTCGGTCTTTTCCCTTAGATAAATCCACCTATTTTTAACTAAGCCCGCAAATAGCTTCATTATTTATAAGTAGGTTCACGTAAAATATTATTGAGATGTTGGCAAGACGCCCGACGGATTCAAAACCACTTGATTTCTTGTGGTAGATGGGTTCCAAGATGCAAAATGCAGTCCACATGTTGTGTTCAATTATGATTAACCATCTGCAAATCTGAATATTCTTGCTTCAAAACGTATTGCGACGGCAACCTTATCGTACTTATCGTAGGCATAGGCCACCACTGTTGAGCATAGGCCTCTCTTCCCATTTGCTATTCGCTTTCTATCAGGGACGTATATAAGGGGGGGTTTAGGGGGTCCGGACCCCCCCCCTTAGCCCATTAAGTTCGGAGGAAACTTAGTCGATATTTGTATTTTGGAACCCTTGGACCCCCCCCTTAACAAAGATCTTTGGTATATTGGAACCTTTGGACCCCCCCCCTTAACAAAGCTATAGCTACGCCCCTGCTTTCTATCCTGTGCCAATCTTACCCATGTACCTACGACCTGCGGATTTTATGTTCACTGGTCTCGTGTCGACCTTCGAAACTTCACCGGACTATGTCGAGAGCAGAAGGCTCTACGCTGGAGAAAGTTAGGTTGGGGAAACGTGCGCAAGAGAACCATCTTTGATACAGACCTTGGCTTGGGCTGCCGCCAGGGGAGGGTTTTTATGGACGGCCGCAGCCCAGAAGGGTCGGAAACGAGATTAGGTACGTCGTCGTCGGCGTCGTCGACCCCGCCACTTGGTCGACGTAGAGGTTTAGTGTCAAATTTAACGATCGGAGAATCGGGGATGTTCGTTTGAGACCAAGGGTTCGGATGATGAGGCGCCGAATCATAAAAGCGCCCTGAGGCGCGCTTCATGAATTCAGCTATGGACTCAAGTCCGAGGTCTCGGTGGAGGTCTACGTACATTGCGCACGTACCACGGGCCATTGGTGGCATGATGGGTCTAATACAAAAGAGCGTCAACGCGTCAACTTATTTCCATTCCATGACATTTTGCTCTGTCTGCCCAGCAAAAGAAAGAGGTAGAATTTAGCGCGGTTGCGAACTGTATCGATATTTCGACTATCAAGGATCACACTTACCTAAGTACCTACCGGGCTTTTTTGGCTCAAGGAATGGGTTCACCAGAGAGAGAGAGATTGGTTTGCTTCTTTCAAGAATATGTAGATAATTATATTGCGCCATACAACTTGAACAGAACATTGTTAACTGCTTTTGCTGCTCCAACAAAATTATGTTTCATTTCGACTCTATTTCCATCTCGTCCCCAAACTTGAGAGTTTGAAATTTTGTCCAGTTCCGTATTTAAATATAAGTTGCCCTTGTTAAAGTTCCGCTTTTCGTTATAATGTACCTACATTGACATTGAATGTGAAAGGGTGCTTGATAGTTTCAAAACTTGATGGCCATTCCGAAATACGTAGTAGGTACGTTCAATTTGGTTTTCCCTAAGTAAATGTTGGTTTTACAGTTCTTTACTAATAAATATGAAAACCCAGAATAATTCGTCATGCCCCACTTCCACTCAAGTAGGTACCTACCAATAAGGAACTAAAGATGTATGGAAAAGTGTAAATTCAGAGCAGTTGGTAAACTGGTGACTACTTACTAAAAAAGTGGCATTAAAAAAATGAGCATCTAGCTTTTTGTGACGTATTGACCGTGTCTTTCCTGTGGATAAGACCGAGTACCGGGCAAGTTTACTTCAGCTCAAACAATGTCCCATGCTGCCACTACAGCGGCCTGTGGAGTAAAGGCATAATAAGTTACTTAACTGAAGTTTTTTGTAGGTATACCTGAAATTCTTTATGTTTCAGTCTTAGTTATAAAACTTACATCGCAAAGTTGGTCATAGATATAAATGCTTAATTTTTATAAAAAATGGTACCTATCACTTATAAGAGACACTTGTTTCTACTTCACTTTACTATACGAAGTCCTGTTTGCGTTTGTTTCTCCTAAACTGTATTCAAAATCCATTGTAAGCCAAGACAAGCATGGCACGTAGACATTTGCTCACTTGCATACAAATCATCTGATATCTATCGACGGACGTAAGGAATTGTTCGTTTACAATTAATGATAACTCTAGTAGTGATTGATATCGAGTCGTAGATAATTACCTACTACTCGTAGGGCAAGTATATTAGTAAGCCGATCTTGTCTCTGTTCCTATACGTTTATCTTCCTTTGTATAATTTATGCATGGATTCTTTGAGGTACTTTTCCAACATTTATAACTGCATGAATTTCACATTCTGCTTGGCTTGCAATAACATTTCATCTGCGATAGTCAGAGGGTAATTTTTTTTTATGATGAGACAATACTTAGTAGATCACGAGATATTCTGTTCAGGAGATCACGAGGTGTTCTGTGATCACGAGCAGGTAATGCCGTAGCAGGTAATGGTCGTAGCAGTAAAGTTAGGAAACTAATTTTTTCACATTGAAATTATAATTGACTTACATCTAATTATAATGCCAATGTAAATGTAATTCCAACTTTCTTCCCCATTATTCAATAATAAAGAAAATAGACTAGAGGACCAATCACATTGTAAATTCTTTAATAGCCTTACAATAATGTAGGTAGGTACTTTAGCGTGTGCATTTTAGAAAATATGGAATTTCAGCAGAGAAGTATTTTTGAAGCGCGCGATGTATCAAATAACTATTACTAAATTAGCGACTCCTGTTCTTTTAAACTTGCAAAAGTGTCATTTGGGACACTGTGTCCCAAGATATTTTGTCCGAAACGTCAGCAAGTCAAATAAAATACTAACTGGTTGATGTTATCCATGAACTTGTAGTCTCCTCCACCGATGTTGACCTTCGTGATGATGCCAGGCTGCAGCCTGTTCATCAGCTTGCAGAGGATGATCCCATCGCGGAGGGCCAGCTCGAATGGAAGATCGGACCGGAACCTCTCACCGATCACTGCCTCGATCCACGCTTGCGCTTCGAGCTCCTTCTCGGGCTCGCGTTTGCCAGCGCACTGAAATTTGATAAACAAGGATTTTTTAAGTTTACTTTACTCCGCTGCTGGCTCAGTGACCCGAAGTGGGTCTTGGCCTCCGACAAAATAAGACACCATCTACTCCTATCTTGAGCTAGTTCGCACCAATCCCCATTGTAAAGAACTTGCAGGTCCCTCTCTACCATGTCCCTCCAGCGATATCGGGGACGTCCAACGGGGCAATTTTTTAAGTTAAGTTAATTTATTTAAATTGTTCATTTGATCAGACTTTTAACTAATTTTAACCAAATAGCCAATGATTGCAAGCTTAATCTAACTTTGTAATGCTTCAGTTCAATGTGTGTCAGTTTTCTGTTAAAATAGAACCGATACTTAGGTAACTCATTGTTAATTTTTGGACACTAGCATAGGTACCTACTCCTATACCTACTAATGTCCAAAAATGAACAATAAGTTGCTTCACTACCTATACATACAAACTTACAATAGTATTTTGCAATTTAACAGATTACATTGCGCCAATACAAAATTAGGGACAAGACAAGTTTATTTCCTAAAACAATATTTTTTAAGTAAAGAAGTACCTACCTAAATAATTATTATTTAAGTACCTATGTATATTATGTATTTTATTTCCGACAATGTCCATTATTTTATGAAAATACATTATACAGGTCGCTGGTTAAATGCTAAACTACCACATTCCAAAATTTCACTTTTTTCAGGAGAGCCATTCAAAGTTTTCGAAATTGTTTTTTTGAATTTCTGAGCAAGTCTTTTTTTAAATATATATGTATTACATATCAAAAGACGCGTAATTTTTATTAGAATTAAAGTGCATTTTTAGTTTTTCCGTAACTTCAACCCAAAGTCTTATAAAAGTAGAAAAGTGACTTTTGCATATAAAAAGTGATACAAATGTAAATAAAAATTATCATTAAAAGACCACATATCATTAAAAATTTAAGGTTTATGACACTAAATCAAGTTTTCTTTTAAGTTTTGAATCACAATCTCGTGAAATTATACAATAAATATGGTACACGAACAACAAAGCCATATAAAAATTCTAAAAAAACACTTTTTTAAATGAATACACAAAGAAAACTTAACAAAAATGATATTTCTATCAAAATAAATACTTCACACGCACCAAGACAAACAGTTATTAACCACCTGATGGAGCTTTTGGTCAAGAAAGCCTGAAATGCGCTCTTCTCTAATGCTCCATGAAGAAGCAGTCTGTGTCTGGCCTCTCAGGTAGCTGTTGGAGCCGCCACGCCACGAACACGGCGCATCAGGGACGCTTTGCTTTTGCGTATTATCGCATCAGTAAACATTCCTGACACACTACAAAAGCGTGGCAGCTTCATCAGCACCCTTTGTTGTACAGGCATCCCAAGATTTGAGACTACTTGCCGTATACAACGTGCAAACCTACGGACTATCATTTTGCTCTTATGATTAATCCCCTGGGTTCTCTCTCCATATCCTTGTTATTTGTGAGATCATCGGTTATCCATCGGTTATCCAATGGCTCAGATATTTAAAACACGATACCTGCTTCAGCTTATTGCCATTAAGATAAACCAGTGGTGATGGTGTTGTAGGTTTTGGAGCCTGATTTAAAAGATTAAAATTTACTTTTGCAGGTATTATTATTTGAGCCCGTGGGTATTCGCATATCTCACACAGATAAATATTAGTTTTCTGAGAGCATTTATCGATGGGCTTAGCATATCGTCGGCATAGCTGATGTTGTTCATTTCAACGCCACCAATAGAGCAGATGACCCCAACACTGTTCAGCTCACTTATCAAGAGGTCTGTGTACAAGTTATAAGCTCAGGGAGAGCTCAACCTCCCTTGCCGCTCTCCAATTTGTACACGTCCGAGAGCGATCCCGTCCATCTGATATTGATTTGGTTGCCATACCAAAACTTGGGAAATGATATAAACTCACGGGGGAGATCAGTATCACTACAAAGCTTCTGCTACAGCCTGTCATGCCTCACTAGATCAAACACTTTTGACGATCAGGAAAGCAGGAGTTGATAGGTGTGTTTCTCTGCTAGTGTAGTACTGAACGGTGTGTTTGAGGCTTAGTACTGCAGTTTTAGTCTATAGCCCAGCTGTAAAACCGGACTGGGCATCATGCAGATTTACAGATTTACCTAAATGTGAATCAAACACACCATCCAGCACCTCTGCTACCACGGTAACCAGGGATATAGGTCTGTAGTGTCTAATACTGAATGTAAAAAACTGAATTACAATAATATAGATTTCGTCTTTTTATTAGCACTGAAACAAACTTTGCACTTTATCTTTAAGAAGATTTGTGTTCATGTAGATTTTAATGCGAAATAGACAGTAACAGTATGATTTAAATCCCGTAAAAATCTAAATTGAAAAGCACAGTATCTCAAAATTTACACTACGTTCTGAAAAATAATGTTTGAGTTCACATAAAAGTTATGTACAAAACAAACTCATTTCAAAAATGACACTGTTGAACATACACGAAATGTTTTAATAATACAATTTCTCGTACTAAGGTACCACATTTCAGAATGTGTTACCTTTGCGCAAAAAAATATTTTGTTACTTTACTTTAATTTAAATTCAACAGGACCACATTCCAAAATATGGCACTTTTGAATATACATTTTAGTTAACACACTCTTATTTTTTTGACATAAGGCCCTGTAGCATATAACTTCCGTGCGCTTTAGCCAGCTACTAAACCACAACTGAAAAAATGGCTGTTTAGCTCTGAAATTTAGTGCCAAAGTGTAATAATGCTGAACAACCACATCTGTTTTTTGGTCGTTTATAATGCGAAAATAAAAAGTGTCTTTTACTCATACTATAAAATGACTATTTTAAATCACATTTTTGTAATAAAAACGATTTTCACGATTTTTGATTTGTGGCACTTTAGCATTTAACCAGCGAGGTGTGTAGAGGTCCTTTGCAAGTTTTAAATTGGTGATCGTTATGACAAAACTATAATTATTGTAATTTTACGACAATAAGTTTGCCAATTTATCTTAGTACACGTCGAATGGCGATGTCTATTTAATTTTTTACGATATTGCAGCGTTTTACTTCTGCTCATCTTATTATTTCCGTGAAAAATAATTAAAAATCTGTTATTTATGTACAAAATTACTACATTCATATAGCAGTCTGGCTGAAAATGAATTCGCTATACGAATTACTAGATAACCTTCTGAGCGGTCATGGCAACAACTTTAATACCTACTGAACGATGACAGTTACTTAATTTATACAACTTTGTCTACTAAAATATTTACCAATCCACCCATTCTTCTGATGACAATTATCTTATTATTATTATGAGCCTGTAACGTCCCAATGCAGGGCAAAGACCTCCCTTCTCTCCAGTCATCCCGATTTTGAACTACAGTGAAGCAATCCTTCAAATAGGCATCCAGCTCTTCTTTCAGCTGACATTAGACGATGCTGAATTCAGTGTGCTAATTGTTTGTTCATTCATAAATTATTGCTCTGTCTCGATCTTTGGCTTAAGAATTGCGTATTGTGCATCCTTCTTTTACTGAAGCTAACTGTGGCTAACTTCAGTCAGTTAGCATCGGTAAAAGTAGGAAGCAGTATACGCAATTCTTAGGCCAAAGAGCGAGACCAAGCACTAATTTATGAATGGACAAGTAGTTAGTGTCAATTTACACGTACCACAACCACACGACACCGACAACCACACCACAACGACGCGACGTGGTCGGGCGTATATTTGTATTGAAAATGAATTTACAATTCACACGTACCACATTTTGCCGTTGTTATCGACCACCTGTGTAATACGACCACTTCGCAACCACATCGCGACGACATGACGTCATCAACAGCGCGTGCCTAGCTGGCGCCTGCCACATCGACATTTTGTCGGTACCACAACGCAACTGCAAAAAGTCGCTGCGACACTATTCACACGTAACCACAGCTGGACCACATTTTGTCGCTGCGACGTGGTGTGGTTGTGGTAGGGGTGAATTGACACTTAGTGCACTGAATTCAGCATGGTGTAATGTCGGTTTTCCATCTACGGCGTTTTCTGCCATGAGGTCGTTTTCTGTTCAGGCATCCATTGGCTTTGGTATTTTAGATAATACATTTTAAAAATTATATAAGGTAGGTAGGTATTTAAAAAAATAAAAACGGATATGCATATAAAGTGCACTGTTGATAAAATTTCAAGTTCACCGATAACAAGTTCAGGTGATTGTTTTTGCAATGTCAAAAGGACAACTCGGTCCACAGACCTTATTACTCATTGTTGTTTAAAAAACCTCGCTTATTGTCGCCGTCGGGTTTATCAAAACGGACGCATTGAAAAATGTCCTGCGCATTCTCAACATGATTATTACGACAGTAGTGGTTTCCGCAATATTTTACACGTTAGTTGTAAATACTAACCCGGCATTGTTGATATTTTTATTATTTCACTCTAAAAACAACGTTGCGTGTATAATAAATCATATCAACGAAGTAAACAAGTACAGTGCTGTTAGTGAAAATAAAGATCTGAATGTGGGTGGACAGTGCGTTGAAAAATAAGGAGTAGGCGAATGGAAATCGAAGACTGATAGAAGTGAATTATGTGAAGAAAACAAAATGTTCAGTGTAAAAGATCAGCAGAAGCTAAGAAAGAACAACAAAAATATAAATTACTTACGGACCTACTACGTTGGTTTATGAAATATACAATGTTAAGGACATTGAACTGATTGATAAAGTGAAAATCTGTCAAAGTCTAAAATATGGATGCTTAGCAAAAATTAAACATTTTTTTAATTATGTACTTACCTACCAAATCATATTTTTAAATTTTAGTTCATAAGTAGGTACTATATTTATTAATTTAGGTAAGAAATACGAGTAAAGAAATAAGAGAAAAAAAAAATACGAGTAAGTACACAATGCATTTTATGTTTAAGAAGTGTTATTTTATCTCTTTATGAGTATGTACCCAATCTAAATAAAAATATTTGATTTGTATTCAGTGATAAGCTTCAACTGTCAAATTTTTCGATATGTGATAGGAAAATATTTTTAACCAAAATACTGTGGTCCTAAGTAGTAGTACCAGTGCTCAAACTGTTGTAAAGTATTATGTTTTTCAAGGATAAAACCTCCTTGCCGGAAATCAAGCTATTTACCCGGCACATACTAACTCGAAATAGCTTTTTGTATTTTTGTACCTACCTATGTAAGACAAACCATGGTTGATTTGGATACTTGATTATAAATAAATTTTCTTTTAGAAAGTGCATAAAAACTTTGGCAAATCTTAAATCAAATTAGTTTTTATTTTAAGGAAAAACCAAAATTTAATATTTCCTATATTTATATGATTTAAAAATTAAATAAGCATGTTTAAGGATATTCCTTCTTGTCTTTAGAATGCAAGACACAAGTAATTGTAATATATAACGTTCATTTGTGGCAATAAATTAGACTTTAGAAGTTAAACTACGTCTCTTGAATCTAAACATCCTAATTTTGTATTTAGTCCCTATATTCTCGAACATCAAAATTTACAGAGTATCGAGGTGTAACTCGAATTTAGTGAGTTGAGTTGAAACCTTTCAACATTTCTACACTAATATTATAAAGAGAAAAGGTTTTTTTGTTTGGAACGAATAGGCTCCGAAACTACGTGACCGATTTAAAAAAAATATTTTTGTGTGATAGCTAAACTCTTGAGGAAGGCTTTTCATCATCATCATCATCATCACCACCATAAACCATCACTACGAGGGCAACGCCGCGAGGGCACTGCTAGTAGTTTTTATTATAATTCTATAAGTTCACACTCTTTTCAGCGTAAAGCTTATTTTTTAGGGTCTATCTACACTACTGACTTTAACGATTGAGTATTATTTTCTTCTTGTTGTTGACGTATGGGATATACCTACGAACTTGAAGCGAGCTAAATATTTTAATAATAATCTATCCATATCCATATTATAAGTGTGAAAGTGTGTTTGTTTGTTTGTCCTGCTTTCACGTCAAAACAGAGAGACGGATTGACGTAGACTTTTGATCCCGAAAAAATGCATGTTTCCCGTGGGATAAAAAGTAGGTAGTCCATGCGGACGAAGCCGCCTGCATCTGCTAGTAATATTATAAATTTTATTTTAGGCAATACATAGGTAAGTACATATATTTTGAAGTCAGTGTTCCCATTAACGAACCTATTAAATTACGTAAGATGTTGCAGCTGTTCTGGAGTTTATCCTAATATTTATAGACTGATAGGCTGACGCCATGCCCGCCATTTTTCCTTCTCGAAGCTCATTTGGAATAATTCAAACAAACATTTGCAGTGTTTATGTAAATCTCTACTAGAATCTATTTCGGTTTTATTAGTGTTGCTTTCATATTAACTAGTAAGTGATGTGTAAGATATATGGGGTCGAGACAGAAATGGGGCCGAGATGAGACTAGTGTGACAAGTGTACGTACATATCAATGAAAGCAGTAACAGTTTTAAAAACCATCCTATTGATATAAAATCTGACAATTTGTATGTTTGTTTGTTTCAATCACGCCTCAACTCAACCAGTGAATCTGATTGAGGATTTAGGATGGAAATCGTAGCCTGGAATAGAAGAAAGAAGAAAGAAAGAAGAAAGAAAAAGCATTTATTTAAGACACAAAAAATAAATAAATAGCATTATAACTAATTAGTTCATAATTATTCACTTTTAATTATACACTAATTAATTCATAATTATTCCATAATTTTAAGCATGTAAGTATAATTGGTTAATACCGTATTAATTAAATAAATAATAAAAAATAATTATGTATAAGTTGGTTATTTCAAATGGAATGAATGGAGCGAAGCTGTAGGCGAAAACTACTTATTCCAAAATTTATATAGGTACAGTCAGCGACAAAAAACCGATAAATATTTTTAATTTAAAATTTTTATAAGTAAAATTTAACTTTTGTAAGTAGATATATCTACTGAATTAGGTACGAAGTCGTAGCCAAACGAGTAGGTACCTAAGAGTAGAATCCCATTGTTCTGTGCACATGACGCACGTGCATTAGTCCCGAACTCCCGATACACATTGGGCGCTTTCAAACCAAAGCGTTTCGAGAACTAAGAGAAGCGCGCGCTTGCATGTGTACACATCAATTGAAACTCTTAGTTCTCAAAACGCGCGTTAGCGAAGCGCGCGTTTGAAAGCGCCCAATGTGCACCCGGACTTAATGTTGCGTGAAGTCGGCCACGGGCCCTCTCCTCCGAGAGCACCATGGGTTGCTCTCATTAACAATAGCATGAATGAACTACCACCTACATCTTTTTGACACAACTCTGACGTCATAATGAATGGAAACAAAATACACAAAAATTCATTACCTACGAGAATATATCGCTAGTTTCCGGTCAGAGCTGAAGTCGGCGGAAGATGTAAATAAAAGTGACGATCTGGATATTCGTAGGCATAGTTACAGTTTTGAGGCACAGATGAACATTAAATAGCTAGATCACTTGTATTGCATAAGAAGCGAAACGGCGGACTTAAAAAGGTCGCTAGAACTGAATCACAATATGAAATGAACAATAATGCCGTCTCTTTTCACTCTCAGTCAATGAAAGGAGACGGCAATAGTTCAAATCCTATAATGCGATTCTGCAATAGCGACCTTTATAGGCCCGCTGGAACAATTATTAACTACGAAAAAAAATTCATACCTAGGTCTTGTCCAATATTGATTTTAAAAACTTTTAGTTTTTAATTATCTACTTTTTTGACCAGTTTTGCTAAAAAACTTCTCAAAAACTTAAAAGTTTAATTGATTTATTTAGCCATTGTTAAAAAAGGTTATAAATGAGTAGGTAATTGCCGTATAAAAGGTCCTGAGAATTTTGCAAAATTCACGTGTTTAGTATTAGAAATCTGTGGTATTAGGTAGGTAAGACTTGAGTGTGCGTCAGCGGACTCATCAGTATTCAAGTAAGCACACTCAACAGTGATGAGTAGCTTGATTTGTTGCTAATTATTATTTGTCGATTCTGCGAGCACACGCATCGTCTATCAAATATCGAGATAATATTTTTTACTATCTATTCAATTAAGACGTTGTCTAAGCGGGTTAGTGACTCGACATTCGTTCGAAGGTCGTGAATTCAAACCCGTGTTATCGATCAGTAGTAGATATCCTTCAATATCACAAGAACGTTTTTAGTTGTTTAATTTTTTTATTTTCACTATGCGAAAAGGCCAACATTTTAACAAATTTATTTTAATACAAAACACTGATAAAAGCTTATACAAAGCTTAAAAATATGTACTTTAAAAGCATGTAGGTACTTACCATAATCCTTTACATATAACATTTAATTTTTTTATACGCTTTCATATTGATCGTAAAATGTTGATTCCAGCTATATTCTTCAGGAAGCCTAAGAACTCCATCACCAGAGTTGACCCATACGATGTTACTTAAATAATGAACCAGCTTTTACTCCCAGCTACATCTCAGTCAACAGAATCCGCCCGCGCGTCGCTTCATCTTGGGCGGGCGGGAACCAGTCCTCAGTCCACTAGTTGATACCACGCTGGAAGCCTGCCCCTAGTGCCAATTGTGATAAATAATGGCTGTAAGATAGTTTTATTAATTTTGTGCTTATCCAATTTGTTGATAAAACTTGCATTTTGTTAATTCCCAGTTTCAAATTCGCACTAAAATTTTAAAACCATTGTGAAATGTTTCATCAAAATTTTAATATTTAGTAATTACCTACCAAATTATTTGTTTATTCCAATATCTATTGCAAATTTTAAATCGGGTTATCTTTATTAGATGAAACATGTAAATTAGTTTTATAAGTTTTAGAATTCAACTTTTTTCGGAGCTGTTATGGATTCAAGCAAACTTTTGTGATTTTACGGATGTTTACAATTTGATATGGAAAAACTTTAAAACTTGGCACTTGATAGGTACCTACTTAATGTGAGATCGATAAATATCAATAACAATTTTGATGTTTGTGAAGTTTGATAAGAATTGAATACCTACTCGTTAATCCTTATAATCAAATAAGTAAGTAAGTAAGTTCGTATGAGTAAGTGGCCAACTCTGGTGAAGGAGTTTTTAGGTTTTTATAATCAAATAATAATATGATACATAATGATACACTAATTCTGTATGCTGGAGAGCTCATAATAATTAATAAACAAAATTCATACTAGTGCGAGTTTATAAAACAGTAGGAACGTAAACATTGTAATATAAAATAAACAACTACGCTAGCTACTGTTATAATTCGGTTAGCATAAACAACTAGATTATTACTGGTATGTACCTACCTACTTTTAACTTTACAGTAGGTAATTAAATACAATTCAAGCTCGCTAAAACACCACATACAAGTATATCCCAGTGTGACCTCCATTTAATAAATTCATGCCCTTCGTGAGCTACAAATAATTAAGTAGACAGAAAATCATTCATTTTTTTTAATTTTCTCGATGACAAATAAGTAAGAGATCTAGATCTAAATCTAGATCTAGAAGCTTTCTAGCTTACTGGGCTATAAAATATAGGTTTGCGACCATATCCCCAAGGAAACAGTTCATGATAGTGTGTTAATTTGATGATTATATGAAAATGATAAGGTATGGTAAACGCCTTAAACTATAGGGAAAACTGTTTTTAATATTTAAAAATAAAATCAATCAATGAAAGTGAAACATTTCTGGTGCTTTGAGTGCAGCAGTTAATCTTTCTGTTTATACAATGACGTCAATGCATTTGGATTCACTCATACAATTCACAGCTGTTTCTGTACGTCACTGAGTTTCACTAAACATTTAAGTAGGCATTTAAGTATTTTATTTTTATTTCCCAGGAAAACAAAAAGTCCTTTAAAATAATATAGGCGGTACGGCGGCACCTAACGTAGGTACTATTATTCTGTGACCTAACTAAAACTATAACTTTTGACCATTTAAATCTTCAACTGGTTACAAAAATCAAACATATCGAGACTAAGTATATCTTGCTTGATTATCAACAAAAGATTCAACACAAAGAAAACAAAATATACCAAACAGAAGCAACAATGGTCAAATAACCTAAAGAATATAGAAAAAATATTATTTAATTTATAAAAGCCATTCTCGAACTTTTCAAACCTAAGTACACTATACAATACTTAGGGCCTTACTTATGAAAGATGTTTAAAGTTGAACACTGGTTAAACAACGTCCCGTCTTTATTTGTGGATAGTGACAAACAGAGACAGGACGTTGTTTAACCAGTGTTCAACTTTAAACATCTTTCATAAGTAAGGGGGAATATGTTTATTTCAATTTGTTGTTGTAACCGATTCTCCCACTCTACTCTCATCAACGTCTGAAGAAGTCCAGATAGTGGCATGTTTGTGTTAGAATGTTATTTTCGGTGATGCTGGAGCACGTAATGACTTGGCACTGGAGCGGTTGTTTTATGGCCCATGTTCAAGAATTGCATGTTCTGTATTTTTAACCGACTGAAAGAGGTTATCAATTCAGTGTCTATTGCTTTTAATCATCATTGGCTTTTTGCATCATTCTTACGCGTTTTGTCTTATTCGTATAGTGGTCTAGCGTTTTTTTCTGTTCTGTGGTCTAAGGCATCATCAGATGGTGGTGTTTATGTTAGAATAATAAATATGAGTAGATATTTCCTATTTAACACGAAAGTAAGTAAATCTACTATGGAAAAACGATAACTGACAGAATTCATCATTAATATTTTATATGTATTTTTATCTTATTATTTTTTCGCTAGACAATTTTTTAGACCTACTTTCTTACTTTAGTATTACTTATTTTGTAAAGAATACCTTAAACATAATAGAACTATATATAATAATCATGTAATAGAACAGACACAGAAACAGTAGACAGATTTAAAATGGTATTCCTCTATATATTAAACACGTGTAAAAGCAATTGTTGGTATGATCGCTGTTATAAAAAACGTCTCGATAAGACAGATAAAATAGTTTAAATTCGTTAGATTGTCAGACATACCTAAAGATATCTATATACCTATAGTAGATAAAGTGATCAATAAAGTTCAATGAAATTTTATATCTTTGAAATTAAATCAATCTACAAAAACAACTGATTCATAATCATATTATTATCACAAGGAAAAAATAATTAGATAGCAATGTAAAAACAATCAATGTCATTTTTTGTTTGTTTTGTAACTGAAGGTACAAAAGGTTATTGAACTTAGAAGGTAGGTACCTACACTTAAGGGTAAAGAAACATTGATATTTTTTAGGTTCAATGATGTTTGAAAAAAACATTGTTCAGTACCCACAACATATTAAGTGTTACAGGTTTATGATTATAATATTTTTACGTCATTGCATTGTGTTGTTTTTGAAGTAGGTAAAACTTCTTTACGCACGCTTGACTTGGGGAGTAAGCTGGTGAATGCATGACGAAGAAAGTTTTACTTCAGTCTTGTGGTCTATTTGTATTTTTTAAGTTATGTACCTATCTGAAGAACTTTTTATTTGTCATGCCTTATGCAAATAAATAGCATTGACTTTTTTCGATATTCCGTAATGATCACATACAACAAGATTAAAATACATTTCTCAAAAGATTAAACAAATCTATTCTTAAAAATATCTCAAATCCAGCAAATGATGATGATAATTGAAACAATAAAGTAACACAGTGTTAGTTATGTTAATACGTCAATCAAAACCAAAAATATACGCCTAGAATCAACGCCTACAAAACATCTGTTTACACTCAGTTATGTGCTTTGCCGCTTTTATTATAGCATCCATTAAATAATAAATCAAAACAACGAAACTGGCAACTAACAAGACAAGTGAACATACTATAAATTAGTTGTTTCAGTTAATAATACCTAAACACAAAGCATAAATGCATACTTATATGAATACAATGTATTGACATGGTGAAATCTTCTCGGGTAGATATTATGTAGAGTAGAGTGAGGAGGAGTAAAATAAAATTGTTTTCGAGAAATCATATTTCTACTGCCCATACATATCTCACCTAGATAGAGTCGACAGATCAGATTATACTACGACGGTTACATCCTCAAGATCATTATATTTTTGACCATGTAGTTTCACTTCTCAATGTACTAGGGCATCACATAATTTTAGAGTACTGTAAAATCTGTAAAATTAAATCATTAGTAACAAAATAATGACACTTGGATCTGGCATCCCTAATTTACCCTACCCGCTCGGCTCGCGCCAACTTCATTCGTTTCTTATGTGCGGGCATCGCAACATCGCAATAATTACGAATTTATTTTTTTTCGCAAGAAAGTTATAATTAAAAGTTTGTAATTGGTAAAACAACGTAAACGAAGTGCTCATTATAGAATAAGAAAGAAGATTAAACTTTTGGAAAGGAGTTTATGAAAATCATCATCGTCTACGAGAGATGAAGGGAGGTAACAGTTTTTTGTTTACTTAATTTCACCCAATTATCAAAAAATATTACCTATAGATGCATACAACAAATAATACCGTAAAATATTTACGACAAATAATTTTTACATGTCGACAATTCACATTAAAAAATAATTGTGACTACCTTCATTTTATTTTTGTCTCGGGTTTATTGTTGTATTGTTTATCGTTGCATTGTGATATTTATTCATTATGATAAACGATCTAGATTACGTCTTAGTAATAACAATTTTGTCGTATTGCAATTTCAAAGTGCCAAAAACTGCCGGTTTTTTTGTTTTCTTTGCACACAGGTCACCAACGATGTTGAAATACCTACCTGCGATATTACGCGACGAACTCGCGTTTGATAATTATCGCTCAGTCTCGTGTCGTCACATTATGACGACCAATGACTTTAAAACAATAAAAAGGGCAGACTGCAGATTGGATGGATATGTCTACCTGCCAACACAGGTCAAGGGTGTAAAAAACCTAGGTCCCCAGCGTTATACTGCGTGACGCGATCACGTTTGATATCGCTTAGTCCGGAATGACTTTAAAATAACAACAACTGCAAACTGCAGATTGTAAGTATGTCTACCTGTGCATACAAGTCAAGGAGGTGGAAAACCTACCTGCGTTATACTGCGTGACGCGATCACGTTTGATATCGCCCAAATGACTTTAAAACAATAAAAACGGCAGACTGCGGACTGGATGTATGTATATGTTTACCTGCCCACACAGGTTAAGGGTGTAAAAAACCTAGGTCCCCTGCGTTATACTGCGTGACGCGATCACGTTTGATATCGCTTAGTCCGTAATGACTTTAAAATAACGACAACTACAAACTGCAGATTGTAAGTAGGTCTACCTGTGCATACAAGTCAAGGAGGTGAAAAACCTACCTGCGTGACGCGATCATGTTTGATATCGCTTATTCCGTAATGTAATGACTTTAAAATAACAACAACTGCAAACTACAGATTGTATATATACCTGTGCATACAAGTCAAGGTGGTGGAAAATCTACCTATACTGGGTGACGCGATCCCGTTCAATATCGCTCAGTTTCGTGTCGTCGCGTGATGACGACCAATGACTTTAAAACAATAAAACTGCAAACTGCTGATCGTAAGTATATGATCGTAAGTATATGTCTATCTGTGCATAAAGGTCAAGGGTGATATATATCTACCCAGGATTATAGCGCGATGCGATCACGTTTGATTTCGCTTAGTCTCGTGTCGTCACGTGATGACGACAAATGGTTTTAAAATAATAAAAACTGTGCAGATAGTAAGTATTATTATGTACACCTGCCCATACAGGTTAAGGGTGTTAAATACCTACCTACGTGATATTGTGTGACGCGAACACGTTTGATATCGTTCAGTCTTGTTTTATTACGTGATGACGATCAATGGTTTTAAAATAATAAAAACTGCAAACTGCAGATTGTAAGTATGTTTACCTGTAAGTATTGTGTCTATTGTAAGTATATGTCACGGGGGTTAAATAACTACCTGCGTTATACTGCGTGACGTGAACACGTTCCTATCGCTCAGTCTCATGTTTCATGTTGACGACCAATGACTTTAAAACCAATAACAACTATACAACTGCACATTGTACAGGTTATATTACCTGACTTTTGTAACTTTGATGAAAGCGTAGTATGTCTTCTACCACTCTCAGAGCGCGGCTATTACAATACCCGACTCCATCACCGTGAGCTCTACTTGATTTGTCATAGTCACACCATGACAATCGGTTCATGCATTGTGTCTGAATAAAAAATATAAAATTATTATAATTATTATTATCTATCTTTATAGGAGCTCTCTAAACGTTGGGGTCGGATTCTGGTGGAAGGTGACCGAGACCAAGAAAACCAATGAGACCTTGTAAAAAATATACAAAAAATACTTTAATATTTAAATATTCTATAAATATAAAGGCCTTCAGATTAAAAGGTATGACCTTAACTTACTCTCTAGATCGAAGCAGTAGCAGGCAAACTGGAAATCCATTCCAGAACCAACCCAGCCCATTCAGGTGGGGTGGACCGAAGAACAGATGCCAAATCTGAGGTAATCGTCTCAAGATGGGTACCCGTTCCAAGGGCGGAGACCACCACCTGCAGCGAGCTCTTCCTGCAGCAAGACTGAGCTCAGGACCCGCAAAAGGCATAAGAGGTAAGTAATACTACTTCATGCTAACATTTTGCGCTATTTTATGCATAATTACTGCGCACTCTGCTGTACCCAATGATCTTCTACTATAATACCTTATAAACTGAGGTAGATGTGTTGTGTTGCGCCCCACTCCGCGTGGCGAACTAACTTCGGGCTGCATAGCTTGAGTCAACCCGGTCGCTCGTCACAGGCTGTCATTTGCGACTTACTGCTCACGTAATTGTGAAAATTATATTTATCTCGTTCTGACAACGGGGTTTTGTATTTCTCTGCTATCTTTTGGTTTCTTGAGTGATGTAATGTAAACGAAGCTGCGAATATTCTACCTACTTAGCTGTAAAGCTTTTATAATGAGTATAATATAACGTCTCTGTTGGAAAAATATCATTGGCTGTACCTAGCTGTATGAATGGATTTAAAATCCCGTTTAATAGTAGGCCTCCTGTACAAATGTTGGAACAAGCTAACCAAAAGTTTAGCAATACGGAGTTACTCGTAGAGCAGTTATGTTCAGCTACTCATAAGTTACAGTCATCAGGATCTGTGATGCTTACATCAAACATATTCCGGACAATTTTTATCTAAAACTTTTTTGACAAATTGTTCGTGAAGGCAAGTCAACATTTTAAAATAGTAGATACTTGCACCGCTGCTTAATTACTTATTAAAGACTGCTTCATGGCTTCGATAGACTTGCAAGATGCATATTTTTTTTTTAGTACTTACCCGGTCCATAAGGGCCTGTCATTTCTTATCTAAGAAATATGAACTGATTCTAGTCATTTATTAAATTGAAAAGCGCATAAAAGATACTTATAATTGCCACGACAGAGTCAAGGAAACCTTCAATATTGAGTTTTATTATTTTTAAACATAAAAAAAAAAAAAAAAAAAAGTAATATTATCTCATTCAAAAAACTTTTTTGAGTTCGAATTAGACTCTCGTACCTAACAGGATTTGCCTGAATTTTAACACAAATAGAACACTTATCTTGTTAAAATTCATTCACTAACCCTAAGGGATTTCACGAAATTTTTTCGTGTTACTTTGCTCAGCTTGTCCTGCAGTTGCCCGTGGACGGCTGTAGGTACGCTTCGAATCGACTTGAAATAGAAAAATTTCTAGCTTCTTTGATTTAACGATTATGACTTCTACATGGTACACAACACACATATACCTGAGTAGCTTATATCCAGATTTGTCTTTGTGGCGAAATTATATTTTATTTTCAAATAATCCTATTTATGGTATTAGATTTTTATGGATGCGCCTTTAAAGGATAAGGGCGTTTTAATTTTAACGGAGAACATGTAAACGGTTTCTGGGACTGCCGAGGCAGATACACTATCAATCTTTTCGAACTTAAAGCCGCTTCTATAGAATTACAGTGTTTTGTGTGTTGCTGGCAAATCGATACAAAATAAATTTTGATCCGTAACGATAAAACGAACGCTATATGTAATTATGATGAGGAGGTGTCCAGTTTAAGCATTTAAACAATTTAAGTAGTAAGATCTAGTAGCGACGTTATAGTGTAGTATCTTCAAAAAAGCCAAAATCAAAAAGGAAGCTGGACCAGGGATCCAGATGTTTTATAATTATTATCGATACAATATGGAGTCTATCTCAAACAAGTTTGAATGATTTATGAAAATGATTTATTTGCCACTAGAATAAATATGTAAATGTCATAAGTTCGTCTCTTGAAACGAGATCCGTCCGCATTCGATACCGATGCGTTTACTCTAGACTGGAGTATATATTTCTTTCTACACATTCCCTCCATTTTTTCATTCATTTTAATATACATAAGTAAATTAAGCAATAATCGTGCTACTGGAATTGGTCGTCCCTTATTGGCCTAGCGGCCTTGGTACCATGGTACCCATTGTTCATAAAATATATATATATCTCAAGGCAAACTAGTTTACATAATACCACATTAGGTACTCTTTTCAACTTTAAGACTCTGGCAGCGACACCCTAGTGTCATCGCTGTTATTGAGCAAGCCTACTCAAGACAAGCACTGTAAGCAAGTGCTATAAAATTGATATAGGTACCTATCATCCTTTTTTAAAAGTTCTTTAAAGCAATCATAACTGTGCTTTCACAAGATGGTGGCCATTTTTGCACCAAACTTCAAATTGACTTTTTGGAAGTTAGGTATATTCGATTTGTAATCAATTTTCTAGTTAGCGAATATAAATTTAGGTCAAATTATTCGACTTTGAATATTTGTCATTTAGCGCTTGCTAACTAAACTTTGTTTTTTCCAATAATGAAAATAATCTGAAATCTGAATCTTGTAGGTGCTTGATCATCTTTCGAAACTCTTTCCTAAACAGATACATCTTTCTTACAAACCGATACATAATGCGAGTGTCTCGACAATAAGCCGATAGATAATGCAGATTCTGTCAGTCAGATAGTGGCGTTGACAAGATTGTTTTTTCCCACGCAAGACATGAGTTCACATCGGTGGCTATGCGTAACGGAGTCCCAATAGATATCTTATAACGAACCGACTCGTTTGGTCAGAAGTTCTACATTTGACCCAAAATGATGAGAGTGATGTATTTGGTTTTTTTTTTGTAAAGTATTTAAAGTATTCTATCGGTTTCACCAATATTTAAATACCTATTTGAATAATTTGAATTGAATATTTATTTATTTGCAGATTCCTTTTTTGTCAAAACATACAATCGTAATTTGATTGTAAGACATCATTAGGTATTAATGTACCTGCTTTTACATTAATCGCTTATGTAGTTATGTCGTTAAAGGTCGCTAAACATCTACATGGTCAAAAATATAATGATCTTGAGGATGTAACCGTCGTAGTATAATTGATGGTTAAACAAACTTACCAAGTGAAGTTTGGCCATAATTATACGAGACGGTTACATCCGAAGAGATCAAGAAGGTCCCACCCGAACCCATAAAGGCCCTTGCTACTTTAACGACATAAGTGTCTCTGAAGAAATGAAGTTGGCGCGAGCCGAGCGGGTAGGGTAAATTAGGGATGCCAGATCCAAGTGTCATTATTTTGTTACTAATGATTTAATTTTACAGATTTTACAGTACTCTAAAATTATGTGATGCCCTAGTACATTGAGAAGTGAAACTACATGGTCAAAAATATAATGATCTCTTCGGATGTAACCGTCTCGTATAATTATGGCCAAACTTCACTTGGTAAGTTTGTTTAACCATCAATTATCTTCTTCCACACTCCCTATCAGTCGTCATCTCTGTATCCTCCTTTTCTACTCGTATTATCCATCTCACAATTATTCATCTTTTTTTAAGCTTACCTTTAGGTAACTACAATGTCCATCCACATTCATTCTTGTCTCGTTTTTGAGATGACCTTAAAACTTTAAGTCAGCAAAATGTTATTGAAACAAGGTAAATCTCAGGTTCGAAGCGTTTTTAGAATAAACCTACTTATTTTTATTAGGTACCTACTACCTTATTCTCAGGCAAGATGGTCAATACATTAATAAACATCCAAACACTCCTAACATAAAACGAATAGATACATTCAGACAGGCCTTTGCTTTCAGCCTGTTTAAGGCACAGTAAAATCTTTTTTCCCGTAAGATTGATAATGATCCACTGAAAATATATCTGTCTCTTCAGCCCAGAAACAAGGAACAAGAACAGGAGGTCATCAACTGGATCGCCGAGGTGACTGGCGAGTCCCTCAGTGGAGACTATGAAGATATCCTCAAGAACGGGGTGGTGCTATGCAAGCTCATCAACAAGCTATCTCCTGGATCCGTAAAGAAGATCCAGGAGAGGGGAACCAACTTCCAGCTTATGGAGAATATTCAAAGGTAACTTAACTTGTATGAAACCATACGCAATCGAAGAAACTTAGTATAATCATTAGCACTAAGGGAAATATTTAGAATTTTCCAGTTTCTAATGAATTAGGTAAGGTATTAATTTCTTTCTAGTTTGATTCATAATTTATTTTCTATTTATAGCAGTTATGAGGTCAGGCTATGGATGATGCAGAAGTTTAAACTGTATTTGAATAAATGTGGCCGAAAAAGAGATGATTAGTAATAGAATATCTGAATAGATCATTTAATTTCTTTGAATGGGGAAAAGGAAAGAGATCTTATGCTAAGTACTTTAAATAAGGAATAATTTATGGTATTCTTTTGCTTCAGGTTCCAAGCTGCGATCAAGAAGTACGGAGTACCAGAAGAAGAGATCTTCCAAACAGCTGATCTTTTCGAAAGGCGGAACATTCCTCAAGTCACACTCTGCTTATACTCTCTAGGAAGAATTGTGAGTACTTCCCTGCTATCTATATTTCACCATCATCACAAAACAAGGAAATATAGTTGAAGAAAGAAACATAATTCAAATTTTTATACTTACTTATAGGAGATTAGAACTTCTCATGAATATTAATCTAACTATTAAAAAAATTCTAGAACAAATATGAATTATGCAATTTTTAAAGTATCTTATCTTGAATCTAATAAGTACTATTTTTGTTCTTTTTCAGACTCAAAAACACCCAGAATGGACTGGACCCCAACTCGGCCCCAAAATGGCTGAGAAAAACGAACGTACTTTCACAGAAGAACAGCTGAAAGCCCACAACTCCGAACTCAACCTTCAAATGGGTTTCAACAAGGGAGCTTCTCAGTCCGGCCATGGAGGATTTGGCAACACTCGCCACATGTAATTTAAAAAGAAATCTAAAACCAGCCAGTATTAGGACTTTATTTTTTTACTTCATTTTGCTAAAGAAATCAATCATGCCACCAAATAACAAAAACTGAAATGTCGTTCGCACTTTTTTATTTGAAACTTCTTAAAAATGGATTCTTTTTTTAAAATTTTGTCTTTAATTAAAAACATTTTTATAAAGTAGAGATTTTTTTAAGTTTGCTTATAAACAGTTCTCTTTTTAAACAGTCATGATATTCCATAACTAAATTAGCAGTTCAAAAAAGTGTGATTGAATTTTTGTAAGCTTCAGTATTTCTAACAAACTTTATTTTGTTAAGTCTTTTTTATGAGATTATTTTTAATTTAGCTTGTAAATATTGATTGTATTTAATAAACTCGTCTTAAGTATGATTTTTTCTTACATTTTATTTTATTTCCCTCGACTAAATCTAATATCATTTTAATGAATGAATGAAAACTCTTTATTGTACACAACTTAAAATAACATTTAGAAAGGAATAACCTTATGAGTAATCGTACAATGTTTTATGTTAGGTAATGTTTTATTTTATGTTGGGTTTGTTAAGATTTTTCTTCATCAGAATAAATTTGTGGCTTAGTAAGTTCTTAAAAACTGTATTCTGATTGAAATGGAACAGCTGAGAACAATTTTAGATGCATCAAGCTGCCATTGATTAATTTAGATGTGCATTGCTCTGAAGTCAACTATCAAAATAATTGTAACAACTTTTGGCATCACTACCAATATTGACATTGAGCTTCCTAATAGAAGCTCAATAAACTATAAACTACGAAAGTATATCATTCTGTTTAATAAATAAACTAGTGAAAGATTAGCTTATGTGTTATTTAAGAGCCTAAACGATCTATATGGCAAATTTCATCAAGATCGGTTTAGTAGTTTTGATGATACGTGGTCACAAACACACACACACGGACTTTCGCCTTTATAATTATTAGTAGGATTTTATTTCTGTTTTCTATAGCATTATGCGATAATAGCTTAGTAATATGGCTAGAGGAGCAGTTTTGGACAATAACGACGCTGATTTTCAGTCTGAACCTCAACAAGACCGAAAACGATTGTCTTGATTGAACGGGTCTCGGCTTTTAAGTCATTAAGCCATGACATGACAGCCTTCAGGCTACCTAAAAACTTAATCCCCAGAGATTTTGATTGATTTTAATTTTGAACTTAGGTAGGTAAGTAAATATTAGGTACTTAAGTATGTTTTTTTGAAATTGTCTTCCTGTCGACCGCGGTATTGTGGCAATAAAGGGAGCGCGTTGATGTCTTTTGCATGAAAAACTTCAAAAAATAATGTTTTTGTTTGTTTCAAAATAATGTTTATGTACAATTCCATAGAGGTCGATGTGTTAACTAATTTTATTCGAACGCGTAAACAAGATATTTCAAAACCAGCAGAAAGACATCCTCGTAAATCAAATCGTGTGGACACAGACATTTTCAAGCAAATAGAGCTACACTGAAACGCGTCCCATATTTTTTTGTAATAAATAAGAGCTATTTTCAGTGGAGGGTTGCCAGATGCATTGCCATACACTTTGGAAACATTCTAATTTTTATCAATATTAATCCATAATAATATTTTTAAATTGGATGGAATGTTTTAATAATGAGATCTTATATAAGGAAATAATTTTAATTTTGCAACAGAAAAGTAAAAAAAAATATCTAACGTTTTGTTTCGAGTAAGTTTAACATTTTGCCTATTAAAAAAGTCAGGCGCTTAGTTTTTAGGTTGAATTTTGATAAATAAAATTATATTATACTCGTATGCCCTAGTGGTTTAATCAGAAAAAGGCCTTTAGAGGCCTCTAACATTTATAATTATATTCACTGACAGTAGACGTTAACATAATTTTATTAGGGGTCATAATTGGTTAAACTTTTTTGTTTTTATGCAATGACTTTTCTGAATATATTTAACTGGCAACATTGTGAAGTGGACGAAGCCCACTGATCTCGCAACGCCGCAACGCAATATAATTTATGTTTGAGACGCGTCTAGGCTATTTCCACAAAAGACACACAAAGGTCGTTCAACCTATTCATTCTTATATTTTTATTATACCGATCGCAGGTAGAAATGTTTTTACCGGAGTTTCCCAACCTTTGCAACGACCGTGACGTACGAGATAGAGCGGAATATTTTTTATATTTCCTGGTAGGTATCTTTATTTTACTCTACAGATTCTTTAATGCGAAAAGAGTTTGTGTTTATTTTTCAATACTTACCTAATTCTGTAAAGAAAAATATTATAATGGGTACATTGGTGACGTCATATCATAATCTTAACGTTTGAACTGTTATAAAAAAAGTTATTTTGGTATAATCATGAAATACTGAACCTAAGTGAGGAAAACTTTTAATGCAATGGCAACATCATCGGGTTATCGTCTAAACAAGGCCTAATTGAATAATAAAAACGATGAGTAAAAAAAAAAACATTTGAAAAACAAAAAGTCCGTCTAATTGCAGTGTTTACGCTTGCTCACTAGGTCAGGCATTTAACCTGTTTTGGTGCTATAAAATTGGTAGCTGCGGTTTCTTGGCATTGGTTTAAATATGAGTAGGTAGGCAATGAGTAGGTAGGTACTTCTACGTTGTTGCTGGAAATGTTCTAAACTCTTATTTCGGTGTCAGATTACAAGGATGATCTATACTATAGGCTATGATCTAATATATATCTATAATATATAGTCTATCTATACTATAGGCCTAACATGTGCAACATCAAGAGTCGAGAAACGAGATTTCTCGATCGGTTAAACTACTCAAACTAAAGCAGTTCGACCGATCAAAATATATCTCTCGATGTTGCACATTAGGCCTACAGATCGCGGTTTTCCATTGTGTCACTTGTCCGGTAAAAAACATAGTAATATTTTATTTATAAAATAAATGTACGAAAAAAACTATAATCTAATGGGTTAAAAATGAAAAATCATTGCCAAAATATATGAAAGGGGTGGGTGCTAAGATGACGAATGATAGGTCATGGAGAAAGGAAAATTGTAGTGTCAGCCTCATTTAGTGGGAATTGAAATAGAGGCAGGGATTTGATGATGATTACTCCTAAAATAACCCTAGGGTTTTATATTTTCAACAGTCTAGATTGTGAATGGAGATATAAGAAAGGCCTAGATATAGACCTAAAGGCCTAAACTATAGGCAGACATGTGAATGGAGAGAGAGACGAAAGGCCTTTGTTCCACTGAAGCCACTAAGTTTCAGGGATCCAAAGGGCTGTTTATGTTTTAATAGATTAGAATCATCATCATCATCATCATCAGCCATTTTGAACCCACTGCTGGGCATAGGCCTCCCTTCGAGTCTGCCATTCGCTTCGATCCTGAATAGTATAGTATTGTATAGTATAGTATAATATAATAGTAAGTATAGGGCCTTACTTATGAAAGGTGTTTAAAGTTAAACACTGGCTAAACAACGTCCTGTCTTTATTTTTTGATAGTGAAGAACAGAGACGGGACGTTGTTTAACCAGTGTTCAACTTTAAACATCTTTCATAAGTAAGGGGGATAGTATCCAGATTAGAATAGTCGGCGAAAATTTAAAATAACTAGCCTCGGTCTCTGTTTGTAATTTCTCCACAAATCTCAGTTCCTTTTGTCTTATATTTTTAGAATAATCGTAATATTTTACGACTGGTCCAGAATGAGTTGTTCCATCATCCGCGGGTTGTACAATGTTTACTTTGAATCGCAGCCAACAGGCGAGATGGACGATGCTCTCATCATGGCAACCTTGACATTACAGAGGGTGAAAAATGACAACTTTCAAATACTGAATCGAATCAAATATTAGTAATGAATGAGTAAACTAAAATACGCTTTTGTAGCAGATCGAACAAAAAAGTAGAAATGTTTTTATTTTTATTTTTGTTCAACTTTTTTTTATTGAATTACTACTAAAATTATCATCACTCCTTAATAAGTGTGCAAAGTTTCAATTAAAAATTACGTTTTCATATATAAACACTAGATATACTTATAAGAATATACCTGTAGCTACACTGATTGAGGAAAATAGGAAATGTAATACTTAATGGAATTTATAACCTGTAATTTATGGATTGCTAAGCTAATAGTTTTTCATAAAAAAACATCTAGCTAGGGCCAGTGGTGGCGTAGCATGGGTTGGCACCCGGGGCGGTATTCTATTGAGCACCCCCCCCCCCCGGCATAAATAATTTCTGACAATATGGGTGCAAGACACAGAGATAAATGTTTGGATAAATTGCAAATATTTGTAACATAGGCGCCGCGCCGGCTTGAAACTCGGTTTACACTTTGCTCGCAAAATACTTACTCATGAAGCTAAATGCGAGCGAAGCGAGCCGATTTTTTTTTTAACAAATGCAACATAATCGCAAAATACTGAAGCTAATATGCGAGCAAAGCGAGCTCCCTACTCTTGCAAAATACACATGAACCTAAAGTGCGAGCGAAGCGAACTGAATTTTTTAAAGAAAAATGTAACATGTGACACTTAAATTTGCTTATGGAACTTAAAGAAAAGGCTGCTGCTTAAATGCGAGCGAAGCGAGCCGAATTTTCAAAGACAAATGCTACATAATGAGATGACACTTGATTTTGCTTACGGTGCTCAAAGAAAACGCGGGCTGCTTGTCGATTTCTATGACTAAAATAGACATGAAGCTAAGAAGCTAAATTCGAGAGAAGCGAGCCGATTTTTTAAGACACATGACACTTTATATGACGGAATGACAAAGGGCCGCAAGCCGCGCAAGGCCAGGCGATTGCCCTGTTCGCCACCCCCTAAGGCCGCCAGTGCATGGCATTATACTGCCTTTGGTCGCAAAATACTCAGTAAAGTTAATATGCGAGCAAAGCGAGATTAAATCGAAGCGAGCGCCCTACTTTTTGAGCCGATTTTATTTAAGACAAATGCAACATGTGACAACACTTGACTGTGCTCAAAGAAAATGCTGGCTGCTTGTCGGTTTCCATTCTGTGGTCAGGCATAACTCATTTTGCTCGCTAAATAGTTATCTACTTATGAAGCTATATGCGAGATCCACAAGCAAAGAGAGCCGAATTTTCTTAAGACAAATGCGTGATGATACTTTTTTCATTCAAAAACTCATTTACATCCCCTTACGGGTAATACCAATTTGAACACCCTCTGGCACTCCCTTTGAAAAGTAGATTTTACAAAAAAGTACGAATTTTTTTTTCACCGTGGTCCACGGTGACACCACCCTGGTGCGTGGCGCCCGGGGCGGACCGCCCCGTCCGCCCCCCCCTTACGCCGCCACTGGCTAGGGCATCTTGCACCACGATTCTTAATTGTATTTAGCTAATATAAACGCATTTAATGCATACAAAAATTGGGTTTAGGCTAGATTAAATACGATTAGGAATGTGTTGCAAGACGCCCCTGGTAAAAATACATATAAAAATGTAATAATTTTGCACATGTTAGTTTCAACTATGCCTGAATTCTTGCATGAATTTCGTTTCAGAAGTCACACTTCCCCAAATGTCCATTTATTTTCATATACTAGCTGCTGCCCGCGGCTTCGCTCGCGTGGTACCCGGATAAAAAGTAGCCTATGTTAGGGAGTGTCCACATTACGTTTTCTGAAGCGCGTTTTTGCTACGCGTTGCGAACGCGCGTTTGTATGGATACAAACGCGCGTTCGCAACGCGTATTTTTCCATACAAAAGCGAACCGGGAGGGGCTGCGCGGGGGGCTGCGCGTTCGCATCGCGTTCGAATCGCGTTTGTATCGATACAAACGCGCTGCAAAAAACGCAATGTGGACACTCCCTTACTCTCCAGCCCTCCAACTATCTCCACACAAAAAATCACGTCAATCCGTCGCTCTGTTTTGACGTGAAAGCAGGACAAATAAACAAATAAATAAACACACTTTCACATTTATAAATGGGTACGGATACGGATTTCCCTCTTGTGTTTCTGTCAAATGGGAAAAGGGTTTCTAACGAGTATGATTTTACTCCCTGTATTAATAAGAACCAACTCTAATTAGTTTTAATTACAAGGTAATTACTCAAGGCCGTAGGGACAGCTTTTAACTGTTCCCGATATAGAGAACATTTGGCTACTTTGAGTGTAGGTACAAATTAAATCTATCTCACATTAGCTGTGAAAATGTGCCTTATTCCAACTGTTTTAAGCTCATCTTTCATCTTTCAATAGTAGAGTTTAATCATAAAAATTAGTAGGTACCTACATCAACAATTTTCCTCCAAACCATTTGATTGTCGATATCTAAATCAACGATATCATTCTTACAGTACTTTTTCTCTGGATGAAAAGTACCCTTGTCTATGCCTTTTTCTGTACTTCTGACAACTTGTAGAGTCATTCGGGGTAAGTGGGCGCACTTTCCACTTTGACACCTCACTGTGCTCAAGATCTAGTATTTAGAGCACCTAAAGTATTGTTTTTAGTTAGAAAAATTATCTGTCAATTAAAATAAATGAAATTTGTACTGTCATTTATTTCAGTTTTTGAAATAAATGCATTTTAAGACGAAAAATCGGAATGCGAACACTTGCCCCGACTTGCGGGTAAGTGTTCGCACCCTTACGGGGTAAGTGATTGCATGTGGTGTAAGTGTTCGCGTTGCAAAATAAAAGTAAATCAAGCATTATTTATTCCGATTACAAGTATAAAATACACTTAGAAAACACATAAGAAAGAATCACTTTAAATATTATACCAGCATGTTGGCTGAACCAGAGAATAGTATGATCGCGACCTTTGCCGACGACACGGCCATAATGGCAGTTGGCAGTACACATGCAGAAGCGGCAGAAAAAGTGCAAAAGGCAGTTAACAAAGTATATGATTGGACAAAGAAATGGAGAATCAACCTTAATGAATCAAAATCAATCCATATAAACTTTACCAACAAAAAGGAGGAGTATCATCCAGTATACTTAAACCATAAGCTCATTCCGCATGAAAATACAGCCAAGTATTTGGGTATGACGCTTGACGCAAAGCTGCGCTGGAAGGCTCACATCAAGAAGAAAAAAGATGAGTTGGAGCTACGCTACAAACAGATGTACTGGCTGCTTGGCAGACAAGCTGCTCTATCAGTACACAACAAAATTATCTTATACAAACAGGTCCTAATGCCAGTATGGACCTATGGTATACAGCTGTGGGGCTGTACCAAAAAAAGTAATATTCTTATCATCCAACGTTTTCAAAATAAAGTTCTTAGGGGTATCGTGAATGCCCCCTGGTACGTAAGAAACGAAGACCTTCACCGGGACCTTAACATAGACTTCGTTGATAAAGTTATAAAAAAATACGCAGAAGCTCACGAAAAAAGACTTCATCACCATGTGAACGTCGAGGCCATCCAGCTCCTCGATAACACAGACCTAGTGAGAAGACTCAAACGAACTAAACCATTTGAGTTAGTGTAGTGTAAAATTATATGAAAGTGTTAGTGAATAAGTGCTACATAATATAAAGAACACAAGAACAAAGTGTCTTCCCCTTAAATAGAGACAGTAAGAAACGTGCCGTTGGGCACATTCTTAGATATAAGCAACTTTATAAAACTAAGTCAAATTCAAATTGCTCATTGGCCTACTTGGCTAGATTGTAATTTTATTAGGGTATAATTAACTATTTAATTTTACACTAAAGAACGGAAAAAAAAAAAAAAAAAAAAAATGTTGGCAAATGAAATAATCAATCATCATAAAATTTATATACCTAATAAAACGTTATGTTATGTACATATTTAAACATATGTATATATTTAAAATTTTTTTTAACTTTTATGTTTGCATAGATTCTACCTATTTAGAGATCAGTTAATCATAATGAGTATATTGAATTTGACATCAAGTTAAAAAAAACCTATCTTACCTTAAGTAAGTTGGCAATTAATAATTATAAAATTTATAAACCTAAAAAAATAATTATTATTAATTATTTGCTTAGCGTAAAAGTGCGAACACTTACCCGCGCCCACTTACCCCAAACGGACAAATTACGAATGAATGCACACAAAATCAGAAAATTATTCATTCAGCCCAGAACTTTCTTTTGCAAAACACGCTCAGATAAGTTCCAAATCTATAGCAAAAGCCTTACCACTATCGGCCTTAGAACGTATATGCTACACGCTTCGTAAAATAACCCAAAACTAACTTTAAATTGTCAAAATTGTAGTTCGCTCCTTACCAACTCGTACACGCACAGCGCGGTCAAACTATGTGTCGCAACTAGTTGTCTGCATAAACGTTGCCAACTTACCAAAACAAACTGTATACCCCCCGTGCCCCGTTTCGGAGATAATGGCACTGCGCCCACTTACCCACTGCGATCACTTACCCCGAATGACTCTAGGTATGCAATTTCACGATGATCGGTTGAGTCAAGGCGTGAAAATGTAACAAACAAACAAACAAACAAAAAAACTCACATTAGCGTTTATAATTATTAGTCAGGATTTTTGCTGTGCATTTACTTTGTTATTATTTTATTTTAGTCTCACGCTCACCATCAGCGCTGAAAGGCGAGTGATCTTTATTACAATGAAATAAAGATACTGATTGTTTAGCAGAAATGGCTACGCTGATTGCTCTCGTTAGTGCTGGACAATCAGTAAACTTATTTAATTGTAATAAAGATCACTCGCCTATCAGCGCTGACGGTGAGCGTGAGACTAAAATCAGCCTTATTCTTTAGGTTTAGCCATGAATATCCTCACATTTTCACATTACTATAAGGTTAACTTGTAGGTAATTCAATTATGAAAATGAATAGGATATAATTGTATAGGAATGACATCATTTTATGCATATTTAAAGCACTTTATGAAGCTAGATCTTATAAACATGGTGTAAACAATTGTAATAATAATGTAAAATATTTTCCATTCTATAGTTTATACTAAGTATTTAGTTAGGCCTTTACATTTTTACTATGAATACAGTAGCACTGTGGTGCCTGGGACGTTGTTGAGATGGAGTAGCCGGAGTAGGAGTAGGGCAAGCGCCCAGCACCTAAACCATCCTCTCAACTTAAGCAGCCATATCCACAGGAAAGATATCGTCAATACGTGTGGGCTAACTAAGTCGCAAAAGATCCAGAGGGAGGAGCCCAAAGCGATGGTCGGACCAGGTGTCAGAACATGTAAACATGTCCGTTAGTGTCGCTCTCCATCAAGCCGAAGACCGTGGCAGATGGAGAAAAACCATACAACAAGTACTTGCACGGAGTCACGATCCTCAACTATGGGGGAACGATTAAGGAGGAGGAGGAACTAAGTCGTAGGTTTCCTCAAAATGTTTCCTCCACCGTGTAGAGCTTGTGTTCGTGCTTATTCCTACCTATACATTTTCTAAAAAGAAAAATCCATTGCCGCACATCCAGGATTCGAATCCACGACCTTCGGATTGAAATTCGAGGAACTAGCTCACTCGGCCAACATGGCTCTCAGTCTATAGTGACTAATGTGATAGAGAGAGAGTTTGTGAGTTTTATGATTAGGGTGCTGACACATTATCACGTCTCTACCCCGTCGCATAGCATGACCGTAGCAACACCGTCCCGGCAAAATGATATTCTTTGTATTGAAATGTACCGGACGCCCCACACCAGACCGTTCCCACACCGTCGCGTGTCCTGCCCTGCCATGGCCGTCTTGTCAATCTCCGGCCGCCATGATTATTTTGCTGACACGTAGGGTTGCAACACCTAATATTATATTTAATATAAGTCTAATATTATTTGAATCCTAAATAATATATTTTTGGGGAAAAAATATATTAGGCGAAGATCTTAGTGGCAACTTGGGCGATTTTATGTTGTTTGTTAGTAGATGTGTTTCAAAAAATTTTCCGGGATAAAAAGTAGCCTATGTCCTATTTACGGTTATTTTCTATCTATATTTTAAATTTCAGCCAAATCGGTTCAAACACATCCAAACATCCATCTAACCACCCAAACATCAATCCATCCATCCAAACATTCAAACTATTAGTGTGATGTGATAGTGTGATGGCTTTGACCCTTTCTTCTGACTTACAAATTTTGCTCTTAGAGTTGCCGCAAAAAATAATACCCTAGCCTAGAGCTAAAATTAGCACATCGATGAGTGCAACTTCAAATATTTGTCTTAGCTTTGTTAGACTAAAGATAAATTTAGAATGCGTCCGGTCGCGGCGCTTATCGGTGCTGCTCGCTCCGAAACACGACAAAAATGCAGTTTTTTGGAGCTTTCTCATCCCTAATAACAACCAATCGAAAAAGTGAACGGAATTTATGTCATTAATTGAATGACCTATCCGATGGAGCAAACCAAAAACATAAATTACCTACACCAACTTCAAAAGCAAATGAAGATTTATCTTATTTTTAGTGATTTTCGTTGATTTATTATGAAGTAAATATGATGTTAAATAAAAATTAAAACTAAAATTAAACGGTATATTACAAGATAAAATGTTAGAGATGCATGTTGGCTTTTCAGTTACTTTCCACTTTATTTATCGAGGGTTTATACAGGGAAATACAGTATTTGGCTCAGGGAACGCCCTTAAAGCAGACTCAACAAAACCATGGTAAGCTGTCATATTAATTATGTGAATGTAAACTTAAACTTGTAGGGGTAGTCAGACAGAAGCAAGGAAACTTTTATTTTTCAATCACATTTTTTATTAAGTAAAATCTACTATTTATTTGTAAGTTCCTACAAACTCCTTTATTCGACAACCCTACTGAGACGGTCGCATGCATGTCAGGTCGAGTTGACACTCGACTGACGTCCGCTGACAAATAACAATTTTAAAAATATAGGCTGAGTTCACATTGCATCTCTAAAATTGAAAATTGACAACCTTGTACGAGTTGATGTACGAGTAGAAAAATTTAAATTCCATATACAGGGTGGAAAAAATGAATGGGCCCCGGAGGGAAACTACTTTAAATCCTTAAGAGGGCTGCGACCGGCGAATTTCCATAAAAACGTAATACCGAAATCATTTAAAATGTAAGCATGTTTATATCAGTTTATGTTGTTAGATTAGGAGAGTAGGTATTTATCTAGGTTCCTGTTAAACTTTTGTTCCGAAAAACTTACCTAAAAAGAAATGTAAGCCAATTGAATTGAAATCTTTGTAGGTACACCAAAAATTGCATTTTTTCTTTTCATTTGTTCTATAGTAAGTTTTTTGAAACAAAAGTTTAACAGGAACCTAGATAAATACTACCTTTATCCAAATAATAACGTAAAGTGATAAAAATATGTTCAAATTTTAAATTATTTTGGTATTACGTTCCTAGGTAAGTAGATACGTTCGCCGAGCCCTTAAGAGGGCTGCGACCGGCGAATTTCCATAAAAACGTAATACCGAAATCATTTAAAATGTAAGCATGTTTATATCAGTTTATGTTGTTAGATTAGGAGAGTAGGTATTTATCTAGGTTCCTGTTAAACTTTTGTTCCGAAAAACTTACCTAAAAAGAAATGTAAGCCAATTGAATTGAAATCTTTGTAGGTACACCAAAAATGGCATTTTTTCTTTTCATTTGTTCTATAGTAAGTTTTTTGAAACAAAAGTTTAACAGGAACCTAGATAAATACTACCTTTATCCAAATAATAACGTAAAGTGATAAAAATATGCTCAAATTTTAAATTATTTTGGTATTACGTTCCTAGGTAAGTAGATACGTTCGCCGAGCCCTTAAGATACAGTATTTTACTTAAAGGAAACATTCCTTTATTTTTAAAAAGAAACGAGTAGAAAAGAGTGTGGTCGAGACGTATTTAAAAATAAGTTTTTGAGAATAAAAAAGTTATTGTATTGTTCAGTTATTCAGTTATTTATTTACTACAGATTTAAATTATCATTGCAGATAAACATACAATGCGATAATTTAGATAGGTACTTTTGGAAATGAACATCTACTATGAATACTTACATTGTACGGTCCGCAGTCCGCACACCCTGGATAAAGGATAGTTCATAGTCTAATATCTTTAAAACTCTGAGATAAATTTTAACTGATATATTGTAAGAAAACTTATGATATTGATGACTTATGTTATGATACTTATACATAATACTTAAAAAATACAGACGGACGGGCATAACGAAACTATTAGGGTTTCTTGTCAGGACAACGGAACCCTAAAAAGTAGTATTAGTTGATGAACTGAAATATTTTGTTTTTGAGTTTCCCAACTCGTTCTCGTACATTTTTTTTTAGTAGTGCAGACACCCCTTTATATTTTTAATCCCCGCCCATCTGTCAATACACATATTAGTAGCGTAGCCAGGTCGGCCCCTAGGGGCCGCTTTTCGGCCGTTGAAAGGCTTAGGCGGCCTTTCGATGGGAGCGGCTCCTAAACGGCCTATATGCACCTAGTTACCTTTTCCTATTTTTATTAGGTAGGTACTTACCTAATCATAATTCAAAATTCTTAGCAAAAAAAAAAAACAAAGCATTTTTTTTTTTCTCTTAGCGCGTGCCGCTTATTTCTTTGGTTGAAACCTCTATGTTCTGAACTTATTAGTAGCATGCACACTGGCAGTCTTTATGACATAATGTGCTATTCTATGCTATGGGTTTCGTTTGAATGAAACTAATTTTGAAATGGATAACGAAAAACTTATTGAGAGCGTAAGAAAATTTAATTTTCATTCCATCTATTTGAATTGGAAAACCCCCCCATCTAGCATAACTTAATGCGTTCCGCACGTTATGTGACATTATCAAACGTCAAAATCCCATCGGGTACAATACTGCCCTCTCGAAATCAAAATGTAGTAACAGCAAAAACACGATTTCGAGAAAAATGATGAATCTACAATCAATAAAAATATTCAGAAGAGGTTACATATTAATAAAACCTTGAATGTGGAGTGAAAGTACACATAATCTATAGGTACCAACCAATAATAAAGCGTAAAAGTTTGTTTGTTAATTTGTTTGAACATTGAACACGCTAATCTCAGGAGCTACCAGTCGGATTTGAAAATTTATTTCTGCATTTGATAGTTAAACTCTGTGAGGAAGGATATAGGCTACTTTTTATCATCATCATCATCATGATCACCATATACCATCACTATGGGGGCAACGCTACGATGGCACTGCTAGTAAACTATATTTCTTAACGGTTTTACTTTATTTTTTCTTCAAAACATAACAGTTATAGCCATTTTATAGTACTACCTAGTAGAGTGATATATCCCCTATTATTGCAATTAGTTTTCTTGTGAAATCCGTTCAAAACACATTATTATTAACGCACTAAATTTTCTTACTACTGCGTTTTCGATCATTTTCTGTCATTTTACTAACTAAAATGTGGTATTATTGTAAGAATACTACAGTTTAAATGTGAAATAATTAATAATTTAACAGTAATTTCACGCACTCTGCTGTGCGACCAGATGGAATAGCGGTTGCAACACCCGGTTGAAATGCTCCTGCGTGTGTCCGGGTTCGGCTTCAAATCCTATAACGACTATGGATTTTTTTAATCAATTTATTTTTTATTTTTTATTTCACAACGAACTGTGTGAAATATGTATTTTAGTGTGGTTTAGCTTGTAAACGCTCTATATTTACAAAAAAATTGAGTGATAAGTTTTAAAATGGGCTTTCAAAATAATTGTGTATTTAGCATAAAACCAACAAAATGTCTATTACTGTGTTATAGGCTCGGGTGGGCAGATTACGCTTCGCAAAACGGTTATGCGACGGTCCTAGTATGATACGGTCTTAGTGTGTAAGGTGCTATTTTCGTGACGGGCTCGGTCATGGCTCGGCCCGCTTATGATACTGCGCAGTGAGCCCAGACCCTTAAGGTGTTTGTAGAGCGATAGATTCGGAACCAAACTATTTAAAAAATATATTTTATCACATTTTAAACTTTCAATCAATTCAATTTCAAGCAATCTGTAGACATAATTAAACAAACTAGACTCAGTCTACCCGTGACCACGAGAGCTGTAACGCACTCGAAACGTCGGAAAATAATAAACAAAGGTAATCACGCGATAAAGTCCCGTTAGTTCGTTCAAATTATATATTTTATCATTTAAAATGTACAATAGTCTTGGTGGCTTGGTGGTTGTGGATTATACATTAATCCGGACGAAGTCATCAATGAATAACAAAAACAAACTCGTATTTATTCTAGGAACTAGGTTACCTAGTAATGTGCACGCTTTATGCGCTGGTGAATGCCCATTGTAACCTAGATTTATTTCAAATAACCTTGACAACCTTACGAGTATTAGTGGATCTAAAATGGCGACCCATATAGTTACTTATATGGCGACCCATTCCTTTGCCTAATTCATATTATGAATTGAAATGTTCGTTATGGTTGTAAGGATCATCAAAGAAATTCACAAGCAATTAAGCAGAGACGATATAAATGGGTAAGATATCGTTAAAAAATATGAGGCTGACTAGCCGTAGGTTTCCTCACGAAACTTATCAATATATATACAATACTCATACAATATCTACAATATCTTTGCTAATCTCATTTTATGTATACTATTTTTGTTTGTATGAGAAAAGAAATGTCTTTAAACCTAACTTTCTCACGATCTTTTAAAACTTATATTTTCCGAAATGAAAAAATCATTGATGCACTGACAGGCAGCGAAATTAGTAGGTATCGAAAGTTTCACTTTTTTTCAGTCTCACGATTCTTATCAAAGGTACTAAGTATACCACTTGGTTAACAAAACTCACATAGTCATCACGATAACATGGCTTGGATAAGTTAAGCTACCTATAGATCGTTGACAACGATCCAGCCCATCCTTAAGCTAGGCGCAAACGGGCCACCGACCACAGCCACAAAACGCCAGCGACAGCGACTTTTCACATATTTTGTAGCTGTAGTGAGTGACCGCCACCGGGTATACGTGTGCGGCGCGTCTATACAAAATATTGACAACTACAGGAAATATGTAGGTCGGTAGCGGCGTTTTGTGGCGGTGTTTTGTGGCTCGTATGCGGCCAGGCTTAGATAGCTTTACTGATTCTTATTGTATTGTACGTTAGGTCGAAGAGCAACCTTTATCTTCAAATGTCACATTGCCACACAAAGTCAAGTAGTCACGCCCATACCGACACAATGGATGCTGCAATATAGCCATGGGCAATAAACATAGGCTTTTACATCTATTTTAGGTGATTTATACAGGGTCAGGAGGTAGTAAAGGGCCGTGTTGAGGTGCTGGCTGAGTGCCTCGACTTTGGATTCGAAGTTCTTGTTTTCAAACCCGGTATTAATGAATTTTTCATTTCGATAAAAAAAAAATATGCGCATTAACACGAGCTCTAAGTGGTAAAGGAAACCTCGTGTGGAAACCGTTTGCTTTCTAATAGTCGATGGGCTTGCAACCTGTCACGTATGGAATGTTTCTTCTGCAAAATGTGGGCATGTACTAAAGTATTTAGACATACCTCTGACCACCCCCTTTAAAATCTTGAGAGGATCTTAAAATGCCTAAAGATCTGAAAGATTTTGTCTACTGCACCTTGGGAATACAGTCATGATTTCATTTCAGGAGGTAATCTATGACCGTAGTGCTATGGTCAAAATGGGCATTGGTATAAAAAAGGATCTCGGCCATGTCTCTAAGATTTTGATATAATTTATATCTCAGATCTTCAATTTCCTGCCGCATCTCCACAATCAGCCAGAACAAAGTCCGAATTGTTAGTATTTATTTCATGATAAACGTGAAGTTATGGTACCAGACAGGCTACAGGCCAAGCGGTTTGATATAATGACAAGGCAAATATCGGGTTCGACTGGCACTGGATCAGAAATGAAATGAAGTGAAATGAAGAGGCCCTAAAATATATAAATAAATAATGCGGGACATTTCACACAGCCTCATGTAGCAGCAAAGTAGGCAGAGCTTGTGTTCGTGGAACCACATGACTAATACTAACAAACTTTTTTGTTTTTATAGGCATTTTTTATAGGCATAATGAATTTAGCAAATGCATTGGGCAATGTCCCGATAAACTTACGATCATAAGAGGAACGATGTTGTAATGTTGTGTAAAACTAGCTATACTGAGAAAGGTTTGGTCATAACTTGTGTCACACTCAACTATACCCTTGAATCGATTTCTATCCAATGATCATTATGTATTTATGTATTCTGTCAGTAATCTGGTCCCCCCATTATTTAGCACTAAAACGTAGATTGTACCATTTTGGATCTAAAAACTTAGGCCTTTTTTTACATCTTTTACTAGAATATTTATGCTGTATCAGGGGGCAATATTTTCCTATACTTAACGAGACACTGTAGTGCCTGGGACAATGTTGGAGTAGGCTTGCCCAGTATCTATGATTCTCTCAGTTTAGCTGGCCATATCCACAGGAAATACATGGTTAATACTACGATGCGAGTTTCCTCAAGATGTTTTCGTTCACCGTCTAGAGCTGATTCTAGATGCTGATTAACGCGATTATATTTACTTAAATAAAAATAAATAAATAAAATCCATTGATGCACAACTTTAGAACGGCCACTCAGTCAACACGACTCTTTAAAATATTTTTTAGGCACAATAGCATGCTGTTACTAAGTAGTAACAGCATGAAAACATCTTGAGGAAACTCGCATCTTAGTATTAACCATGTAATTCCTGTGGATATGGCCAGCTAAACTGAGAGAAACATAGATACTGGGCAAATAATAGTAATAGCATGCTGTTACCACTGTTACTAAGTGTAGTGATTTAATGTAGTTTTAGTATGGCTTATGTAACTTTCTCAGTAGCGCACCCATACCGCGATATTATGACAAAATTCATCAGGTGCAATAATAGCTCGAACGAGTGACGCAAGATATTTTTAACGCTTTTGTTAGAATAGCTCCGATATAGATACCATGAGACAACAAATAGGAGCAAGGTCTAGCTAGACTGTTTGCCCAAGCACGGGCTTCCATTTAGATCAAGACAAGGAACATTTCTTGAAGATGATAGCAGTTTTTAAAATGATACATTAATTAGGTATCTTAATTTGGTGTTCAACAAATGACAGGTTGCAAGCTTATTTGTTTATGAGGATACTAAAGCCTCGTATCCACTAGGCAACACGTGACGCTCAACATGTACGGCAACGTTGCACAACAGCGCGCGACGTTACCACCTGGCGCGCAACATGTACAGTAGTATGCGTAGTCAGACAACGTTGTGAAACAAAAGTTCCGCGCTAACTTTCAACATGCTGTGCAGTGCAACATGTCGCGCTTCAAACGTTGCCTAGTGGAAACGCGGCTTTAAGCCGAAATTGAATTGTTTTTGCCCAACTTTTGTTTTGTGTGGCCGTGATTGTAATTTATTTGTTGATCATAAACCCTGCACTTCTTCTTTCGTATGAGCCAACTCCAGGCCAACTGAGGCCAACTCTGGTGACGGAGTTTTTAGGCCGCCTAAAGGCCTCCGTCATGGCTTAGTCAAGGCAACCCCGTATTAAGATTTAGGTATTTACCACACTAGATCGATAATGATCCACTACACTAGCCTTTTTATTTAAAAGAACAATTACTTTTATTCAAGCTTTTTATAAGAAATGAGTGAAATATCTTCAAAACACTGTTTTGCTAAAAGCGCTTAAGAGCCATTATACAATTTCGCACTCGACAAAATCAGCGCTCGGAGGGACAAAAGTTGCTAAATTCTAACACCCAATGAACAGCGCTCCGTTTCTTAGACTAAACGGTTTTGGTAATTTTCATGTGATTGATTTATTTGAGATAGTAAAAATACTTTTTGGGTAGGTACCTACTTAGGTAGGTACCTATAGGTATAACACAAAACAAAGTCGGGTTAGTTACACTTTGAATACAAATAATTACAAAAAATAAATGTTTGTTTTTTTGTCCCATAAACCATATTGTGCTGATCTGATGGAGTCAGGAGCTTTTCAACAGAACTCTTCAGTAAATAGTCCGATTGAGTTGAAACTTGGATCTCAGCATGTCAGTCAAGTTCCGACTACAATGAAATAATATGGTGACAGCTAGCTCATCCGATGATGGAGTCAGGACCTGTTCCATGGAACTTTTTAATGATATGGGTATCAAATGAAAGGGCTTGATGAGCGCAACACAATGCTGATCTGATGATGGAGTCAGGACCTGTTCCATGGAACTTTTTAATGATATGGGTATCAAATGAAAGGGTTTGATGAGCGCAACACAATGCTGATCTGATGATGGAGTCAGGACCTGTTCCATGGAACTTTTTAATGATATGGGTATCAAATGAAAGGGTTTGATGAGCGCAACACAATGCTGATCTGATGATGGAGTCAGGACCTGTTCCATGGAACTTTTTAATGATATGGGTATCAAATAAAAGGGTTTGATGAGCGAAACACAATTCTGATCTGATGATGGAGTCAGGACCTGTTCCATGGAACTTTTTAATGATATGGGTATCAAATGAAAGGGTTTGATGAGCGCAACACAATGCTGATCTGATGATGGAGTCAGGACCTGTTCCATGGAACTTTTTAATGATATGGGTATCAAATGAAAGGGTTTGATGAGCGAAACACAATTCTGATCTGATGATGGAGTCAGGACCTGCTCCATGGAACTTTTTAATAATATGGGTATCAAATGAAAGGGCTTGATGAGCGCAACACAATGCTGATCTGATGATGGAGTCAGGACCTGTTCCATGGAACTTTTTAATGATATGGGTATCAAATGAAAGGGTTTGATGAGCGAAACACAATTCTGATCTGATGATGGAGTCAGGACCTGCTCCATGGAACTTTTTAATAATATGGGTATCAAATGAAAGGGCTTGATGAGCGCAACACAATGCTGATCTGATGATGGAGTCAGGACCTGTTCCATGGAACTTTTTAATGATATGGGTATCAAATGAAAGGGTTTGATGAGCGCAACACAATGCTGATCTGATGATGGAGTCAGGACCTGTTCCATGGAACTTTTTAATGATATGGGTATCAAATGAAAGGGTTTGATGAGCGAAACACAATTCTGATCTGATGATGGAGTCAGGACCTGCTCCATGGAACTTTTTAATAATATGGGTATCAAATGAAAGGGCTTGATGAGCGCAACACAATGCTGATCTGATGATGGAGTCAGGACCTGTTCCATGGAACTTTTTAATGATATGGGTATCAAATGAAAGGGTTTGATGAGCGAAACACAATTCTGATCTGATGATGGAGTCAGGACCTGCTCCATGGAACTTTTTAATAATATGGGTATCAAATGAAAGGGCTTGATGAGCGCAACACAATGCTGATCTGATGATGGAGTCAGGACCTGTTCCATGGAACTTTTTAATAATATGGGTATCAAATGAAAGGGCTTGATGAGCGCAACACAATTCTGATCTGATGATGGAGTCAGGACCTGTTCCATGGAACTTTTTAATGATATGGGTATCAAATGAAAGGGTTTGATGAGCGAAACACAATTCTGATCTGATGATGGAGTCAGGACCTGCTTCATGGAACTTTTTAATGATATGGGTATCAAATGAAAGGGCTTGATGAGCGCAACACAATGCTGATCTGATGATGGAGTCAGGACCTGTTCCATGGAACTTTTTAATGATATGGGTATCAAATGAAAGGGTTTGATGAGCGCAACACAATGCTGATCTGATGATGGAGTCAGGACCTGTTCCATGGAACTTTTTAATGATATGGGTATCAAATGAAAGGGTTTGATGAGCGAAACACAATTCTGATCTGATGATGGAGTCAGGACCTGCTCCATGGAACTTTTTAATAATATGGGTATCAAATGAAAGGGCTTGATGAGCGCAACACAATGCTGATCTGATGATGGAGTCAGAACCTGTTCCATGGAACTTTTTAATTATATGGGTATCAAATGAAAGGGTTTGATCAGCGAAACACAATTCTGATCTGATGATGGAGTCAGGACCTGCTCCATGGAACTTTTTAATAATATGGGTATCAAATGAAAGGGCTTGATGAGCGCAACACAATGCTGATCTGATGATGGAGTCAGGACCTGTTCCATGGAACTTTTTAATGATATGGGTATCAAATGAAAGGGTTTGATGAGCGAAACACAATTCTGATCTGATGATGGAGTCAGGACCTGCTCCATGGAACTTTTTAATAATATGGGTATCAAATGAAAGGGCTTGATGAGCGCAACACAATGCTGATCTGATGATGGAGTCAGAACCTGTTCCATGGAACTTTTTAATTATATGGGTATCAAATGAAAGGGTTTGATCAGCGAAACACAATTCTGATCTGATGATGGAGTCAGGACCTGTTCCATGGAACTTTTTAATGATATGGGTATCAAATGAAAGGGTTTGATCAGCGAAACACAATTCTGATCTGATGATGGAGTCAGGACCTGTTCCATGGAACTTTTTAATGATATGGGTATCAAATGAAAGGGTTTGATGAGCGAAACACAATTCTGATCTGATGATGGAGTCAGGACCTGCTTCATGGAACTTTTTAATGATATGGGTATCAAATGAAAGGACTTGATGAGCGCAACACAATGCTGATCTAATGATGGAGTCAGGACCTGTTCCATCGAACTTTATAATGATATGGGTATCAAATGAAAGGGTTTAATGAGCAAAACACAATGCTGATCTGATGATGGAATCAGGACCTGTTCCATGGAACTTTATAATGATATGGGTATCAAATGAAAGGGTTTTATGCGCGAAACACAAAGCTGGGTTAGGATTTACTTTTGACTTCGATTTTTGATGTTTGATTTTTCATTTTTAATCTTGATTTTAATTTTAAAATCAAAATCAAGAAATAAAAATCAAAATAAAAATCCAAGATCCGAGAATCGAGAAATGAGAAACAAGAATCAAGAATCACAAATCAAAAATTAAAAAATTGAAAATCAAGAATTAAGAATCCGAGATACAAGATCCGAGAATCGATAATCGAAAATTGAAAATCAAGAATCAAAATCAAGAATCAAGAACCCGATATCCAAGATCCGATAATCAAGAATTGAGACTCGAAAATCGAAAATCAAGAATCCGAGATCCGAGAATAGAGAAACTAAAATTGAAAATCAAGAATCAAGAATCAAAGTGAAAGTCAAAATCAAGAATCAAAGTCAAAGTAAACCCCGACCCAGCTTTGTGTTTTGCTCATCAAGCCCTTTCATTTGATGCCTATATCATTGTAAAGTTCCAGGGAACAGGTCCTGACTCCATCATCAGATCAGCATTGTGTTTTGTTCATCAAGCCCTTTCATTTGATGCCCATATTATCATTAAAAGTTCCATGGAACAGGTCATAACTCCATCATCAGATCAGCATTATGTTTTGCTCATCAAGCCCTTTCATTTGATACCCATATGATTAAAAAGTTTCATGAACCAGGTCCTGACTCCATCATCAGATCAGCATTGTGTTGCGCTCATCAAACCCTTTCATTTGATACCCATATTATTAAAATGTTCCATGGAGCAGGTCCTGACTCCATCATCAGATCAGCATTGTGTTTCGCTCATCAAACCCTTTCATTTGATACCCATATCATTAAAAAGTTCCATGGAACAGGTCCTGACTCCATCATCAGATCAGCATTGTGTTGCGCTCATCAAGCTCTTTCATTTGATACCCATATCATTATAAAGTTCGATGGAACAGGTCCTGACTCCATCATCAGATCAGCATTGTGTTTCGGTCATCAAGCCCTTTCATTTGATACCCATATCATTAAAAAGTTCCAGGGAACAGGTCCTGACTCCATCATCAGATCAGCATTGTGTTGCGCTCATCAAGCCCTTTAATTTGATACCCATATCATTAAAAAGTTCCATGGAACAGGTCCTGACTCCATCATCAGATCAGCATTGTGTTGCGCTCATCAAGCCCTTTCATTTGATACCCATATTATTAAAAAGTTCCATGGAGCAGGTCCTGACTCCATCATCAGATCAGAATTGTGTTTCGCTCATCAAACCCTTTCATTTGATACCCATATCATTAAAAAGTTCCATGGAACAGGTCCTGACTCCATCATCAGATCAGCATTGTGTTGCGCTCATCAAGCCCTTTCATTTGATACCCATATTATTAAAAAGTTCCATGGAGCAGGTCTTGACTCCATCATCAGATCAGAATTGTGTTTCGCTCATCAAACCCTTTCATTTGATACCCATATCATTAAAAAGTTCCATGGAACAGGTCCTGACTCCATCATCAGATCAGCATTGTGTTGCGCTCATCAAGCTCTTTTATTTGATACCCATATCATTATAAAGTTCGATGGAACAGGTCCTGACTCCATCATCAGATCAGCATTGTGTTTCGGTCATCAAGCCCTTTCATTTGATACCCATATCATTAAAAAGTTCTAGGGAACAGGTCCTGACTCCATCATCAGATCACCATTGTGTTGCGCTCATCAAGCCCTTTAATTTGATACCCATATCATTAAAAAGTTCCATGGAACAGGTCCTGACTCCATCATCAGATCAGCATTGTGTTGCGCTCATCAAGCCCTTTCATTTGATACCCATATTATGAAAAAGTTCCATGGAGCAGGTCCTGACTCCATCATCAGATCAGCATTGTGTTTCGCTCATCAAACCCTTTCATTTGATACCCATATCATTAAAAAGTTCCATGGAACAGGTCCTGACTCCATCATCAGATCAGCATTGTGTTGCGCTCATCAAGCTCTTTCATTTGATACCCATATCATTAAAAAGTTCCAGGGAACAGGTCCTGACTCCATCATCAGAGCAGCATTGTGTTGCGCTCATCAAGCTCTGTCATTTGATACCCATATCATTAAAAAGTTCCAGGGAACAGGTCCTGACTCCATCATCAGATCAGCATTGTGTTGCGCTCATCAAGCCCTTTCATTTGATACCCATATCATCATAAAATTCCATGGAACAGGTCCTGACTCCATCATCAGATCAGCTCGCTGTCACCCTATTATTACATTATTAGTTACACAACAATTCAGATCATTATTCTGCTTTAACGGCCTTTTTAGCCCCGCAGAAAATATTTAAAAATAGGTAATTAATAACTTAGCAACCAATGTATCAAACGCTCCTATTTCGCTATATTCTTCGTAGCCGGCGACGTGCTTTGCGAGTCGACTCAGTGCGAGCTCCGGGATGCAAAGCGATACGTCCACCCCCTAGAAGCGCTCGGCGCGGTCTGCTTGCGTCGAGTAGATAGGGTAGTAGATACGACGCGTTTTAGGTTGTTTTAAAAGATTTTTCATTGCCAATTTTTTAATCTTTTTGCATTTTTTTTTTCAGAAAAGGATTGATTTTGAACTAAAGTTTATTTCTGTTTTGTTAATTTTACGAACAAGAGTTCTAAGTCAGTTCTAAGTAGCCAAAATCAAAAGCAATTCTTTGGCCGTTTTCTCGAAATTTGGACTAAGTTAAAGATTTTTTTACTCAAAAACTAAATAAAGGTAGTAAAAAGTGATCCATTTAATAGTTTGGTTGACTATCACAGCAAAACATCGTAATTTTTTTATACCATTTGGACGTCAAAATGATTCGTAAATATGGTGATTTCTAAACCTCTTACAGCAAAAATTCACAAAACAGTCGCCGGTTTGAGGTCGATTAATCAAAAAGAAATAATAAAAATACAAAAGTAGCTCATTTAATAGTACAAAATTGAAATGATATTTCATGCTGTGCCATAATTTTTTTATAAATACAGTGTTTTCATTGAAAAATCCTGCCCCAAAACATCACGTAAATCAGAAAATTTTGTATACTGCCTCTTAATGCAATTCTAAATCACACTAAAATATTGCTATTGCCTGTGATATATTTCTGAGAAAATCGCTTTGCTTTTTGCTACAAAACATTACTATCATTATCGTTTTGATTGCGGGTTTTAATGTGCAAATATCAGGGCGACCGAGCTATGCTCGGGTGCAAATAGAGAAAAATAAAAAAAAATACTTAAGTAGGTACTTAAATAAAAAAAACTAAAAAAAAAACTTTTACTGGCTGAGTTTTGAACTCGAAGCCTTCGGCTGAAAGGTGGACACCCAATCCACTCGGCCACTTTAGTCTCAACAAATTTTGTGAAATTACGAACCACATTGCACTGGTAAATCTTTTTGCTTGAAAATGCCGAGAAAACGAATTTTCCCAGATATGAGACCTAGCTAGATCGATTTTTCGTCCCCTTAAACCGCCGTACCGCAAATTTCATCGAAAGCGTTAGAGCCGTTTTCGAGAACGTGGGTACAGACAAACAAACAAATATTATTCGTTTTATAAGTACTTACCTATAATAGGATACGAAATTGATCACAATAGTTGCGTGTAATAATGAAGATGACAAGTGACAGCCTATAGGGGAGAGTGGAAGACGTTTTACGAGTACCTATCGTTGTGTGTGGATAGGAAAATGTTGAGGAGTTGTTGAGGTGTCATGCATAATGTTTTCGAAGTACCTACCTACTTTTAAAAGCATTGCGCCTTGTAGTCGTGGTCATGGATCGTTTTACTTTTTTTTTTCCTCTTTTTTCTTTCGACGACTTTGACGAGACTCACATAGTTCGACTGGCTCCACACTGGATCTATTCCGAAAAGAAAGTTAGGCCCCATACCGTGTTGCCCTGATTCTTCACGGTGTTGGTCGCGAAAGAACAGGAGTAGAATCACCTAGCTCTTAAGACGATTCAAAGTAGTCATAGCGGTCCTACTGAATAAATGATATTTAAATTTTGATTTTTTGAATTTTTTTTTGGTCATACATACATACATACATAAACTCACGTCTGTATCCCATCATAGGGGTAGGCAGAGACCACAGATCGCCACTTGCTACGATCCTGCTGACACACTTCTTTCGCTTCATTCACTCTCATCTCTTTTTTTATTAAAGATTAAAGACATTAAACTGCATTATAAGCCTTTTTGGGATTCTACGTCTGTTATAAATATTATAATAATGTGTTGAGCGTAAACCTCAATTATATATTTAATTTACAACTCCATTATGAACTCTGGCATTGTATAGTTATGTGAAAAAGTTTCAGACGAATTATTTAGGATCACCAACATGATACATGAAAACATTGTATGCGCATACCTTTTCTGGAATTGAATTACACAAGCATGAAAGAGGGCACCAAGAGAAAGAACGACGTTGCCTTAACCTATCTATTTAAAATTTTAAATAATTCATCTTCAAGAATTTTGTCGCCATTGTTCAATTCGTGGCGATCTGTGGTCTCTGCCTACCCCTATAATGGGATGCAGGCGTGCGTGAGTTTATGTATGTATGTTCAATTCGGCTTGGAATGGAAGTCATCATTATAAAATTTGATCAAGAGATATGGAACTGCGGCACAATCTTCTTGTTGACAATATCATTATTATGCAACTATACTGGAAAACAATTAAAACGGTACTAGTACCTTTACACGATTACCACACTTAGAACAAGGAATTGATGTTACGGAACGAATGTAGCAGTTACTGCACGTAATGTCACAGATAGTGAGCAGTTACTATTGCAATGAGCCAATTAACCGTTCTAGTTCGCCTAATAGTTTGCAAGTCTCCGAAGAAATTGGAATCTACAATCCTTGCAACTATGTACTTGCTGTCCTTGTACTTTTTGAACGTATTCTTTCGAGTTTGCAAAGTTTATTTTATTTTATTTTAAATATAAGTAGGTACCCATAAGTACTTATAATACTTTATAACACCCAGACACAGAACAAACATCTATGTTCATCACACAAATGTTTGTCCTGGATGGGAATCGAACTTACAGCGCAGAAGGCAGAGCTAATATTATGCCAGTCATCGACCGACGCCACCGATCAGACGTATGTGATCTATCTTTGCATAATCTATCATGAATCATATAACTACATGAGATAAAAAGAGAATTGTCCACCACCGATACTATTGCTCTAGCATTATAAATGCTATGGTAAGATCTCTAATTTGCCTAATAAGGCCCTAAAGTAGGTAAAATTCTGGTTCTGAAAACACGTTGTCCTTGTAATTTAGAATCGAACTGCTTTCTATGGACGACTGACACAATAATTGGACTTGCCTGTTATCGAATCTTGAATGTAAAGGTATAGAGATTTGCAAGGGAAATGTTGTCTTTGCAGTCACTATATTTTTTACTTTGAAGCTCATCTACAATAATGTTGCAAGCCTTCGGAGAAATCAGTTACTCTCAAGTTCCTTTCAATTTGAAACTTGTTGTCCTTGTACTCAACTCCTCCCCTTTCTCACAATGGCATCATGTCGAGGGTTGCGCAACCTTACTAATCCAATATATTTGACAAATTGTTTACCTGATATTAGCAATAATAGCTAAACAACCAACCAAAGTTCAAGAATTATTTACATAGTTTACAATTGCGTACTACTCCCCTCCTTTGGCATTCTTGAGGCAACTGGAGATTGGCGAAGTCTTTAGTATAACCAACCACCTCAAGCCCGCTCAGGCCGAGCCTGAATAGTTGCAAAAATGCAGTTTAAATTATTGATAGTGACATTTGTGCTCCACTGTACAGCAGCGGAATATTTTAAAACGAAACGTGAGTACTCTTTTTGAAGTTCTGTGATGACCCAATAACGGTGAATTGACCTAAATTGAGTCTATTTCGAGATGAAAGCAAGTAAACAGAGCATTATTGTCTGTATGCACATTAAATTGATGGCAGATTATATCATAATGCACATTGCAGTTTATTCATAGCGTGGATGGTATGTCGATGGCGATCAGAACTCGATAAGATTTTTTTGATAAAACAGCAGCTAATGTGAATGTAAACATTAAAAGGTTTGTGATGAATAAGAGTTTGATTGCAATGCATAAAACACTATTCCCAAAAAGTTTACACTATGACGATAAAAAGAATAACACAGTTACAAGGTTTATTCGCTGAAAAAAGTCAACATTCCGACTGAAATCATCGAATTGGATACTAATTCGAAAGTCTACATCAGCATGCAGAAGAACAATAAGCTTAAATATCAATGATTAGCATTTATCGAATCTTAAAGTAGAGATCAAAATAAAGTAGTGTACCTAAAGAGAAGAAATGAAAAATAATTTATGGTGAAAAATGTGATAAAAAAGAAAATACAGTAGTCATAAATAGCAAGAAACAAACTGATTTACTCATGAGTGCAAACACCAGAAATTATGATGATAGTGATAGTTTAAATTAGGTAAACATAAAATAGACGTTCCATGATTTAAATCACCAACTTATTAGAAGTAACTACTATTTGTCGTTGAAGAATAGCCTGTTTTTTTAGTTCTTATCGTTTTAAACAGTCTAAAAATAAATTTTATAGAACGGATGCATCTGTTTCTCAACAGTCTATTTTTCGTGCAAAATAAATTTTTGCTTCTCTGCAACATTTTCTGTGCCTGATGTTTATTTAAAGTTTTGACGTTTAGGACTCGCTAGCTAAACCAAAATTTAGAATAAGTTTTTGTTAGGTGTTGTAGAAAATAAGATAAATAAAATCTCGTGTCTATCTCTAAATATACATACTTAGTATTCATATTGGTAAATATTTATTTATAAGTATTCTAGAAAGCTGTAGGTCCTTTTGTTCATATCGGTATTTATTTAGAGTCTAACTAAACTAGAGGTCCTTTTGGAAACCCACAATAAGGACTAAATTTTGTTTATAGTCTAAACTAGAGGTCCTATTAAAAACAAAAAAAGGACTGAATTTTGTTTCAAATAGTTTGACTTGAGTTTTATAGGTACTCACGTAAAAAGTCGATACATTCTTTGAAAAGATGTTAGGATAAGTATTATAATCCTTATGTTTTCTTTAAAATTTAGATTGGTCCGGAAACTTATAAATAAAGTAACTGTACTGTAAGTCGTATTGGCTTAGTTAGACAAAGTTGCATTCGCAAGAGACTTTCGGTCCACGTGTTCAGCTGTGCAGCAATTAGATGCTTAGAAAGAATTTAATGCGCATGCCTACCTACCATAATAATGTATACCTAGACAGTGGTTTTTTTGTGGTTAAGGCCAATAAAGTTTAGAGGATGGTAATCTTATAGGTAATTCTAATGTAATGTCTATGATTTTGTTCTAACTAGACATTGATTTTAGACACTTCAGGGTCCTGTTTTATGTAGACAAAAGTTACATCCTTTTGTTTACATAATCACAACACACTAATCTTACTAATATTATAAATGCGAAAGTTTGGATGAATAGATGGACGGATGGATGTGAATAGGACATAGGCTACTTTTTATCCGGGTAAATAGCACGCGACCGAAGCCGCGGGCGGAAGCCAGTCTAAAATAGATTTAGAAGACTATGTAATAGATGAGATACATACCACAGATTATTAAATAGTTACTTTGCTTAGACTCATCTTGTGGTTAAAAGTAGGCCAGGCTTCTAAGCCTGGCCTACTTCTAACCACAAGATGGGTTTTAAGTTTTATCTATAAAAGGTCGAAGCAGTCAACTCCTCGATTGTAATAGCAAATTTTTTTTCAGCCAAAGAAAACGTCAACTATTTCGATTAGTTTCATAATCTAATTATGACCAATGAGGTTAAGTTACTCTGTTGTGATGACGTTTTCAAACAAATTACCAAGTAGGTTTTGCCGAGGGTTTTGCAAATTACTGTCATTTTGGAAAACGAAATAAAACGCAGCGGAAAAATTGGGGCGCAGGTCACAGATTAACATAGTAACTATTATTTAATCTGTTGTTTAGCCTTGAAGTGACAGCTACCGCCTTCAATGGGCTACTTGCATTGTGTAACAATGTTTCAAATGTTTACCTTGGTGTATCGTGTTATTTATGCAATAGGCTTGATTTTGCAAACAAAATTTTGGTAATAAAATGTTATAGTGTTTATAGTTCTGAAACCAAATTATAGCAATAAAAAGGCACTGTTCTAAGCATCAGTGATTGATTACTTATGTTTAAATGATCTAATAGGCTTTAATCGATGTCCGTTCAAAGTTCCATCCAAGGTTAGTCAAACCACGAAGAGGCGTCTTCAAAAACTTTCGCACATAATTCCTTATCACACTAAATTATAAATGCGAAAGTTTGGATGTTTGTAGGTACTTAATAAAAAAATTAAAATAATTATCATGATCATGATGTTTAATATAGAGTCAAGCTGTCACGAGTAAATAAACTTTGTATTTGGTCTTGTATTTAACCTATTCCATTGTTATTTTATTTATGATTTATATAGTGTCAGAAGGCAATCTTTGCCTACACTTATCGGGACACTGTAGTGCCCGGGACATTGTTGAGATGGAGTAGTAGGCTTGCCCAGCACCTACACCAACCTCTCAGCTTAACCGGCCAATACGGGTGTGCTTAACACAGGAAAGGCATGGTCAATGCGTGTGGGGCTGACTAAGCCGTGGATTTCCTTACGATGTTTTCCTTCACCGTTTAGAGCCGTGCGCATATAAATTTTTCAAAACGAAAAATCCATTGATGCACGGCCAGGATTCAAACCCACGACCTTCGGATCGAAAGTCAAGGTTCCCCTCGGCCAACACGGCTCTTCATTGTTATTAAATGGAGTCAGATTCTTGAATTTCCTAAATATCTGAGATAATATCAATCGTGTCTTAAAGACAGTCGTGATCTGCGGGACTAAAAAGGCCGTTAAAGCTGAATCAAACTATCATTCGTATTACGTTTGGTTCTTGTCACTCTCATGTCCATGAAAAGAGACGACATAAATTGCAATTCAGATTATGATTCTGCTATAACATCCTTTTTAGCCTCGCTGATTGTTTGTTATTAAATTGTTGTCACAAAGAGTCTTTTTACCTGCATCTATAATTTTTTAAACCACACTTAGGTATTATTACATTTAAAAAAGAGAAATCTTCAATTCCAACGGGATTCTAACTCGCAATGATACAAGCGATCCTCCTTTAGCCGAAGTGCCTTTACCAATTCCTACATCTAGATTCAATAGTTTTTGCTTTGGATGACAACTCTATCGTCTTTTTTTGAACTCAATATGCCGTGAGATGTTCCCACGGCGAAACAAGGAAGCTACGTACCCTTGCTTGAGTAACTAGGTAAACCATTATTTACCGAGATACTTGGTTACTTCGTGTCTGTTACATTCTTGGAAGATTATTTCATAATACATGGTTACGGGTTGACAGAACATTCAAATGTGTAATTTGAATAAATCTATTCAACTATTAGAATATAATTTAGGTACGTATTACTTACTCCAGAGTAAGATTTATTAACAGAAACTAAACCACCTACTACATATTTACATAAAAGTATATAGGTAATACAAAAAGAACCAGTTGAGCCACCTAAGGATCGTTGGAAACGATCTATAGGTAGCTCAACTGATCCAAGCCACTGCCAGACGGTAGCGTGCCCAAGACACTGGCAGCAATACCGCGCTGGATGGCAATGCTGATACGTTGAGCCAAAAAAGTGCCAGACTTGGGATCACGCGTCGCTTCGATTAGACGCCCTGAAAGAATTTTGAAAACGTGATGGGCCCCGGTACTCCACGGACCCAGGGTCCCAACCCCAAAAAGTTCAAATACTTATATAAACCCTATCAATATCAAGATTTACATATTAGTACTTACTTACTAATAATTTAAGAAAATAAAACTGTTTACTAAATAAAAATTGGTTCAATCAAACCAAACTCATCAAAAGTGTCATTTGGGACACTGTGTCCCAAGATATTGTGTCCGAAACGTCAGCAACTCAACTGAGATAAGAAGTGACAAAAGGTCACCCAGTGTGTTATAAATTATAATGTTTTTGATCATGGTCTATTTTTTTGTTTCAGCGAACTTCGTGAAAACGTGCTCAAAAAGCGACCCCGAATTTGATGACTGCTCGAGAGAAGCTGTTCAGAATTTGTTTAATGCTTTGGGACCAGGTTAGTTTTGGAATCTTATAAAATATATAACTTGACCTGTGCCTTACTGAAGAACAATATCAATTTGTTGTGTCAGAAATATATTGTCAAATTAAATTAAACTTCGCGCCACCACTGAAGTCTTACGGCAAAAGCGAGAACTACTTGTTTTATTTAAAGTACTTCATGCTGTTTTAGTCAAGGCTATTCAAGGCCATTCAGTGTGTAGAATTTAAGGAACGTACAAACTTGCATAATTAATATTGCCTTATTTGGAAAATTAGTAAATTTTTACATATCCTAGTTCTGCGATAGCAGCGTCGCGTCGGGTACATATGAAAAGTCCGAAAACCGAAATGCCGATCCTTGAAATGCCGATGCTTAAAATAGCGAAATTCGATATGTAGAACGGTTGAAATGTAGAAAGCTTGAAAGATAGAAATTTGTAAGGTCGAAAGCTAAAAGTCAGAATGCTCGAAATGCCGAAAGTTTGAATTGCCGAACGTTTACAAAGCAGAATGCTCAATAAGTAAAAGTTCCAAATGCCGAAAGACTAAAACATCGAAAATGATCGAAATAAGTACTTACATAAATTATTGTATTTTTTAGTACTTACTTTAAAAAAAAGGAGGAGGTTCTCAATTCGTCGGAATCTTTTTCTTTGTGTTTTTGTGTATGTTCACCGGTTACTCGAAGACGCCTCGACCGATTTCAAAGATTCTTTTTTTGTTTGAAAGGGTACACTTTTCCAATGTTCCTTTTGATCATCAAGTCAGGATCAGATGATGGGATCTTGGAGAAATTGATGTAACTGTTCATATTTTAAAGGCATACGCGATTCGGGTAAGTACTTATTTTTTAAAAACTTGATAGGATATCAGTGACAATGCAATATGATGGTAACATTAAGCTGATCTGATGATGGAGTCAGAAGCTGTTCAACAGAACTCCTCAGTATATATTTTTTTTGATTTAGTGATTTTTTCAAAAAATATTTCAATTGACCCCAGCCTCCCCTAGATAGCAGTGTAAATGTGCAATTTTTTAGTGTAGGTTTTAATTGCACTTATTCTATCACATCTCATTAGTAATGTTTAGTAATTGTGCAATTTATAGTTTAGGTAGGTAGGTAATTATTGTGTTAAGTTGGTCGGTAGGTACTTTACATTATTTTTATTATTTTCAGTATTAGTAGGATAATATTGTTTTTTTTTTTTGTTTGCTGAATAATAAATATATTAAGTTCTTAACTAATTACAAGTAAAACGAATTAGGTACCTGTAAGGCCTGTAATGTTATATTGGTATTACAATAATGAATTGAATTGAATTATTATTTAATTTTGTTTGGAAACGCCTACTTCTTTATGTGAGCAAGCGTCATGCCTGTATAGGGCTTGCATTATCCGCCCCATTTTGTTATCCGGATAATATGGATAGTAGAGCACTTTACTATCCGGATATCCGGATTTTCCGGATAATTCGGATAGTTACCGATTTTTTTAACAAACGGACACAAACGAAGATAATAGTTAAAAAATACATTAAACGTCGTAGCTTTAAGTTATCCGAATAATCACAATTAAATTTTGAATCATTTTTAAACAAGGTACGTAACAAGATCTGAGTTTTTCTCCTAAAGCGAAGCGAACGCGATGCAATTTGATGTATTTTGATTGTGAATGCAGATTGCAGATGCATAATGTACACCAAATAACTTATTAAACACCCGACTTCACCCACTGCTGGGTATAACCCTCCCTTTGCGTGTGCCATGCCAATCTTCACAGTCCGCCGGCGCTACTCACCTCATCCAATTCCGGCCATGCTATGTCGTCCAGCCCATCGTGCTGCTGGGTTACTGACGCTTCTGTAGGTACCCCGTTCTTATAAGCCACGCCGTTCAGAAGTTCAGAAAGGTGTTGTAACATTTCTTGGAGATCTTCGAAGGTTTCTGCGACAACTTTAAGGTCGTCTGCAAATCCTTAGGTTTAAAGATGTCCTCTATGACATTGACAGCAGTAAAAAGTTTGGACAAAATGATGTCTCCCTGTCGCACTCCCCGCTTGATGGGCTCAGGGTTGGTTAAATCGTGCAGTCGTACAAGGAGAGTGGAAGATGGCTCAATGTTCGACACTGTCAAAGGCTTTCTCGCAGTCAATGAAAAACATGACAAGAGACTAACTGTGTTCGTGACACTTCTCCATCAGCTGCTTCACCGTGCGGGTGTGGTTCATTTAAAAAAAGCCGCTGCGAAAACCGGCTTATTCTTTGGGTTGCTATGGTATTCATCTAGCTCACGGGTAATACAATTAGTTAATATTTTAGAGAACAATTTATTATTTATGGCAATTTGTGGCATCGGTTGCCAGCAAGAATAACGTTAAGCTCACATCCACTCCAAATACTGGTTGCGCTGCGATGAGTAAAAGACGAAAAATTTGTGGACGTGGGGACCTATGCGAAAGGTTCGGTGGGTAATACACTAGACAAGACGTTGGTATCGCGATTCAAGCGTGCAACTTTATGAATGTTACAAAAACAAAGGATAAACAGTGTTTCCCTGTTAGATACGTCTACGTAGTGCATATAAATTGTTGTTTTGATGGGTTAATTCCATATCCAAATCGTATTTTTTGATTATTTTTACTATCCGTATTATCCGAATTATCCGGATTTACTGGTCGGCACTATCCGGATTTGAAAATTGGCGGATATCCGGATAATTCGGATATCCGGATATCCGGATAGCAAGCCCTATGCCTGTACTAATGCCCGGGTGACACGAGGCTAGTTTTTCAAGCTAGGATAGCAAGCTAGTGTTAGTAAGCTAGCAAGCTAGTACTTCTAGCTTCGTGTACTAGCTTAGAAATGAAGCTAGTTGTGTCTACACGAAGCTAATAAAACACTAGCTTGCTATCCTAGCTTGTAAAACTAGCCTCGTGTCACCCGGGCATTACTGTCTGCCAAGGAAATTGTAGGTGTGTTTTTCAAATCAAATCAAATTAAAGAACTTTATTTGTTAACATAACTTACAAGTTACTAGGTAGGTATAATACCTACATTGTTGTTATTATACTAAACTAAAGTGGCCCGCCCCGGCTTCACTTGGGTAGACTTATGAATAAAATGAGACCAAATCTTTTTTCCGGAAGGAAAGCATAGCATTGCGTTTCATTATTTACCTACTTTACGATTTTGTGAGTGAATCGAACCACTGAGTCTATTGCACACCCCTTAGGGGTAGCTTTGTAAAATAAAATAGTGTTTCATTATTTAAGTAAGTACTTCAAAGTTTAATTATGCCAAGTTTTGTGTGAATCAAACCAGGAAATATTTTTTCCATACAAAGTTCAGGATTCTATTGCACATCCCCTAGGGGTAGTTTTGTAAAAATAAAATATATCTGTCATCATTATTAATTTTAAAGTTTATTTAAACCGAGTTTTGTGTGAATGCTACAAAATAAAAAAAAATCTATGCAAATTTTAAAGCTCGCTAGCACACCCCTAGAGGTTATTTGAAAAATAATAATAGGTAATAATAATAAATAGATAGTTGGGTACCTATTTTTTTCTAAGTTAAATTGTATTTATTGTATTGTATTTTTTTCCGAGATTTGAGCGAATCGAACCAAGGAATGAAATTTTAGACAAACGGTTTACCACCCTTTTTCACCCCCTTAGGAGTTAATTTATGTAAAATAGTATAACTTATGTATTATTCCGGAATCTAAGCTTTATACATCGCCGTCCCCGGAGAATAAAATGATAACTACAAAAACGTAACTTTTCAGGAGAAGCAAAAAACATGTTTTCGTTAATAACTTCATAAATACTGGACGTAGACAGATGATTGTTAGCTTTAAGCAATGCTGATTTTTTATGCATTCGGAATGTTTTAATGAAATAATCGTAATATATGCCAAAATAGAGATATTTCAAATATAAGAAGTTAGTCAAAATCAGTCATCGTCTAATTTCTATAATGTCGATTATCATTTTATTCCACATATTTTCTAGGCAAAACCACTGCCAAAACCAATTGCACCACTGTTCTATCATTTTGTTCTACGCTTTTTAGGGGTGGAAGTGATTATGATAATAGTTGAATATCATCTTATTCTCGTTTAGATTGGTCTAACTTTATTTTGATAAGTGCTATTAAATAAAACCATGTTAGTAATAATCAACTATTGATTTATTGTTTTAATCATGTTTTCAAGTGCTTTTTATGTAACAAACCACTATAATATTGTTGCTTATCGTTATAAAAGGGCTACTATGCTCTAAAAGTAAAATAATAATAAAAAATAACCATACTAATAATTATTATGGTTGTTATTTATTATTATTTTATTTTATTCAAAGCTAATTTAAAAGTTGTTAATGCTCAATATAATTTTTATCTTACAAACCGAAACAAACAGTCAGTTATAATGAGTATTAACAACTTCTAAAGTAGTTTTCATTTTCTATCATCATCTCAGCCGTAGGACGTCCACTGTTGGACATAAGCCTCCCTCAAAGATTTCCATGTATTCATCCAAGGAAGTGGCCTGCATCCACCACCGAACTGCAGTTTTTACATAGTCGTCTGTCCATCTTGTTGGTGGACGTCTAACGCTGCGCTTATCGGTCCGTGGCCTCTACACGAGAACTTTTCAGCCCCGCAGGCCATCTGTTCTGCGTGCTAAATGGACTGCCCATTGCTTCTTCAACTAACTTATCCGTTTGGCAATGTCAGCGACCCGAGTTCTTCTATGTAACTCCTCATTTCTGATTCGATTCCGTAGAGAAACAACGCTGCCTAGTTGGATTAGACGATTAACCTCTTTCTTGAAGTTGAACCTACCTAATTGCACTGTTAGTCCTGGATATACATACGCGTCGACAGCTTCAAGAGCAGAATTTTTAACCATTACAAGGGTAAGCATAACATGAACATTCGAAATAACCTTTATCTTGCTTGTCCGTGTTCATTTTAACGCCTACTCTTCGGTTGGCTGATTAAGGCCTTCGAGCATCGTGCTTAGTTCTTCCATCGACTTTTCCATGACCACGAATACCATTTCAAGAGCTTGAAGGCATCTTCCAGAGCGGTCGTAAACAGTTTCGGAGAAATTACACCTTCCTGTCTTACCAAGAGGCGTAACAGAGTTCGATCGAAGGCGATTTCCTTAAAAAGTTTTAGGAAATCGCCTTCGAACTCTGTTCCTGTACTTGGATTGACATAGTGGCGTTTTTATACCAATACCAACACTTCGACACTTCGATGTACCGATAGTTAATTCGGAATCGCTGGAATGACTGACACACCGCCCATGTTTCGATCGAATCGGAGGCTTTCTCATAATCCACAATCGCGAGACAAAGCTGCAAGTTATATTCTTTGGTCTTCTGTATGGTCTGCCGCAGCTTATTGTGGTCTAAGGTACTGTAGCCTTTTCGGAACCCGGCTTGTTCAGGAAGCTGGAAGTCATCAAATCTGCGATCGAGGCGATTTATGATGATCCATGAAAACAGCTTAAATTATAAACATAGCCCAACCATGTTTATAACTCGACATGGGTCTGTAGTTTTCAAGAAGGTGTTGTCATCTTTCTTAAAGAATAGCACCACCACGCTCTTGTTCCATGCTTCTGGCTTAGTACCTTCGAGCAAGATGGAGTTGAAGAGCTTCTATGCATATTATATTTTTAATAAGTATATTTTTTGTAAATATTTTGAAATATAAATAATGTACTGTGTAGTGTGATACAAGTCTGCTGTTTCAATTTATTGCCTTGAAATCTAAGCTATAGGAGAGTGGCAATATTTTTAAGTTTAGCTCCTTAAGAGTCATTTATTTTACTAACAACATATTATACGAAATGCAAGGTCGAGTTTTGACGAGAATAAAATGATAACATGCGGTTATCATTGTCTAGACGAATATTTTTCACGAGAACATAATGATATTACTGTTTGTCATATTAACGGGTGTAAATACAATGTGATAATATTATAGTACAACTTTATTCTTGTAACTTCAGGCATGGGTCGAATCGTGGAATAGTATTGTAATATTTTGTAACTTTGTGAATAACTGTATGAAAGTTACGAAAAAAATTGAGCAGATGTATTAGCACCCAAAGATCACAAATATGGCATAACACTAAAACGAAGATAATGGCAGTTATCATTTTATTCCCCGGGGACGGCGACATGCCAAATTTCAGTAAAATCGGTTCAGTAGTTACGGCGATACGCTCGGACAAACATACATAGGTACTGACTTCTTTAGTATTTAAAACTAGCTTCCGCCCGCGGCGTTGTCCGCGAGGTACTTACATAACATAATAGCTATGTTCAACCTGAAAGTTCATTCTAAATACAGGTGAATTTTTTTTTTAAATCAGATGAATAGTTTTTGTGATAACCTCCTACATACAAACACACTTTACCTCTTAATAATATTAGTATAGACAAAAAAAATATTTAAGTACATCATCATAATTATTTCGAGTATTACTGGTTTCAAGCTTTATATTTCAAGCATTCTAAATTTTGAGCTTCGGCATTTTAAGCTTCGTTGTTTAATGGTAAGCGTCCACAGGCCCGCATCGCACGCAGCGGACGCAGCGGACGGATCGCATCAAACGGATTATCTGTGAAATGCGATGCGTACGATGCGGACATGTGGACGCACTTATATGAGTTTCTATACAAAAAATACTACGATCCGTTGCGTGCGATGCGTCCGATGCGTACGATACCGACATGTGGACGCTTACCATTAAGCTTCGGTATTTTGGCTTTCGGCATTTCGAGCATTCTGATTTTTAAGCATTCTACATTTAAAACTTCTACATTTTAAGCATTATACTTTACGAGCATTCGCTATTTCAAGCATCGGCATTTCAAGGATCGGCATTTCGGTTTTCGGACTTTTCATATGTACCCGTCGCGTCTAACTTCAGTGGTGGCGCGTACTCTAGAGTAGAAGTATTAGCACGTATTAGCCTGTAAGTAAGTTAGCAGTTCAGTAGTTCTGTTCGCCTAGTTGTGCAACCACCTCAGCTGCTCAAAACCACTCACAGTGTTATTGTATGCCCACATCTTGGAAATTTATGCGCGCCTGGTACTTGAGTGTCAACTGGACACAAGGACACTCAACTTCGTAACGATAATGATTACTATCAGTAACCAATGATCTTCTTTATAAACTTTTATTTATTTATTTATTTATCAACTGAAATAACTTGGTAAAATCTCATTGTCAGTAACCCCTTTCTTTAATACATAATGATACAAGCATATTTTATTATGATGGAAACAATGTTATTTTTAAAATTCATGGATAAACAAAGAATAATAATCTGTGCTCACGTGAAAAGATTGTGAAACTCTTAACAAACAAAATTATGCAGAGAAATATAACTTCTAAAACTGACACTGATGATAATGATAGTGGACTGGTAGGTCTACCAACAAGTCGCTGGGCTAGTCACATAGCCTCGTTACGAAACATTTTGTACATAACTTGCGGAAAGCGAAAGCGCTATTTCTTCACCACACTCATGCGACCCAATGCGGTATCAAATTAATGATACTACAGTTCTGTTATTTTTTATGATTCCAGGTCTTCCAGAAATCGATTTGCCTCCTCTAGATCCACTCAAAATTCCAAAAATCAGAATCCTCCAAGGTGAAGGACCGGTGAATATCAATGCAGCGTTGGATGACGTTACTGTGACGGGCTTCGGTCGGACAGAAGTTTTGGTTAGCCAGTGAGTACTTATGCCTCCTAGTTGTTTATGATTGCCTGGTACATCGGACAACTGTTTGATCGACTGAGTCGGGGAACATTGACACCATGGACTTGATCAAAACGATCCGGGTAAACCAAGCATTGATTGAAGTCGAATATTTTTTTTTTTCAGAGTTGATGGAAAAACATACGATTTCTACACGAAAGTTCGTGTCCCGAAAATCAGGATAGAAGGCACCTACGATTTGAAAGGAAAGATTTTATTAATCCCTCTGGTTGGCCGTGGAGTTTGCTGGTTTGAACCCAGTTGGTATCGTTTTAATTTATTTTTTTAAACTTACCCATACAAAAACTAAGATGAAAGATCATGACTTAATTTTATTTTCAGGAAATATGACTATCGATATTGTAAGCGAGGTGAAACTGTACAGTAAAGACGATATAACATTTTTTAACGTGACTTCAGCGCACGTAAAATACAACATTGGAGGCCTACGAATGCGAATGAACAATCTATTCGATGGAATTGAATCTCTCGGTAAGTTATGTCATTTAGTTTCGATAACAATTTAAAACTCGTAGCGACATCTATGAAGGAGTAGCTAAACTGAATCAAACTCCAACACTGTGTGGGTAGGCATACATTGAAAGTAATATATTCCACCCCCACACAAAGACATCAGAATAGGTTCACTAAATCCAGCATAGGTGGTGCTACTGTGGCTAGTTATCAACAATCACCACCTACACTGGTTATGGTGCCCTGGTACAAACGTGATACAAATTGCAACGTTGAGATGCTAGAGACGTCTCTTGACGTTTGACAACCGCTTCACCATTGTTTGATAGTTGCGAATTTTTTTCGCGTTTTTCGTTGTCACGTCACATTTCGTCATTTTCGTCATACATTTTTATTGTAGGTAGTTTTTTTTTTTCATTTGTAGTAAGGTAGGTATAATAGGTATCTGTCTATATTGTTTAGTTACCTATGTGTTATTACTCTGAGTCACCTCATTTGTTTTTTAGATTACTTTAGATTCTACTTCATACATTATTTAGTTTAGAATTGACTCGGTAATTTTAGGTTTTCAATATTATTTGCAAACTGGAATGAAGTTGTCAGTATTTTTAAAATCTTTGGTTTTGTTTGAATGCATATTTGTATTTATATCATGCCTTGTTTTTTCAGAGGAGAGTACCAACGCCTATTTGAACGCCAACTGGCGACCGGTTTCTGAATCACTCCGGCCGATCCTATCCAAGACTATTGAGGATATTCTTCTAGGCTTTATGCAGCAGCTGTTCCATAACCTTCCAGGGCATTACCTTATTGGAGACCTCAAACCGTTGCAGAGTAAAAAACAAGACACAACGAAGAAAGTTTAAGTAGTTTTAGATACTAGTTTTAGAAATTAAGTCTTAAGCGTTGATTAGTTAAATAATGAAATGATAATGATGAACTTGAAATAGTTTGATCATACAAAACAGTAGGTAAATAGATAAAGTAATCATAAAAGATAAGTCCACTTGCAAAAGTCTATGTAGAGTTTGTTTTGATAAATGTAACGGATTTTAATTTACAAATACATCTTAAAATCAAAGTAGATAATGAATACTTAACTGACTGAATTTATATTATTTTTTAATATCGTGTAAATAAGAACTTAGAAATAAAAAATAATAGATATTAAAATTGTAAAAACCTAACCCGAGTTTTACTTTTCATAAAATGCAGATTCCAGAATGATTGATGGAAGAAAATTTTGTCAAAGTGCCAGAAGTTTGGCAGTGACTAAGCAGAAATTGTTTACCTACCTGTTATTTTCAGGTGGGCTAAGATTAATGTTCCCGTAAAAAACTGAACATGAAATCGAATAGGTTCCTATAAAATTCAAGTTTTATATAATTTCAAATGAACATTATTGTTAAACTTCTTCTTACTGAAACATCGATACGATACGAAATCATGAGTCAGAGGTGTATCAACAAAGATTGAAATAGATTCAGAAATGGTTTTATATTCTGTTTTATGGCAATATGTAAGTAATGAATAAAGCTTTACAAAAAGCTTAGGTACATGCTTATTGTTTTTTACTAACATCTATGCCATAATGTAGGTACTGTGTATATAAGCATTTTCAACTTTTTGTATCAAAAACAAATTAAAGAAGCAAATATGAGACTGATTATTAACTCTAGAATTAAGTAAAAATCCTTACCTGCCAAATAGGACGTCCAGGCATTTTATTTATTGAGGAATTTCCAAAAATGTCACAAACACAAAACACAAGTTCACGCTTCGCGCGGCTGCCACTAGATGGCTCTCTCACCAAAGTTGAGAGCAAAATAAGCACTACTCCCTCATAATAACGTGTTTTATACATCGGGAAAACTATCGGCGAGAACGCCGGTGAGAAGAAACACTACGCAGAACCAATCGACAGAAATATCCCTCACGCGGTTACAGAAAATTATAAAAAAACAAATAATACTTACAGTTCGATAGGTAATCAATTTGTTTAACAAAATCTATTCTATTATGTAGAATCCAATATACCTAATATTTGCACGTAGACCTTTAGGGACCAAGCAAGTTATTATGTCAAAATATTTTTTGTACAATTAATCTCAAATGTTCATTAATCTCAAAAGCATTTTCAAAACGCATAGATGAGTCTTTACAATTTTTAATGACCCTGTTATTGAACCATAGTAAGAATAACATACCATCAACAAGGATACTCCGTTTTATTAATTAAGATTATAAAAAAAAAACCTATTGAGTACTTGAAGGCATTTTTTCAGCAATTGTAGAGCACAGATAAGAATTATACGTATTGCGAAGGATGGAGACGAAGGACGAAGAAGACTAGAACAAGACCGTGTTAGTTGATCATGTTCGTATTGGTTGGAATAAATCTCAAGATCTGGCCTATGATTACAATGTTGATTATTTCAGATAATTATAAAGACATCGACCACCAGTCTACTCGATAATTAGATCAATGTATTTATAGACTTCATTCCAGATTTAACTAGCACGAGGTTGAAGAATTTGTTCTTGGTGTTTTTAGAGTGTGATGCAATCCATTTTCACGTGGATAGTTGTAGGCAGCAGTAAACTAAGTGATGGACGATTGCATTTCAGTGGAAGAAATAACTCCAACTGCCAAAGATTGCTCTTTAATCGTTCTTATTCGTATAAAGTTAAAGTCTTATTTCAGAGAATCTGCAAGACACAAACCTTATTTTTAAAAATAGAATAGTGTCAGAACTGGCACATGGCCTATTCGACTTGTAACGACCGTTATAACGTCGTTGTCACAGTCACCTAAGAATAGGTGACTCTAACGACGTCGTTCTGCCCGTTACTCTGAGATAATTTAATTTTGCGTGTGTTCTTCAAATTTTTTAAATCCTTTTTTCTAAATCTTTCGAAAATATCTAGTATTGCATCTTTTGTGTCCTAGCTTCCCTCCAGGTTAACAATGATATTAAAAGCCGTTCATTGCACTCACTCTTAATATTGCCAAAGCAATACGAGTATATTTTAGTTCTCCTTAAAAATTATGTATGCAATTTGTCGTGTTTTCAATCATGTTGCATTGCAAATCCTTTTTATGCAGGATTATGCATCATGAGTGTTACCACTTTTATATCATGCTGTCCTTGTACAACTAGTTCCTGGTACGAGAAATCTTCATCATCTTTGTGAAAGAAACAAATTATTTCTCTATAAACAGCACCTGCAGACTGCAGACTTCTCTGTTTCTACCCATAACCGATAAACTTTGAATGAATCTCATCAAAATAAATTTTATCTTTCAGAATCTAGTTTATATCTTTAGCTTTCAATATCAAAATTGTTTATATAATAGATACTTTAAAAAATCGATTATTAAAAACATTACTAGACTTGTATAAACTTAAGACTACCTTCCGATTCAATGTAAGAAGCAATGATACTATAGCTGAAACAATAAAAATCGTGCTAATGAATTATTAAAATACTATAAGTACAAAAATAATGTTAATATTGTAATTAAAATTGAGTAAAATCAAAAGATCAAGAGATAGGCTGCCGGTGAATGACCTAAAGATGACGAGTTGATGACCCAGAGAAGGGTGTTTTAAAGGGGATAGGGCCCCTTTGGTGTCGGTCGCAAAAGGAATAAACACTAGGACGCCATAACTGCGAAGAGGTGGAGCTGCATACATGCACTTTGCACCGAATGGGTGACGTCACTGCCAGTTCATAATGCATTGTTCAACGCTGCACTTTTAGTTTACACAGCGCGATTATAGCTACGCTGCGAGCGTTTCTCTGTTCTGTGGCTACGCTCGCTTATCTTCTATAAAATTACTTGTAGTTAGACACTGACTAGTTATATATGTTTCAAATGGCCCTTGTCATTTTCCTGATAAGGTAAAACAACCCTGACTTCTTGCATAAAAAGTTGAAGGAAAATAACTTTACCTATTCGGGTAAGACATCATGCTTAAGATTCCAAGAAACACCTTGGTGTAACATTACAAATCCTAGTTTAATCTAGGAAATTTGACAGTTGAGGTAATTTTTTAACTATCTTATCTAGGTAGGCCAAAGGCTAGTTATTATTATTCCTGTATTACATGGTCTGATGAAGCGTCTAGCAGGTCCAACAGATTTGAAATGTACTTATCGAATAAAAAACCTTTTTTTCAGGTTATACAATTGGGTTTAGATAAATCTGTTGTTATAATAACTGGTATCTAGTAGATGTTTTTAATATGTATGTGTATTAAAATAACAGGACCGAGTTGGATGGTAAACAAAAATATGTCTATGCCACCTATGTCCAGCAATAGATGAAATAATTCGGATGATGATGATAGCCAAATATTGTTTGTTGCCTACATGCCTTTCAAAAATAGAGTAGCTTTTTACTTTGGAAACTAAAACTGATCTTCCCACAGAAACCCTGGTTCTAGAATAAATCCATCTTGATAAATTCCCGTGTCTCGAGAATGTTCTTTGGTGAATAAAATTTAAATGGGTCGTACTTTCAGCGGTTCAAGGTAGCGGATGGTACGGGAATAGAATATGAGTAAACAGTTTAAAATAACATCGTCCTACAGATATGTTTCAACGCTCAGCTCTCTCATCTATCGGCAAGATTGCCTTAGTCATGACATGCTAGTAATCTAAACGTTTTTTGAAGAACTAACAGATATTGCAAATCAAACTACTACTCCTACTATTTAATTTTCATTAATCAATACAGGTAGGCAAAGAATTATAACGTTGAACCTAGTAGAACCTATTGGTTGATTCAAAATTCAACTTTTTTCAAACGAATTAAAACATCTAAGAGACATTATAAAACATAAATTGCTATTATTCTATGATAGAATGCGTCTCTAACCACAACTCTTAATTTATAAGAGGCGAAAACTTTTCGCTATTCGCAGGAAAAGTCGAACAAATACTTATTTTGCTTCGACGCGACGGGCGATTGGCACGCTCGGAACGTAAAGGCCGGCTGGTGGAGAATCTGGAGCAGGCGGTTACGATCGCCAAGTACTAGGCGACTAGCAGTGCGAAGGAGATAATTTCCAAGCATTATTGTTTTGAGACGTGAAAGCGCCATCTTTTGGAGAGTAGCAGAACTTACGCACGATAAAGCTTATGTAAAGCTCTTTTCTGTGCTACATAGATGTCACTAGCTGACTCAGTATTAAATTCCAAGTCATTTTGGCATATTATGCATAATTATTTTTAGGGCTATAGGGACTTACATAGATAGGTAGGTATATTATCTGTTAACACGTTCACTGCGTGATCTAAAAACACGTCCTGTATTCAAGTGCGTTACGGGACATATTGCGCCCCGTAATGAGCAACTCCATTGTGCGTTACGGGGTCTAAAGTGCCTCGTACGCTCTAATTACTTAAACACCAATAAAATTCTGAAATTTAACTTATTCATGATTATTATTTTTTTAATTGAAAGTTTACTAAATGTCCTATGTACCTAATAGTCTTTCCGCATGCAGATACAGCTAAAACAGATGAAATTATAAAGAAAAGAAATGTACGGGGTGTTTTTGACCCCGTATCGCACTACAAATGATAAAATACGGGGTTCAAAATGCCCGGAATGCACGTAATTATTTTTTATCGATGAAATAATAATGATGGGAATGAATGGAAACGATGATTTTTAAGGCAAATGTTTATTTCGGAAAAATAGCAAGAAATAACAAACTATCTTATTAATGGCGTTCAAAATAAAAACTATTATTATTTTCATTCATAAGTTCAGTAGCTTGTTCATTGTCAATTTTTATTACGTAACTCTAATTACGTAACTCTTACCGCTGTGTGCGGGCGCTCAATTATTATCACTCGCAAATAATTTTTTGTCTACCGTTTCTTTTTTCTTTTTTATATTTGTAAATATTCACTCATTAGTTTACTCATACTGTTAACGAGAACCATAGTGTTTATACAAACCTAATATACGCTTAAAAACACTAACAATATCTGTTAAATTCCTATGTCAATAAATATCTATCTATCTATCTACCTTGATAAGTTTCACAGACCAGAGCGGGGGCTGGTGACAATATTATACGTATCCAGGTTTTGCTTAAAAACTTTTCGTAACAAGGTGAGGATGCTGATTGTCGGCAAGATGATCGAGGTGATAAAGGAATTTCAACTTCATTCATTTTTTTAAGATAATGCCATACGTCACGAACGCTTCATTTTCTGTAAATTATCGATAATTAGCGCGCTATTGACAACACTAACGTAAATGCGCTCATAACCCCGTACGGGATGTGCAAAAAAATATACGGGGTTTTTTGGACCCCGTATAGCACCTAAAGGTAATTTTTGCTTTCTGGTCGTTACGGGGTTCATTAAGCCCCGTATGTTTTTAAAATATATTTTGAATGTATATTCGACACTGATCACAAATATATAGTCATCTCTGTCATACGGTAATAAACGGCAGAGATATATCTTTCGCACCAGCGGGTAGACACTAATTTTCTGCTCCGCACTGAATGAAAGGAGCGTACGGGGTTGAAAAGACCCCGTAACGCAGTGAACGTGTTAAACGTATGCCATTTTGTAAGATTAAGTATTGGATACCTATTCAATTAGATCAAAACTTGCTAGGTAGTTTCAGGGAATCCTAACTAATATTATAAAGGCGAAAGTCCGTGTATAACTACTAAACCGATTTTGATGAAATTTGGAATGTACTTAGATAGTTTAAGTTCTAGAATAACACATACGCTCCTTTTTATCCCGGAAAAAATTATGATTCCCGTGGGATATAAAATAGTAGTCCACGCGGGCGAAGTCGCGGGCGTTCACTAGTAACATAATTATAATAATTGAAGAACCATAACAAATTTTCAACAGTAATACTTCTATTTACTTATATTTATTTATTTTTTATTTATCATGAAGTAAACTGAATAAAACTGTAAGATGCAGTTCTTAATAAAAAGTAAACAATAAGATTTTGCAGAGTTATTTTATTTACACAATAAAATACAAATATACTACTCAGAAATACATCTAAACCGATTAAAGTAACTACAATATTTTGAATAAAGCTTATTGCTTGAAACACGTAATATTTTATTTTACAATGAGATCTTATGATAAACTAAACCTATTTACCTACTCTACATTGACTAGATTATTGAAGTAATTAAGTGCAAATATTATTAATGTATCTACATTACCAAACATTCTTAATAGCTTCTAAGGTGACGGAACAAAAAATAAACATAATAATCTTGATATTAAGATCCTGAACATGTGCATTTTAATAAATTATTGGTTTGAATAATGCTATTTACAATGCTTGTTATTTTATAACATTCCTAAAACTACAATAAATAAGAGATCAAAATGTTATGACTAACTTAAAAGCCATCGTAACTTATACTAGGTCATCGTAACTATTGAAACTTGGTTCCATAGTAACGCTGTCGAAGCTCTCAGTAGTGGCAGGTCTTGCTTTCTGCGCTAGAAGTCTATCGCAGTCATTCAGCCTCCCATGAAGAACGTCATAAACTCTCGTCATAGATCGGACCTTCTCCTTGCAAGACGGATCAGTTTCAATCGCAAAAAGTCTCGAATCAAGAAGTTTGATAGCCGCTACGATGTAGTTCCTCAACGTTTTCGTTTTGTGCTCAGTGCTGACTCTATCCAAAAACGCACAGACTTGTCTCTCTCCACAAAGGAGGACATCGACGTCATAGGCTAAAGGAGAATGCTGATGGTGCAAGTACGCTATCAACCGTTTTGCGTATCTTCGATAGGTTCGGTAAGCTTTCCGCTTCCTCGTTCCAAGAGTACGACCCATAGTCATTGATTTTTTCATGTCATCAATGACCGCTTTGTACCCCGCATCGCCTTTGGAGTCGAATATGTCACTTAGTCGAGGTTCTACTGGTTGGAGCTCATATGGAGACGGTGAAGGAGGTAAAGAAGGTGATGAAGGTGGGGGCGATGGGGGAAGAGGATTCTGCTCCTCTTCGCTTGAGTCACTTGAGGATTGTTCTGGTGTTTGCTTAACTACTGGTTCTGGGTAAGGTCGCGGACGCTTCCTTGGCCTCTGAACTCGAGCTGGTCTAGGAGCAGTTCTAGCATTGTAAGCAGTGAGGACGTTGGCATCTTGCTCTGTCAATGGGCGAGCTCGTTGCGCAGCTGCTAATGGTATGATCCTTATTTTGACTAGGGCATAGCTTTGGTGTATTTTATCTTTGATGTTTGGATCTTCGTAGTCGCTTCCCCAGAGATCTCTTATCGCTGATTCCTTCAAGTATCTGACTTGGCAGAGTTCTCCATTGAAGAACCTCTTTCTCTGTTGTTCGTTCAATGCATCTCGTTCAGCTCCCGTCAGACCATGGATCTTGGTGAGATGGTCTGGTAGCTTGCCGTAGGTGAAACGGGCACAGTTTTCTATAGGGCAAGGAATGTTGGCGTGGTTTTGTTTCTTCGTGCGAGTTACTGTGGCTGGTGGTAGAGCCATGTCTGTACCTGTGAACAATGAAAAAAAAAAACGTGACAATGTGATCCTTCAGAAAATGCTTATTGAATTAATTTAGAGAGCAAACGACTTTATTCAGGACTCTTAACTGTATTTTAAGCAGTTTTTAGTTTCTTTCGAGAAGACACATTTTAAAAAGGTGACTGAATTTTAAGATAATTAAAACATAGGTTATTTTATTTAAGAAAGATTTTTGTAGGAAATTATAAAAGAAAGTAAAGGCTGTAAGTAAAGACTTTCACATTATTTTTCTTGCACCATCTCCAGAAAACTAAAGCAATTAATACCAGCGATTTGTACAAATGTTTTCGCAGTCCAGTTAATTTATTTAGAGGGTGTTTATCGAGGGTGGCTGTCCGAGTATAATAATTGTGTTGACGGAGGCCCGAGGCTGTTTGCGGAGGCCTCGCCTCTTGTCCTTCGGTTAATTTATTGAAAACAATGCTTATGGAGATGGACGTCTAAGGAAACACTGGTGTGATTATTTTGGCACAATAATTAGTATTTGCCTCGGTGATGTAGTTATAGGGCTATTTGCACTGGTAATTAATAGGAGTAAAAGGTTAGCGTGGTATGGGCATGTCATGAGGAGGATAGGCCTAAGAAAAGATGGATGGACTGTGTGAATGCAGATATGTGTGAAAGGAGTGAGCACTGAGATGACGAGTGATAGAATGAAGTGGAAGAGGGAAACATGTTGTGCCGACCCCACCTAGTGGGATAAGGGCAGGGAGATGATGATGATGATGATGATCATCCTTAAATACTACAACTTTCATTTGAATAAATATTTAAACTAATGATGCACAAGACAGTCTTTAACTATTGTTTTTCTCCTGTCTATCTAGGTTTTAAAAGCACCCCGTTTTAAACCCCGTTTAGTAAAGCAATGAAACTTATCCTAAGACCTTGAGTGAGATATTAAAAATGCAAATGATTCAAGTTCGTCAAAGACAAAAACAATTAAATTACAAAATTAAAGCTTTCATTATCACATCCCACAAGTACGATTTAAACACAACAGGTTTTCCTCATTCACTCTTGTCAATTGTTTTTTTTATCTACCACTCAAACTTAATTTAACTTCATTCTTCTCGTCAATGACATTCATTCCTCCACATGAAATGTTCATATCGCACTTAAGTACTGCTTTTCATCTTATCAGTTATCTAAACGCTTAAACTGCATTATGATACACGCATTTGTAATCTTTTCCATTCTTGACTTTCTATCTTCACCAGAGTTGGCCACTTACTCATACGAAATTACTTACTTTATCTTCATCATCTTAATATTCATATTTCCTTTACATAGATTCACAACTTCACATATTATCTAACCCATCTTGTTGTCACACAATTAAAAATCAAAGTGAAATCACAACAGGTAAATAACTATTTTAAAAGTACTTATACCTTTTAAGTTACCAAGATGATAATATTAGGCAACATGCATTACCGTTATTATGCTATTCTTAACCCAACTTCAAAACTTGTCAAACAATCCCTTACCTTCTAAAATTCCAATTAGCTAATTCTCTTTCTCTACAAACATTAATTTCCATGTAACTTATCAAACAACTTTATCTGAATATTTGATTGTCAAAGGGAGTAACTGTGCAAATTAATAATTTATAGACGCGACTATTGAAAGTGTGAATCTACAGTACACACGCTTAAAATGTTACGCCATCATCATCATCATCTTATTATTATACTTATTATTATCAAGCTGGGACTTCGAACGCTTGCGTCTTCGCGTCGGCGTCGCCTACTTGCATTCTGCCCCGGACCGACTTCCGCTCTTGCTAAGGCCAGTGGTTTACTAATTGGTCTTCAACGTGACTCAGATACGATTTATGCTTTACCTACTCACGACCTTGAGTGTATAATTCTAAGTATTAAATATTGTTAATAGTTCATGTTGTTTTCTTCCTACCATCCCTCCCTAGATCTTAGGAAAAACAAGTAGAACCGTTACAAAAAACACAGTGTAAGTTGGATGCGACAGTTTACAAAATTCGCGCATTCAGCTACACTTTTGCATAGATGCACTTTGAAGTGTCAATCACAATGACTTGTGTGTGCAAAATTATGTTGGAATAGTAAAATTATAAATATAACTTGAAAATGAAACTAAACATTTGGTTAAAACTAGTATTCTGTGGTTAAAACTTTAATTCATAAGTTTTGCAATTGACATACTCGTAGGTAGGACCCACGTGTTGGTGTGTTATTTTAAGGCCTTGTTAATTAAACAGCAAACCGATAGCGTGGCGTAGCGTTTTTATTTTGTAGTGAATGCTATCCTATGAATCTAGTCACATAGAAAAGCGAAAGCGAACCAATACATACATTCTCCACGTTTTCGGGTAAGTTCGCTTTACATTATGTTTGAAAAAGCCTAGGAGCTACCCTTTCTAGATTGTTCGGGATTCCGAAGTAAATGTTTTCACTTAAAACAGGATGCATAGAATCCACATCATATTACTTTGTATTATTATTTATATTATCCGAACCCATATTATAAATGTGAAAGTGTGTTTATTTGTTTGTTTATTTGACCTGCTTTTACGTCAAAACAGAGCGACGGATTGACGTGATTTTTTGTGTGGAGATAGTTGAAGGGCTGGAGAGTAACATAGGCTTCTTTTTATCCACATACCACGTGAGCGAAGCTGCGGGCAGCAGCTAGCAATGTGTGGTACAATTACAATCCACAAAGCCTACCTGTTATTAAATATGTAAATCAGTTATTTCTTCAACCCCCGACTGAAAACTTTCGGTGTTCGTTACTTGTGTCATGTCTAATTGTAATTCAATTTAATTAGGGTTAAAATGGATTACAGGGAGATCTGTTTGGAAAATATAAATTAGCACAATCAGAGTCAGTTTTTTGTAAACAGTAAAAATACCAAATTAGGAAAAAAAAAAATTTTTAGTGTCTCTCTTAGAATAGGAAGAATGAAATACAAGATAAACAATTTCAAAATTAAAATGTAATTCGATAAACACTCATTCTAAACCATGCCTGAATCTGAATGTTGTAAGTATTTGTAAGGGAGTGTACACATTGCGTTTTTTGCAGCGCGTTTGTATCGATACAAACGCGATTCGAACGCGATGCGAACGCGCATCGCGTTCCCGGTTCGCTTTTGTATGGAAAAAAACGCGTTGCGAACGCGCGTTTGTATCGATACAAACGCGCAGCTCAAAAACGCGCTGCAGAAAACGCAATGTGTACACTCCCTTAGTATATTCAATTTATCCATTGGCATTGTTAGGTCTATACATATTTTTAAAATTGTTAGGTCTATATTTTGTAAGGAACATAACAGCTTATTAATGGGGTACATTAAACAATAGCAAGAAATTGTCCCTAGGGCAGTGGTTCCTAACCTTCTTGTGATGAGGGACCATTTGATAAACTTTCTGACTTGTAGCGGACCACCAACAGTACCTAACTGAGGGGGGCTCAACATATCAAAAGCAGAAAAGTTTGAAAAGTTTTTTCGGATAGCTTCGCGGACCACTTTGGGTGGTTCCAGGGACCACCAGTGGTCCGCGGACCATAGGTTGGGAACCACTGCCCTAGGGGATGGTTTAATTTAGAATATTTATTATAGAGTGGCCTGCGCCGTGGGTTCGGGCTAATTTCCAAAATAAATATTGGTTCAATCAAACAGACCGTCTTGGAAGAAGGCATTGTTTTGAGGTTTACATTTATTATCCATACTTCGGGCTTCGTTGTATAGTTAAAATTCTTTAAGACAATAAAAAGCGCTCGTGGCGTAGCTGTCTTAAGGTCGCTGCTTACGTAACGTGATTTTTCTCGTCCCGGACTGAAAGTAACGATTTCTTGACATCGTTTCATATAAAAATATGGGTGCTAATTAAACCGCCTTCTATTTAATAGCATTTTTCGCCTCTAAAAATTTACATTACCTCTGAATTACTAAGTCAGCCACTATCAATGTGCCTCTAAAAAATACTATCTTAGCCACTAAATATCCTCGATGTAAGCCACTGTAAATACAACTCAGCATGGCAGTTATTTTTTAGCATCTAAATTTGTTTTTTAGGATCTAAAGGATTTGGCCGAATACTGCCCCAGAGCCGAATATCGAATTAGACTATGCGTCTGAATAATATTATTTAAATAAAATATCACAAAATTAACTGGTACATACAGAATACTTAGATATCTCGTGCCTTGTGGGAATATTATTATGTTATTTTATTAGTAACTTTAGTCACTTCCGGTACTACAGTCCGTAATGCCTCTCCAGACTCACGGCGAGAAGTTTCACCGAGACTTCTCGAAGAACAAACAAATTAGCCACACTCTCAATTTTCTCACTCGTGATCTGTTTGAAATCCTTTGTCTCGGCCAAAAATAGGTACCGACACCGAAGCGCGAGAACAAGAAGGCGAGAAACTCCTCACATTCACGCTTCTCGGGTGTTGTCGGGGTTTCTTGCCGAGAGTCTGGAGGGGCTATTAGGTATCACAGAGAATATTTTTATCAGATAGACCTACCTTCTTTTTCGCGGTTGACATGACACTCAAATAGTAAACAAAACAGACGGACAAGAATTTGACAGATGTAAAAGGAATTTCGTTGAGTTTCAGTTGTGTGATTGTGTTGTGATGAGGATTTATCATATTTTATTTAAAATTACAAAAAGTACTGACGCCTCGGGATGTGCATACAGACTAAAATGGAAGTGGGCTGGACATGTAGCCCGTCTACAAGATGGAAGATGGACTAGGAGAGTGACAAATTGGGAGGGTCCAAGAGGTCGACGCTGCATATGAAGACCATACGCTCGCTGGGACGACGACATCAAGAAAACTGCTGGACCAAACTGGCTCCGAGTAGCACAAGACAGGAACAGATGGCTGGCTTTGGAGGAGGCCTTCACCTTAGGGGTTCTCTAGTACCTACTTAGATTATAAGCGTTAGTGATAAGAAAAAAATGTTAATTATAGAGAAATAAAGGGCTTTTTATTTTATTTATTTATATCATATTTTATTTTAGGTGGTAAGTACAGAATGACTGCACACGAGTGTAGATAATTTTATTGATGAAATTCCCAATTTTTCCTAAGTACTTTTCTTTTTTACTTGAAATTGTAGGTACTGGGAGCACCTGTGTGCGTCATTTATTTTCTATACCTACTTCACTTAAAATTCTGCTAGTCCTAATTATAATAATGAAACAGTAAATGTTCACACAGCGCCATCTATCCCCAACGTAAGCAAAGCTTTTACTATAGGAACCTTAAAAATATAGTTTCCTAGGTTCTCCGTTCATGCTGGGTGTCATAGCCTGCTGCTTTATATTAGAATAACTTTTAAATCCCACTATTTAGAGGAAGAAGATGAATGGAGACTCATTATAAAATAAAAAAACAAACCCAAAAATCCCAATTTGGTCATGACGCAAGCATTCTTTCCTGTTGGCATCTGTGGGGCAAATTTATTCGAGGAATCGTCCATCTCTTTTGTAACACATATTCAAGTGGGAACTCCTAATATATTTAAATATGACACCAATAAAGTAAGTCTATTTACTTCTAATTTTATAACTCAGCATGTTTAAAATATAGTGTAACATTAATTGTAATGCCAAAGCTTAAAATAGCGAATTTCAAAATCAAGAATGTTTGAAATGTATAAAGATCGATTGATCGAAGTTTATAAAGACGATACTTGGAAGGTAGAATGCTTAAAATGTCGAAAATACCGGAGTATAATATATTGTATTCTTTATGAATTAGATTTCTATCGCTTCGGCGGCCGCTGCCGTGGCACGCTCGCTACGCTCGCTTACCTCGCGCGTAGTTATTTCATAATCTAACCTAACCTAATCTAAACTGTTGGTTAGTTGTAAAATCCGTGGCTGAGTTAGTAAATTTGATGGCGATGTATAAATCAGTAGGTCAAGTAAAAATAATTGTTGTTATTTACTTGACGCTTTCTTTGGAATATTTAGTTGATGCTGTAAAAAAGACGAGTTAGTTTATTAGAAGGTTTCTTATTTTCCCGTTGCTTAGTTATAAAATCAGAAGGTAGGTTGCGTGGCCAAAAAATAATTCTGCGGCTCGACTTATTATTCCCCTAAAAATATAGTAACAAAATACACGTAACGAGAAATCGGACGGGATGGGACGGGACGGGATGTCAGGTGAAAAAACATCGTAAGAGCGTTTTCACATTATCCGATCCGATATCGGTATCGGACGCCGACACGATATCGGGGCAAGTAAAATGTATGAAATACGTACCTGCCTTTCACATTGTCCGACCCGATATCGGATATCGGAGCGGACATCTTTCATACATTTTACTTGCCCCGATATCGTGTCGGCGTCCGATACCGATATCGGATCGGATAATGTGAAAACACTCTTATGGACCTTAGTGTTCTGTGTTAAGGACGATGTTATGTCAAGTCTCCGTCCCATCCGAGGTTTTATCCTGTTACGTATGCAGCGACCTTTAGACGTTCTTTCGCGCTTTGCGCGGTCACAATTTTGATGGGTGATCGCAAGTGACATTAAAACTGAGCGCTTTCGTGCTTTGGAGGGCATGTTTAATTGTCGTTCCCGGCTTTTAGGCTGCGTTTCCACCAGAGATGTGCGATGGAAATGTGTCGTGCGAGGATGTCTAACTGTGCTGTGAAAATGTGTGGGTGTTTCCACCAGAGAAGTGCGATGGAAATGTGTCGTGCGAGGATGTGTAGCGGAGCTGTGAAAATGCACATTAATGTGTGGTGCGAGGATGTGTTAATGCGTGAAGCTGTGAAATGTGTCGACATGAATGAGTAGTGACCATGTCATTCAACAACACATTCCTCTTAACACATTCCTCGCAACACATCCCTCGTACACATTCCTCGCAACACATTCCTCTTAACACATTCCTCGCAACACATTTCTCGCAACACATCCCTCGCTTGTTTTGTATGCGCAAAAACCTAGCTCCGCTGAGCCGTTTCCACCAGAGCTGTGCTGACCGAGGCGAGGTAAATGAAGCGATTCTATTGGTTCTTTAAAAACACATCCCTCGCTACGCATTACCGCTCATCTCTGGTGGAAACGCAGCCTTAAGTCGTTCAGCAATGACGGAGGCTTTTAGGCGGCCTAAAAGCTCCGTCACCAGAATTGGCCATGAACTTTCTTGGCTTTTAAGACAATTATTAGAAAACCAAATAAAGATAATCTAACTAATTTATAAATTGATTAATTTACAACATAATTTTTTTATGACCAACTCATTCAGTAATCATGTTTTGTAAGTTTCAATATATTCTTTTCTGCTCTCTTTATAAGTAGTACCTACTTATCGCGTATTAGTAAAACTTGAAGTAATGCAAGGGTGCAGGATCAAGGGTGCCGGCGAGGGTGGCGCATCCACAGGGTAAACAGAGGGTGAACTCATAAACAAGGGATGTTGCAACTTAATTTGGTTGTAATCGAAATATTTTGAAGGTTAAAGTGTAAAACATTTAAAACTAGCTGATAGCACGGGTTGTGTCCGAATTTCGAGCCTAATAAAAATCATACTTACTTACTTACTTAGCAAAAAACTTTTAATTAGATTTTGACATACATACATAAAATCACGCCTCTTTCCCACAGGGGTAGGCAGAGATAGAACATTTAGATTTTAAACATTTAAAAAATGAGCCAATTCATTTCAGCCGATTTCAAATGCTGCGTGTAGGTATTAACAAAATAGCATTTGATTTTGACTTATTCGTCAACTCGTCCCACTTGAAACTGGTCCCATAGGACGAGTTGGCGAAATTCAAAATAAATAATATTTTCATTCGTCAACTCGTCCCATGTCTTAATTAGGGTTTGATTTAGTACAGTCAAGGAAAAAATGTTTGGTAAAAATTAGAAAATGTAAATGAAAGACTATTTACCTATTATAAATATGTTTATTCGAAAGTCTCCCTAATCTAATAATTAAACAATTATCAACAAAGGTTAAATTTTGCTTAATTTCAATCAAAAATCACAAACCGCGCCCTGGGGTTATCCCCATGTCGTGATCATAATATTTTTTTTTTTCTGTTGTTTTGAGTTTTGATACCACGCTAAAAAAGTAATTTATATTAGTGCTTACCTAAAGCAATTGAATCGAAACACGTGTGCAACGTTACCAAACATGTTAATCAACCAGATTACATATTTGGTAACGTTGCACAAAATCAGAGTCAAAAATAATTTAGATTCTGATGGGTGCCAAATCTGTGAGCGTCATCCAATGCTGTCTCCACAGAATTGAGAATTTCTCTGTTCTGTGGCTGTCTCCATCATTGACTGTGAGATGATTTTCAGCCAGCTATTTTTAAGCATGACGATTTGCGAAAGGCTGCCGGTACAAGTTGGATGCGTCAAGCTGAAGACAGGGCGCGATGGCGCGCATTAGGGGAGGCCTATGTCCAGCAGTGGACTGCTATAGGCTGATGATGATGATGATGATGATTTTTAAGCATGCCACCGTTGAATCAATTACCTTGCTTTGCACTAATTGAACATGCTCGTAAATGCTAGTAGCAAACGGAGTTTCGTATTGATAATTTTTTTGGTTTTTTGTTTTGGTTTTTTAAGTTACCTGAAAACCTCCGTCATGGCTTAGTGACTGCCAGAACCGACAATTTACTTGACTTCCGAAGCAGCAGCTTCTATGAAATAAAAATCCTAAGAAGGCTTATGATGAAAGGATTAAGGTGCAAAAACATCTTTCATCATCACCAGTGATCGGAATTAGGCGGGCTTAAATACTAGACGGTACTTTTGTTAATAATATCAGCTACGCAGATGATATGGTTCTGCTAAGTCCCTCAATCAGGGCACTCGAAGTGTTGTTGGGTACTTGTGAAAGGTACTCTGTGGCACATGGTCTCCGGTATAATCCAAATAAAAGTGAACTCCTGGTATTTAAGGCAGGGAACAAACAACCTAAGTCTGTCCCTCCCGTTCAACTTGGAGGAGTACCCTTAAATAGAGTTACTAAATTTAAATACCTTGGACACTGGGTTACAGATGACCTTAAAGATGATATGGATGTAGAAAGGGAGCGCAGAGCGTTGGCGGTGAGGTGCAACATGTTGGCTCGGAGGTTTGCAAGGTGTACGAAAGACGTAAAGTTAACCCTTTTTAGAGCATTCTGTCAGACGTTCTACACCAGCAGCCTTTGGGTTAACTGTACACTGAAATCTCTCAGCGCTCTGCGCGTCCAGTACAATAATGGCTTGAGGATGCTGTTGGGGCTGCCTCGTTTTTGTAGCGCATCAGGAATGTGCGCAGAATCCTGTGTAGATGGATTCCACGCTATTATGCGAAAGCGAGTTGCCTCCTTGATGCGCCGCGTGCGAGATAGCTCCAATAGCCTCCTCAATACCATACTCGACAGATTTGACTGTCCCATCGTACGCAAATGGAATGCCATTCATATGGCGTCCAGAATCGCCATGTTCAATGTACGGTAGGGTTTTGAAGATTTGTGTTTTGTTTAGACTAAGTATAGGTAATGTTATTATGTGTTGGCTCTCTTTAAAATGTTTTTTTGTATGGACTTGTTCTGAAATAAATGAATTATTATTATATTATTATTATTATTATTATTAAATACCTAAAGTTCAAAGAACAGAGGCAAAAAAGGGGAGACTTCCTTACTACAAGAATTTTATTCTTGTAGTAAGTAACAATTTTATTGAAAGTAGGCACAATTTTCACAGTGAGTAAGTAAATTTAAAATTAATGTTAATAATATTGTGAAATAATTCAAATAATTTTTCTATTTGACCGACGGAAAAAAGTTTTTTGTCCTTATAATTTACATTTTAGTTTTTGTTATTAACTCAGGTAAAAAAATTGATTCACCTTAATGTTAGATGTTCTTTATTAATGTCCCGGAAACGGAAATAATTGGGTCGAAAAATATTTAGTCCTAAGGCGTCTCCATTTGTTTCAGACAGTTGTCTGAAATAAATGATATTATTATTATTATTATTTGTCTCTGTTATTTTTCGAACTTTAGGTATTTTAGCCCGCCTCATTCCGATCACTGATCATCACCTTTGTTGCCAAAACATTGACGTGACGATCTGATAGTTCCCTAACAGCAATATAATAGCGTTTAGTTTCAAACTAACTTGGGCCATTAGACACCATTCAAGGCATTAGTAGTCAAAGTTGACCGTTCTTAAAACAAAAGGCACATAATGATTCTTCTAAAATAGAGCGCAACGCCATCGTGCAATTTTTACTGCCTAACCTATTGTAAATAATCGGCTTAACGCTACCTATGGGCTCGTCATAATTTTTGCATTATGATTTATGATTATGATTTACAACAACCCATAATATAATGCTGTTTGTTCAAAAAAATAGTTTAGGTTTAGAACTTTTTAGTAGGTACTTAGGTAAGTAGGTATATATATTCGTTGAAAATCCAATAAAAATAATCATTTATGATAATAAAACATAATACCGTACCGAGTTTAGTTTTCAATTTACGCATAACACTTTTTTCTGTGAGTGTACTTTATGTTGATTAGGGCCCTAATCAGAAGCGATTAAATGATCGGGCGAGTTGACGAATGAAAATATTATTTATTTTGAACTTCGCCAACTCGTCCCATGGGACTAGTTTCAAGTGGGACGAGTTGACGAATAAGTCTTGATTTTTTATATTTATTCCTACGCTGTATTTTCCAATATATTTTGATGCATTTTTTATTTCATTCACGTTAAAGATTTACCTATATGTCATTGAAAATTATTCTATCTGTAAACAAACCAATATTATTAAAGTAACTTAATTTATGTCAGTGGGGTCTCCTTTTTTATATAAAATAACAATATCGGATTCTACCCATTGGTTTTATATAAAAAAGGAGACCCCACTGACATAAAAAACTACCGCCCAATAAGTCTTCTGTCAAGCCTATACAAACTCTTTTCTCAAGGTCTACAAGCGAGAATAACACCTAACATTGAAGCTTACCTCGACGTAGAGCAGGCAGGATTCCGCAGAAGCTTTTGTACGATTGACCACATTCACACAGTAGAGCAAGTAATTGAAAAATACCAAGAATTCAGAAAACCACTCTACCTTGCATTTATTGATTACCAAAAAGCCTTCGATTCGATAGAACACAACTCGATCTGGAGAGCCCTAAAAGAAGCCCAAGTAAACAACACTTATATTGAAATAATAAAAAATATATATCGCAACTCCAAGAGTAGAGTCAAACTTGAAACAACAGGCCGATACATAACAATTGAAAGGGGCGTAAGACAGGGAGACCCCCTCTCTCCGACTCTATTTGTAACTGTGCTGCACTCAGTAATGAGAGACCTCTGCTGGAATGACAAAGGAATAAACGTAAATGGAAAAAATCTTACTCACTTGGCATTTGCAGATGACATTATTTTACTAGCAAACAATGCACGAGATCTTCAATACATGTTAACGTCTCTATGTGAGGCCAGTACAACAGTGGGATTAGAAATGAACCTTCAAAAAACACAAGTAATGACTAACGACGCAATGAAAGAGTTACACATAAATGGCACACAACTAGAATATGTGCAAGAATATATTTATCTAGGAAAACAAGTTTCATTCAAACCCACCAACAACGTAGAAGAAGTAGAAAGGAGAATCACGAAAACATGGAACAAATTTTGGAGCCTCAAAGATGTACTAAAAGGACCACTACCATTGAAACTAAAGAAAAAAGTAGTAGATTATTGCCTCTTACCTACACTTACATACGGAAGCCAAACATGGACGTACACAAAAGAGATAAAAAATAAAATAACCAAATGCCAAAGAGCAATAGAACGCAGCATACTAAGAGTAAGACTAATACAAAAAATCAAACATACAGAAATAAGAAATAAAACAGGTTTTATAGATGCTCTAGAACACGCCCTGAAATTGAAATGGCAATGGGCGGGACACGCAGCACGAATGAAAAAAGATAGATGGGCAAATAGAGTCACAAACTGGAGAGGACCAACGGGAACACGAAGAGTAGGAAGACCGTTTGCTCGTTGGTCGGACGACATAGAGAAGGCATCGAGCAACAAAAACTGGACAGAAGTGGCAAAAGTCCGTGACCAATGGAAAGAGCTGGAGGAGGCCTTTACCCGAGAGGGGTCCTAATTAACAGTCTTCGTATACAAATCAGTTTTACAAATACCAAGTTATGATCAAGTTTGAAATTCTGTTAATTATGGAATAAACAGGCTTTTTTATTTTATTTTATTTTTATTTTATATTTATTTATTTAACTTAATTTATGAAATATCGCTCTGAATTTAATGCAATTTGGTATTTACCGTGATGGAGATATGGTCGTTTCCGTTAATCATTTAAAGTCAGTGGACAACAAAATCGACACCATTTGTGAATTATGGAAAGGTTTTCGTTTTATACTAATACACTATTTTGTTCCTAAAAATCTAAATGCGAATATTTACATACCTACGATTCAACACGCTGCTGTAACGGATGCACAGATTTTTATAAAACTAAAGTGATCACAGAATTATTTTTTTGCATCAGCATGGCAGCGTTCTCATTATGTATGGTTATAAAGTAGGAATATACAAGCGTTGTATCTTCATCAAAATTACGAAAAATATACGAGTACATTAATTTAATAACAAAAGTTCTTAATTTTGATTATTGTAATGTAATTAATATAATGATCTTAATGAAAATAAAAACCGGTCAAGTGCGAGTCGAACTCGTACGCCGAGGGTTCCGTACCTAGCCATGGTGCCAATTAAGCTAGTCCGCTTAATTGTATGAGCGCCCATACAACTCGGAGGACAATTTTAATTGGCGTCAACTATGTATGGGAACACCCTTTAATTTTCAACTTTTTTAACTTTTTAGAATTTTTCCTTTATTTGTGCTATAAGACCTTGCTTTTTCCCAAATTTCGTTATTCTAGGTCAACGGGAACTACCATTTAGGTTTTCGACCCAAAACCTCTAGGGTACTTCCGGTTGACCTAGAATTGTCAATTTTGGTTACAAGCAAGGTCTTCCAGCACAAGTAAAGGAAAAATTCCGAAAAATAAAAAAAGTTGATAATTAGGGTAAGTTTTGGTACTCACAAGTTTTCACGAAAACCTAAATTTGCCTATATCTTTTTATAGTGTTGACTCAGGACCTTGATTTTTATACTCACAATAGGGACTATAGACTTCAGTATATGGTATAAATTTCAACTTGCTAACTCTACCCGTTCCTGAGATAATCGATGGTGACACACGGACGGACAGACGGACAGACGGACAGACGGACAGACGGACAGACGGACAGACGGACAGACGGACAGACGGACAGACGGACAGACGGACAAGAAAGTGATCTTATAAGGGTTCCTTTTTTTACCTTTTAAGGTACGGAACCCTAAAAATGAAATATGATGACGACTGTATTCCTGAGGGTGCGGTAGATATATTCTTACAGATCTTTAATCATTTTGAGATCTTTTGCAGTCTAAGGGGGTAGTCAGAGGTTTGTCCAAACACATTTGGTAATGATCTAAGAATAAAATAATATTTGTTTATTTAATTTCTTAGTGCTTGATAAATTTACTATCATTAACAAAGCCCAGCGTAAAATATCCTAGGTACCTACTGGGCCCAGCATAAAATTAAATATCAAGCACCTATTTATGCTGGGCGTTGTAATTTTTTTTTATATACTACTTGTTTCATTCAATTAAAATGTGTTTACATCATACTAATCAAGAAGAGAAGAGAAGACCTGGAAGAGATCGCTTTAAGCGATAAGGCCGCCAATTGTTTTTACCTATGCTTAGATAATTTATACTTAAGGATTCTTTGTGGTAAACAATGAAGTGTTATCTCTCTATCTATCTAATCAAAATCAATACCGTCAAAAAAAAAAGTCCTTACAAAACTTACCTCGATAGCTAACAGCGAAGTTCCGAAAACTTTCACGCGTTGTTTACAATAAACACGCTGTTGTTGTTGTTTATGTTATCCTGGTACACGACGTGCCACCCGGGAGGCTTCCGACTCTCGACTGATATTACGTAACAGATCCTGAATCCCTTCATGACCGACCAACCCACCCTGACCTACCCCTCCCCTCTCAACTAACCATCTCCTCGCTCCGTAACCGTAAACGCATGAAATTGTAGAGGTCTTGAATAAGTGGTTGTGTTTCGTAGCTGATCGGAAAGTTTCGTGTAAGTTCGACGGGAAAACTCCGCCTTGCGTAGCAGTGGCGTAGACTTTCGTAGCAGTACTTCTACTTGTCTTTTTATAATTGGTCGCTCTGAGAAATAAATTTCTGTAGAATCATATGAAAGGAATATATTTGTAATGTGGTTTAATAAAACAGGTGAGTTGAAATATAATAAAAATGTATTTAATTTGGGTATGCTTACAACTTCAAAGTAACACTTAACATTATGGTTTCATGTATTATTTTTAGTAATACTTATTTACTTTATTATCGGGATAATTATCCCGTTGATAATAATATTTATGTTCGTAACCATGATAGTTTCAAAAGTCAAGTAATTCATATAAAATACAGTAAATCTTTAAAATTATGAAGTTAAAAAATAATGTTTTAAATTATTTTAATGATTTCTGTTTTAAGGCCGTTACATAATTGATTTCTGTTTTAAGAACCATAAGTTTTAAGGCCATTATATCATTAGTACCATTAAGTAAGTAAGTAAGTTCGTATGAGTAAGTGGCCAACTCTGGTGACGGACGTATTAGTACCATTGGACAGTTCCATTAACGGTACAGTGATATTAATTTATATTAATAGTTCCATAAAATACAACACTAGGTTCTAGGGTTTACTTATTGGTCATACCATTGGACAGCAACATCATCAAGTATTCCCGTTGTACCAAATCCGAATAAAACACCCTAGAATAGGTAGTTTTTTTTCTTTTTCAAAACAATTATCTTATTTTTTTTGTTTCCAACGATCCTTAGGTGGCTCAATTGGTTCTTATTGTATTTTATAATGTTATATAAATATGTATTAGTTTAGTTTGTGTAAATAAAAGTACACTCTTAAATTAAATACAATTTAACTGGTTTTCTGCGCCCACTATTACAATCAATGGTATTATTAAGTGTTACTAAACTTAAACTAATTTAAAAATAACTAGCTAACGAATTTAAGAATAACTAGCCGCGTAGACTACTATTTTGTTTATCTTACGGGAACCATGCATTTTTTCGGGATAAAAAGTAGCCTATGTCCTATTCCCGGTCATTATCTATCTATGTTTCAATTTCAGCCAAATCGGTTTAGTACCTAGTTATGGAGATACGTGGTAACAAACATTCACACACACACACGGACTTTCGCCTTTATAATATTAGTAGGATTATTCTGGACTTAATATCATTAGACATTATTATCATTATCTTACTCTTTCGATTATCATTATGGTCCTATAATTTAACAAATTTTTTAATCCTTATTTATGTTTCTGGAGTCTTTAAAAACGTAGTAACAAATACTTTCGCATGCATTAAAACACAAGTAGATATACATCATATTCACATCTTCCACGTTTCAGCACTGAATTAATTTTAATACCTTTCAAACACGCCCACTTTAAGGCGTGGTCACTTTTCCCACGCCTACCACCCAGCTAGGAAATCTCGAGACAATTCCTTATAACCCCGGCTATTTAAAAACCCTGTTTTACAATAGAGATGAGAAGAGTTATCTAGCTTTTGGAAATAGCTGGGTTATAGGTATATCGTGATTGGCATATCGATCGGAGCAACTTTCTAGACGATTGATTAAATATGTGGTTTGAATGGGGGTTTAGCTTCAGCTTACATTGTTCGCATAATATAATGTCTTTACATCTGGTTTGCATGAATTACAGCGACGGGATAACCTCTGACTTTATGAGAATACGTAGTGTTTGGACAATCTTAAGGGTCAATCTTCAGAATCAGAGCACCTGGTTGATCGCTATGGCGCCCCTTAAATATCGATATTTTTGCTTTTCTGCTACTTCAGGGGCCAATATGAAAATATGCTTATGTAGCCACCTCCTTCTCGAAATAAAAATACAGAAAAGCAATAATATCGATATTTAAAAAGCACCATAGCGATCAACCAAACGTGCTGGTTCTGAAGATTGACCCGTATGATCAATAAGGTGTTGCCCAGCATCAGCTTAAACGTTAAACTTTGACTGCCTTACCCGCAGGTTTTGTGCAACAAGATACTAGATAAGATTTACATTAATATTAAAATCGAAATTTTATTTTAAAATATTTACTTATTTTGAAAATGTAGTTATTTTTTTGTAAATCTCTTTGGATAGTAGGTACCTATCACCATTTATTTTCTAAACTTGTTTTTGAAAAAAAAAGTATTTACACACAATTTTATTTGCACAGAAGTGTTAAAACCGATTTCTCATGTTTGTTTTTCAGTTTTAATCTTGGTGTCTGCACCATCATTAATCAGCCAATAATATAGGCCTTCTGTAAAACCCGGGAATCAAAACATGACGTCGTAGTATTTATGTGGATATGACCAAGAACAAATTTAAAAATATTAATTTTTCACCAAATAGAAATGGATAATAAACTTAGGCCTTAACATTTTTACTATACTTACATATTTTAAACTTTCGCGACTTGAACACATTTTTAATGCGACTGTAATGTCGCCGAAACGTCGAGGTAAATAAAATAATTTTCACTACGTGATTAAGTCCCGTTAATAATAATTTAAAAATCTTTACTATAGTCGTATTCCTCATTATACGGACTAAAAACATATCAAAATTGAAAGAAAAATGTCATTTTTTCCTTCAAATTTAGTCCGTATAATGAGCAATCCGACTATAGATGATTTATGGTAAGCGTCCACAGGCCCGCATCGCACGCAGCGGACGGATCGCATCAAGCGGATTATCTATGTAATGCGATGCGTACGATGCGGACAGGTGGACGCACTTATATGAGTTTCTATACAAATAATACTACGATCCGTTGCGTGCGATGCGTTCGAAGCGTACGATACCGACATGTGGACGCTTACCTTTATACAGTGTCAGGAGGCAATCTTTTTTTGAAATGGATAATATAGTGACAGAAAATGAATAACAGAGAGCTTCGCGGAGTAAGGTTTCATTTTAGGCAAATTAGGCGATATTTCTTTTTACGTTTGTGTATTTGTTTGATGGAGCATAGGATACGGAAATACGTTAGTGTTTGCATGAAATTTAGTGAATAGGCAGTTCAGGCTTTAGGAATTTAATTCTAACTTTTTTTAAATTTTGTCAAGGAGTTCATAAGATAAAGAGATCTAAGAGGTGGCGAAGAAATTGAAATTACCTCAATATATTATCAATGAAAGGGCTCTAACATTAAACAATTTTTTTTTAAATACGATTTAAAAATAAAATTGATAGCTCGTTCCACGGGAGTTCTCATTGTTGTAGTTTTGTGGATTTTTTAGTTTAATATACGTTACATGTTACCTATTAGATCGCGCTAGTATAGTTGTGATTTTCAAAATGTTCTGGTTATGAGTTGACTCTCTCAATATTACACGCAGACAACTGTAACTAAGATGTCCACAGAGGCCATAATGTAAGTACTTAGGCTGGTTCATAATCACTCTACGTACCTTCTTACAGCTGCTGCTCTAAGATACCGACATCACGAGATTTCAGTTCGTATTGAACAGATACAGGTTTAATTTAGATAGTTAGAGGTTTAATATAGGGTCTCAAGGCAACCTATGCCTCTTAAAATGATGATATAACATTTTAGAGATGGAGCTTACGCTTGCTTAGCCGATTATAGCCACCGGAAAACATATTCTTCATAGTGTTTCCCTCACCCTGATCAATGTTAGTTTAAAAAAATATTCAGTCTTTTTGAAATTTCTTATTTAGGTATACCTCTTTACTTCGTAGTTTTAACGAAGTAACTACGAAATTGACTAAATACTTAATACTCAATTAATATCCAATACTAATAATATTAATACAAAAAAGTTTAAATGATTTATCAGGAAAATAAAAATAGAGGCATTAACGGACTTAGCCAACACAGTTTTTACTATGTTAATAATCCACTGGGTATATCCACATTAAGATAACCTTAAATTTTTTCTTGACATAATGATGATAAAAATATCATGTCGGGCTCCCCTCCGGATATCCGCTGGATATTGTGCTATCCGTAAGCACCTCATGATAAATTTGTACTAGGAAATGCTTCTTGATTGATAATCTTGAGGTGTCAGTATGGAACATATTATATACATTATTATAGGTACTAAAAACTAAAAACTCCGTCACCAGAGTTGGCCACTTGCTCATACGAAAGAAGAAGAAAGAAGAAGAAGATAGGTACTATAAGCAAAATAGTAAAACATTGCGCATTATTAGCCGTCGAGAGTCAGAGCGAGTATTTATAATCTATGTAGAGATCTATATCTTAAAAACATTATTTCTATATATTGTCATCTAATCTAATCTATCTGATTCTAATCTAATAAGCCTACTGGATCCCACTGCTGGGCAAAGGCCTCCCTTCCCTTTTCCATTCGCGACGTAAATATTCACGGCCCCGGTGTAAGGCTTCTGTATCTATATTGCCATGATGCAAAAAAATAAAAATTAACCGTCAATGTGCTTACTAGTCAATACTATTCGAAGCCGTGAAAAAATCTGCAAGTTATGCAGCTTAAATCATAAGGCTGTGTGCATAATAATAAAATAAATTGGCCCCCGATACTTTGTTTATTGTTTTGATGAATCAGCGGAATCTCCCCTTAGAATGGGTGGCACCCGCATGCTAAGAAAACTCCATTCTGTTGAGAAAAATAACGAGGTAGATTCTTGGATGAGTCGCTGGTGAAGTTAGATTGAGCTGAGAAAAATTGTGAAAAAACTAGAAATGAAAAGTTTTTGTAGTGGCTGCAATTTCGTCTTGGTTGACAAATAAGATGTCTCAAAAACGAAATAAGAAAATATTACTCCGTCCGTTCATACGTTTTGAACTAATACGGACTCCGTATATTTGTTACTTCAAATCCCTACAACATTGGATTTTTTATATTCGGAAAAAATAACAGGGTTCTAAGTTTTGTTAATATTCTAGTAGTTGGTGGCTTCCTAAAAGTATGGGTCCAATTTTTTAACACCCTTGATTATTATATCAACGAGTTTAAACATTTGATAGATAGGTATTAAATATCAATGTAAGGTACCTAATATCTTACATTGATCTTCTGAAAATTTAGGAATATGTTTGTCTATGTTTATTGAGGTTTATATTTATAGTATTTCTTGCATTTTTTTCTTGAATTTGTAAGCATGGATTGTTAGTAACATCTTGATTATTAAAATAGTTTTGGAAAATTCAGTTTTAGAACAAAGAATACTGCACAAAATCTTCACAATTGGTTGCATCAAGGGTACCAAAGGCTGTTAATAAATAAATTCAACGGATTCTCCTTGTTTTCGCAATCAGTTGCAAATTGCCCACTATTTAGTAGATCGTTTACTCATCGAATTCATGTTGTGCCGCGATTAAGTCCCTGAATTTTTAATCCTGTCGTGGAAAAACGGATCGTTTTTCAGATCGTTTTTCGGAATTTCACGTGATTGTCCTGTGAATAATATATTGCTTGGCCGGCTGTAGTTTGGCGATTTTTCAATTACATCACAATGAAACGTTTGTGTGCGCAGAACAGATGGAATAAATAACTTTTGCCGTGTCTGTTTGTACTACAAAGTATTTTTTGATAAAGGTAACATTGGAAATGGCACGGAGACTGTGACGCGACACCGCCGGTAGTTTGGTCTGGTTGGATCTCGAGATTGCCTTATACTTCACTTTAACCATAGGTACTGAAATACAAATATTCTAAGTAGGTATTTCAAATATAATTATTTTTAATCATTTTTAGTAGATTACAATCAGGTTCAATTTATAAAGTAAATCAAATGGTTGTTTTTAAGAAGTTATGAGGCGGTCTAGTCTAGGCGTCATCAGTGTTTAGCACTCTTTGGATAAATCTCGTCTACATAAAATAGGTTAATTCTTAAAGCAAAACCTCCTAAATACCTGAACGATTTAAAACCTTAGATTTCTTCCAGGTTACCTACAATACCTACCAAAACACCCAATCTAAGCGGTTTTGTATAACGAGTATCTAGATAGATTAGGAGTAGGATTTTGATGAGAGCTTATTCTAACTCAAATTCTTGAAGAAAATAGGCTACGGAAAATAAACCTACCAAAGACTTTAATAAACTACATTTTTATCCCTGATACCCAAATTTTCAGTAGCTACTGTACAACAGCCCGTGAAGCGCAATCTAGCCAAACTTGATTTGCTAATTTTTCATGTGGTATTTTTTGATTCTTGAATTAAAGGCTACTAAAAAGAAACAACCCAAAGACCTAAGTAATCTGGTGCAATTATCTGGTATACCAAAACTCTCAGTAGCCACCGTAAATGACAGCCATGGAGGGTGTGAAGTGCTTACTGGCCGATATAAATGAGAGCTCGTTTTTTGTCCTCAAACTAGTCCGATAATATCGGCTCGGCCACTTCGCCTCGTAATGTCTGCGTGGATTATTGCAATATAAATTGTCCACAGTTGCCCATTCGATTGACTAGGGTTGTCCGTTTTAGAAAAACTTATGGGGTTCTTCAAAAAGGGCGGTTTGAAATTTTAAAGGGTCAGTAGCGAGTGAGACTCCTGTGATGTCGCGTTCATAGGCTACGGTAACTGCTTACCATAAAGTGGGCCGTATGCTTATCTGCTACCTTAGTACTTAGTATAAAAAAAGCCATGACAACAAAGATAATGTAAAGAATTTTAGCACTTTTCAATAGTATTTTCAAATCAAGTTATAAATGTTCGGACTTATCATTCACGGCCCGACGTTATCCACTGCTAAAATAAAAATATATGATATTCATGATTATTTTCTTGGTTTATCAAGGTGCAGCCCGCTATTGCGAAGCTTCAAATAAACTTGAGAAAAAAAAATTTCATAAAATTGTATTTAATTGCTGAAAATTGTGCATGATTTTAAAAGGGAATTCTATTACTTACTGTGTGGTGTTAAAGAACATATTTTCGTGTGCTACGCGAAAATATAAATTTTTGAATAAAATTGCCTTCGCCAGCCCTAGATTCTCGAATTTTCCACGTTTGCCCAGTCACTCCCCATAGGAACATTTAACGATATTAGGGCTTTATTTTTTATAGTTCGGGACAAAAAGAGCTCAAACGATATTTTTTACGAAGTGGCTACTTTATATTGTCCATTTGTTGGGGAAATTGAGAGTCATATTCACTCGTGGGTCAGTAATCCTAATTCAATTCTGACAAATTGAAAATGCGCTCTAGATACCTATGTAAAATATGTAGTTTTATATTTGAATACTCTGACTAAACTAAATCAAGATTATGAAAATTTGAGTTATTTTTTATAAGAAAAATATTCATAAGTAGGTACTTATTGTATAGTTTCTCATAATCTATTAATTCGTGTTAAAATTTAAAGCAGTACATGTGGAGTTTTAAGACGGCCTACAACATTTAAAAATATTTTTCCTCCGTATACTAGGTACTGAAAAACGTTTTTCAACAACAGCATTCTTTCAGAAACCTTCAGTTTACAATAAAATACGATCTAATAAGTGGCCTATTATGACCAAAACAAAAAAGCCTTCGCATTTTTGTTTCAAAGTATGCCCGTACAGGTGATATCAAAAGTTACAACAAAGGGCGCGAAAAATTCCCATTGTTATCGGGGATATAATTTATTAGGGGCTGAGCCTCTGTGGGACCTTTTTTTATATATCATCGCATTATCCCCACTTGGAGAGTTACAACTTCTTAGAAAATCAGGGGAAATTAATTTAAAGCGTTTAAAACTGTCCGAAACAACCGCTGACTTTGTTGGTTTGATAAATGTCTGTGGTCGTTAGTATAAGTCATAAAAAAAATATAGAAGAGAAATGAGAAACAAAAGGGTAAAAATAAGTCAGGTTTGGACTGCCCCCGACTGTCTATCTTTGATAGTGACCAAAATCGGTCTCAAACTGTCAAATATGACAGTTCAATGACCGCGCAAGTAGCTCTGTCACTCTCATCTCAACGAGACCGAACGCAACAAAAGATACCTACGCGATTGCTTTGATAATTTGAAACCAATTTGAGGCTTGAGACAAGTTAGACAATCAGCCCGCTGATGAAATATGGACTGTTACAATTTCTTTCAGCAGCGAATGTTTAAAGTATTGTATGTTACAGATTTAAAGAAATCAAAAGAAGGCTCTGGAACCATTTCCTGAAATCACGTTGTCCGAAATCGCCATTTCAAAAGGTCCCTTTGCAACTGCTAGCTAAAAGCTGCTCACTTAGAAGTTACATAGGAAGAAATACTTAGGTACATTTATTGCCTTATATTTTTAAATGTTAGCTGCATGTAATGTAATTAGGAACTAAGGTAACAAATAAAGTATGATCATTTCTTTGTTTTTGTAACAAATCAGAGGTTTATTGTAACAAAAAACATTTTAACTTTTTAAAAATCAGTTTAAAAACCAAAACAATTAAACAATAAAAAAGTAAAATTTATTTACCTACATATCAATTTTCATTGTTTAAAAAATAAAAAGCAAACATTATACTGTCCAAAAAGTTAAGACCCCACATTCCCTACTCATCCGTTTTCGATTAAAACTGTCCCTAATATTTTTATCTCCTCGCATAAATAGCCGTAATGAGCGCCCCAAAATTCTCGCCCAGTTATAAATTCAAGGACCACTCGCTCAAGTGTGCATAATTCTGATACAAAAATAATCTGCGTATATACCCCTATTAATTCAACCGAAAATTTTAATTCTCGGCTAAAACAATTCGTTTTTTGTTTCAGAGTAATATAAGACCAAGTTATAGTTGGCTTGAAATATAATTAAAAAGTTCATTACAGCAATGCGGATCGGTTTTAGAATTATTGTAAGTTCTACTTACTAACTTTTGAGGGGAGCGATTCAATAAAAAAATCATCATGAAATACCTCCGTACATAAGTAATAAGTAAGGTTGAAAAGTGAAAAGGAGTGGCCAAATCGAGTATCGAAGTTTTTTACCAATTCATTTTGTACTAGCAGTTGACTACAGTTGTTAAAAAAGTGTCTAACTACAAATTATGTTAGCCCCTTAGAGATCTTCAAAGGGTATTAAATGCCCAGAGATCTGAGAGAATATCTATAGAGACACGTGTCATGTTTCGTTTCAGTTTTTGTTTCTCGTTTAAGCTTTTTTAAAAGCAAGTTTTTTCTAAATTTTGTCTGTTCATACCTCAACCATAAGTTCATACTGCGCTCTACGGTTGAATGATTACTTTGCTTTTATTCAACAGAGGATCTCCCAGGAAATGGAAACGTTTCTTCAGCAATTTCCTATTGCATGGTAAAAGGAAATAAGTTATGTTGATCTAGTACTAGCAGAAAAGTTGGGGTTAAGAATGCAAGATTGAGGGACTTGATGTCTCTGTCTAAGAAGCTTTTTTGTTTAAAAATAAGTTAAGACTTACATGTTACAATTTAACATTTTTTTTTTAATAAATACGACGACGTTGGCAATATGGCATCCATCAAAAAAAATCTTATATTTTTTTTTTTTTTTCCTTTATTTGGTGTTATATGAATTACGTTAGTACTACCTATCGGTAGTCACCTCTATTCCGTATAGCAATACATTTTTAAATTTAATCATATATTATAAGAAAATTTTAAATTACTAATCCTGAACATATTTTTTTAATTTACTACACTTTTATCACCAGTTTGTGGTTTTTAAAACAACAACAAATAAAAATGCTAAAATATAAGAAGACTCTCTCCGGTCACTAATGGGTGCGAGGGACGATAGAAGAGGCCCTGATTTATGGCATCAGGCTACTCGCCGTGAATAATAACGGACAATTTATGAACTTTGGAAATTTACAGGTTACCAAAAATACCTTATATTTCTCTAAGATTAGACATTTCGGTAGAATATTTTGACTATAACGTAAGATAATCATAAAAACAAGCCTTGTACTATACTACTTCTTTTTAGGTTTCTTTTTGACCATTGCCTTTCTTTTTTGTTAAAATTTTTCGTTTATAAATTCAGAACAAAACTCAATAAATTCAAAATTCAGTGTGAACCTTTAAGACGCTAGTTGGGATCGTACTTGTCCAATTTGCTTGGTACTAACTCCTATTAAAGTCAGCAAAAAAAAAAAACAATCTAACTCTTCCTCGTACTTCGTTTTGGAGAACTAAAGAGTTTCAGGCAACAAAAAAAAGCCAATATTGTTGAGCTGAATTGGTCTATTTTTTTTCTAGTTAAATAACAGTAAATTCTGTTAAAATAGTACCTCTATGGTATTAAAAACCTGCCGAAACCATTCGTCGCCATCAATACATCCCTATAAACCTCCAACACGAATATATAAAAAACCTGAGCATCATTGAACATTCAAAATAAAACTAACACCACATTGTTCAATTCGAAAAAACATTGACGTGCCAACTTCAACTCCAAACGTTGGCTTGTTCAGGGGTACTCAACTGTTCAGGCTATGTCAACCTACAAACGCGGCTCGCAATCGACTAGTTCAAAAACAAAATCAATCAACGCGTCTCGTCTCTATTTGCCTAAAAGAAGTCTATTGTCGCACCAAACTTAAACAACCGTATTGTTTACGCCCGTGCCAATCAACAGGGCGGCCAACAAAACCAATCAACTTGGTCTCGCCTGTATTTGCTTAAAAGAGGTCTTTTTCCTTTTAGTTTTTCATTGTCGACGCGACCCTATCGTCCGTCACCCGCTCCACGGATATATTTGATTAAAAAATAACGTCGTCAGAAACGTTGTGGACGTGAGGACACAAAAGGAGTAAAACGCTCCTTGCTAAGCCGTCATTGTCACGTTCCGGACGGTGGCGGTCGCCGTATGTGTTTTGCACACTATCTCCGAAAGCGGAAGGCGATCATCCGAGTCTGTGGAACTGAAAAGTCCTTTCGAACTCAATTAGTCTTTTCAAGCAGGCTTTTTAGGCACGTATCCCGGACTCTGTTTGCCGTCTGCTTGGTTTATTAATCGTCGAGTTTTAGAGGTCTGATGCGTGACAAAAGCGAGCCAGATAGTGGTTCCAAGAACAATAGAAACCCATTAGGCCGCTGCATCGGTTCCGCTCGAGCAATTTTCCGCGTGTCTATTCTTTTAATTGGTTTCCGATCCCAGTTCTGAATAAGTTTGAATTATTAATCCATCGATTCCCGGTTCAAATCTCATTCAATTCAGTTTCCGAAACGTGCGTCTCTATTGTTAGTGGATACTCATGCTGACATTCTATGTTTTTTACATTTTCAGCGTATTACACCGGTCACTTACCTACATGGGCGTAAACATCATACACAGTACGCAATACGTTCATCTGTAAGTGAAGGACAATACCTACTCGCGAATGCTTTGCTTTCGTCTCTGCCTACCCCTATGATGGGATACAGGCGTGAGTTTATGTATGTGTACATACACATACATAAACTCACGCCTGTATTTATGTATGTATTGGAAACTATTCGTACATAGCAAATGCATGGAAAAATCATCGCATTTGCGAATATATTTTCTTATTCTACTCGCATTATGTCCATTATTATCAACGAGAAACTCTTTAAGTGCTACCTAGGACATTTCGAATCTCAGTAGTTGTTAAAACTACAAGTGTTCAGGAAAAACAAATAAATAACAATCAATCGCTAGGTAAAGCATCGGAAACAAGACAATTAAAGGCAGTTTGCAAGAATTTATGTGTTTACGTCGCAAGAGGTGATTAAGGGAACTTCTGTGTTGGCGTATTCTCAAAAACGTGGTAATGGTTGGAAAATAACGATTCCGGTTGGAAGATTTAGTTTTTTCCGAATTAGAAAATCTTAATCGAGAAAATCTTAGGCCAAAAAATTCCTAAGCATAATTTTGCTTAAATTAAGCCTACCATTTTTCTCTTTATTAAAATAATTGGCGGCGGTGACGCCGGCGTCGAAGTAGACCCCAGAGAACCTCCTCGCCACGTGGTATGTGTGCATAGTTGAATCAATCTGACTATGTGAACTTAGGACGACCTAGACTGTCATACAGGTGACAGGCGCAATTTGACTTAAAACCAGAAAGTATTGAAAAAAGAAGTGAAATAGAAATAAATAAAAAAACACTCCGGTGAGGCCTATTTCTGAATTTGTTAAATTGTCGGTCCCGGATTTTAAGTCGTTTAGCCATGACCGAGGCCTTTATGCGGTCTAAAAACTCCGTCACTAGAGTTGGACACTATCTCTTACGAACTTAATTTATATCCAAAGTACACTGGATGGAACCAAATATCTCGTAAAGTTTTACGTTATGTTATGATTTTTATCCATCAACTTTTAGTTGGTTCTATGACGAACTTCGTTTCAATAAAATATAAAAAAAGAAACAATTCTGTCTACTCATCTGGATACAATAACCCGTTGCTTACCATAAAACGTTAGGGGCGTGTGGAAACTTCCATATTTTATTATTATCATTATCGTAAAGCTTGAATACTCGCCGTTTAAAGTTGTCTTCGCACCCCAACTCGGGATTTGATTATAAAATTAAACTAAAACTTGGTTGTTTTATGTGTTTTCTTAGTTTAAGATGTTTAAATTGTAATATTCTAATGCATGTTTCTAATATGAAGCTGAATTATTTATTGACTTTGTTTTCTTTATGATTTCTAGGAGTCAATTTTTAATTTTTGTGTAACCTATTATAAATAACAATTAGTATTAAAAAGATACTAAGCCTCAAAATTTTTATTGTTTTTACTTATCTGTGTACCTAATTACGTATAAATAAAAGTTTTTAAATAAACTCCGTCACCAGAGCACCAGAGTTGGCCACTTGCTCATACAAACTTGATAAAAGTGCCTATTTACTGGTTTATTAAATAACTTTACTTATACAAAAATATATAATTTTTACAATTTCATTGATGACTCAACGGTTAAGCTGATACCGGCTGCAAGCCCTTTCGTAAACACATTCCTAAGACTTATAATTTTCTAAAAACTTCGCTTATAAAACGACATGCCTTTAGGAATTCTTCCACGTTGGTTATTGCAACAGTAATTGTCAAATGTTCCCACTTTTAATTGAAGCTCGAGGGCGACTCAGATAAAACTCTCGTATCTAAACTTTCTCTATTACAGTTTAAGAAAACGCCTGAGCCGTTTTGTTTGGACGATAAGAAAATTTTCAGTGCGCCTGCTGTGTAATAGACGTGTAATGGCGGAATGAGTTTGGAATTATTGTTTATTTTTGGTTAAAATTCGTGAGATTATAATTTTGAGGTCATTTTATTTGTGTATCTTTTATCTACAATTATTTATTGCTCTGTTATGCTCGGGTGAAAATAGAAAAAACTAATTAAAAAAAACCCCCGTAAACCCCTATGTTGCAAAGAGAGCCTTTTTCGAGAACGTGAATACAAATAAACAAATATATAAATATACAAATATTGCTCGTTTAATAGTAAAGGATATAATACATTTTCAGAAAGAATAGGTACTAATACTAAAAATACTGCTAGTTTGATGTAAAAAAATCTGCTAATTCCTTGAAAAAATAGAAAATCAAATTTGTGCAGGTCTAGTTACAGCATTGAAAAAAAAACGGTAGGCTCTTGTAGGTACTGAATTTTCAATTCCTAAAACGAAGTAATAAGGTCCTCAGGCTAAATTTTAATAGGCAATTTTATATCTCTGTATAGAGATTATCTCGTAAAATTTCATTTTACAAGTGTTTTAAATAGCAAACTTGCCATTAATATTACGGGGAAGCCAGTTAAAACACTAACGTCTCCTTTGAGGAGGAATTGATGGCACTTATAATGACACTTTTAATTATTATAATCGCAGTTTGAAAACAAAAGTCGTTATTTCATTACAAAGAAGTAATTATCGCGGTTAAGTTTTTGTTATTTTTTGAGAACTTTGGATTTGATGAATGAGATTTTCTCAAAATAATGAACTTTGAGTTAAAATGGAACTTGAGGATTTTTCTAAAATAACTGTTTATTATACGTTGTGTATTTATGTCTACCACGACCGTGGTGAGCCTGTTTACTGTTTTTATTTTAGAGGCTGCTATACCCCTTTACACCCGGAGTTTTTTTTTTCAGATTTTAACCATAAAACCTTAATGTTGGCTTTCTACTAGGTCTATAGAGCTAAAAAAATGCAGTTAAAAAAATCTCGAGTTCATAGTTTACCCACAAATCCACCCGCACGATCGTGAGTCGCAGGTCGTACACGACATAGTCACGATCGTGAGGGTAATTTAAACTTGGCCTATGTTTTGGTAGTTTATAGAAAAATCAAAAAGGTTTTTACGTAATCAGCCTCTTTATTAATTATTTAGTTATTTTAATAATTCAGACTCCTAAAACTTTTCTTAGAACTAAACATTATTTCGAGCCTTTGGCAACATGATACAAACGTTTTCTTCGTGAACCAACACTCGGTTCACAAAGGTACTGCTGCGATTCCCCTCGAGCCATCCTAGCATCTGGTTTAAATTTAATCAAAGCACGATCAGGGATCCTGTTAAACGTGATTGATTCCTCTTTGTCATCTCTTCAATTAGCGGAACAGTTGTAAAGTATCTGTCGTGGTCTACCACGTCAGAAGTGTCTCACCTGGTAGCTGTGTCTACACAGCTACCAGGCGGGACACTTATACAGAAGCATTTACAGAACCATAAAAGCTCCAAGTCCAAGAGATGTATCTTCAAACATGGTTTAAGCTCCTCGAAAAGTCTAGCATCAAGCCTTCACTTGTGGTGAGCACAAAGTTCTTCAGACCCACCGGGCGCGGTTTATTTCGCACTACCTGGCGAAGACTACATCTGCCAGTAAATGGTACCATTTGCTCGTCAATGAAGTAGAAGCAAGGAACTCTTTCAAGTTTGTTACACGATATTATTCGGTCAATCATCGGCTGCACTTTCCACGATGGATTGTTACTATCACTCGGCGAGGCTTCATCAGCATCTACGACGTGCAATGCATTGTGGACAGTCAAGAACCTGTCACGAGCCATTTGTTGAGTTGTTATCTTCAGTTTTATTCCACCTCTCCAATAGATCGGGACACGGGGGTAGGAAATACATCCAATGATGATGTGTATTGCCAAAACTCTGGCTACTTCAACCGACGTAAGTTTCAGTTCTAGGCCCGTTTTTCTGTGATAGTGCATGTTCGTGCATCTGACAATTTTGTCAAAAAACTCTCTGTTGAAATAGCCTGAGAAATACTCCATTGGAGTCCTGACAGGAGTCACAGGCAAAGGATCATAGTCATGATTACAATCGTCGAAAGGTACCTGCTTCCAAACTCTCTTTCGAGGAGGTGGCCGCGAAGATCGAGGGCGCGGAGCTGGTTATGAAGGTCCCGGAGTATCTTGCATCGGTTCTGGCTCCGGTGCTGTTGAAGGCTATGGTTCAGGCTCTGGATCATCCAACAGAAGACCTTCGAAAGTGCTGGGTCGTCGTCCTCAAAATCTTCAATGTCTGAGAAGTTTCCATCGCCCAGAGCTTGCATAACTTGACCGCGTCGTTCAAATTTCTGCCTCAAAAGTAAAAAAAATAACTATTAGTAATGAAATCTATGTAAAAACAATCATCAAGTGCAGTACCAACTCCCGAATAACATTACGGTAGTACAACCGGAGCCACACGATCGTAGCGGTCGAAGTTTACAACGAAATTCTAACTAAACCGTAAAGATCAGCACAAAATTAAAATAATCTAGGTATTGAGATATCTTTTAACTTTAAAATAATTATAAACCACAATCAAATACTTTCCAATTACTATTAAAAACAATTACTTACCCGAGGCGCGGCGAGGAGCGAAAAACTCAGCCATCCTTCATCTCAACTCACAGGTAACTGACCGCTCCCACCCGCGCCCTTTGGTTTTTTCTACGCGTAAAATACATCTCACGAACGATCGACGCCGGTTGCGTTCGGAAAAAGTAAACCGTTTGGCGCCAATTTTTTTTTTAAATTAAACTCACGCTCGTATCAGCCCGAGTGTAAAGGGATACTATCCTTACTAGTGTGTTTCAAAGTAATTTTTGACAATGTTTGATGAAAGTAGTATTTAAATCTGTATTTTATAATTATGTATGATTTATTTATTAATGTCTTAAAATATCCATGACCCCCCGATAGATTTAATAATTAATTTCTCAATCATACTTTTGCTTGAAAATTTGATTCGATCTGATTTTATAGTCTTCACTTATTCTTAGTCCACAAAACTATATTTTATAATTGTAAATTGTTAAGAATTTCTCAGTTATAATAACATTGTAGAGGTATGACATGAAATGGTAACAAAAACGGTCAGACAATATCCCCCTGAACGATACTAATTCCGAAGGCGTACCTTGCCGCCATATTCTTATAAATTAATTACTTGTAATCTACTCATGAAACGGGTCTTACACAAATGAAGTTACAGCATGACTGTGATGTCCAAGGTTTGAGTAATAAAGGGAGGACTAAAACTCTTTTTTGAGGCAGATTAAAAACCATGCCAAAGCTACGAGCGTGATCTTGAAAAGATTTGAAATATCTGTAGATCTCAGTGGACGTTTACTGATGTCAATCGGAACAATCGGAGCTTGTTTACTGTTTTTATTTAAGATACACTTGAACCTTGAATCTAATTTTAATTTTAATGTAATTTTATCTATTGAAGAACGAATTATTTAAATCTATATGTTCCAATGAAATCATAATCTAATTTTGTTATTATTTTTTATATACAGGGTGAATTTTTGAGATGGGGCAGTAAGGGCAGCTACCTTAACCGTTGTAGCTAGAGGAAAACGTTCTTAGGAGACCATCCTTAATTTTTGAAAATATTTCGACCTGCATTCACAGATTTTGAAAAATATGTACAGTCAGCGAGAAAATGGGCCATTTACATAAAAACTTTTTTTGATGCCAATCGATCCTGTTTCATCTAAGGATACAAAGGCTCTTTCAGACCAACTGAGGTTAGAGTACTAGAAAAGTCAGAAATCGCTAAAATGTATTTCTGAGACAAGACAGTAAGGGCTACCTTAACCGTTGTAGCTACAGGAAAACGGTTTTAGGAGACTACCCTTAACTTTTGACGATATTTCAACCTGCATTCACAGATTTTGAAAAAAATGTACAGTCAGCGAGAAAATGGGCAATTTACATAAAAACTTTTTTTGATGCCAGTCGATCCTGTTTCATCTAAGGATTAAAAGACTCTATCGGACCCACTGAGGCAAGAGTACTAGAAAAGTCAGAAAACGCAAATAACTTTGATTATACATTTCGTACGAAATCATTTTGTCATTTGTCATAATTTTTCATCATTTTGTCGAAATATCTTCAAAAGTAAGGGTAGTCTCCTAAGAACGTTTTCCTGTAGCTACAACGGTTAACAAACTGCCTTTACTGCTCCGTCTCAAAAATAAATTTTAGCAATTTCTGACTTTTCTAGTACTCTTACCTCAGTTGGTCCGAAAGAGCCTTTTAATCCTTAGATGAAACAGGATCGACTGGATTCAAAAAAAGTTTTTGTGTAAATTGCCCATCTTCTCGCTGACTGTACATTTTTTTCAAAATCTGTGAATGCAGGTTAAAATATCGTCAAAAGTTAAGGGTAGTCTCCTAAAAACATTTTCCTGTAGCTACAACGGTTAAGGTAGCCCTTACTGTCTTGTCTCAGAAATACATTTTAGCGATTTCTGACTTTTCTAGTACTCTAACCTCAGTTGGTCCGAAAGAGCCTTTTTATCCTTAGATGAAACAGGATCGATTGGCATCAAAAAAAGTTTTTGTGCAAATGACCCATTTTCTCGCTGACTGTACATATTTTTCAAAATCTGTGAATGCAGGTCGAAATATTTTCAAAAATTAAGGATGGTCTCCTAAGAACGTTTTCCTCTAGCTACAACGGTTAAGGTAGCTGCCCTTACTGCCCCATCTCAAAAATTCACCCTGTATATTAAACGCTACTAAAATTAAAACAAGACTAAGTAATAGTACGTTTTACTAGTTTGACTCTTGATTTTCTAAATAGATGTCCTGAAAATGAGCTGAAAGTATGTCACCCCAATGTTACAAGCTCAAGGGTTCAGTAACGACTTAATGCCGCAACGAGACAGAATTAGAAATGAACCCTACAAAGTACGACTAATAAGACACACACGACACAGATACTTTGTTTTAATTTGGCACTTGATAACTTTGAAGGTGTCTTCCGAAATTATTCGTGTAGCTTCGAAGCTTACATTGTCAAAATAGTTTCACCAAATAAATATATTTTGATCTGTGTGAACAAAATATTTTCACTAAGTATGTTTTATAAACCTACATATACCTACGAGTCCGCCAAATTTCGTGCCGACTGGACCATGGACCAATTATTAGCATGACAGGAGAGGGATGAATAGAAAGAGTGACTTAGATGCCTTTGCCCAGAAGGACATTTAGGGCTGCTAATAATAATAATAATTAATGTTTTTCAAAACCAAACGATTTATAATTATACACTAGCTAACCCGATAAACGTTGTTGTCCAAATTTCTAGTTGAAACAAAACAAATCCTTACAATCTTTTACAGAATTTTACTGGACGTTAAAAAGTCCAGCTATTCTCAAGCTATGCGCTTATCAATGAACAACAGTTAATTTTATGTTAGTAAATCTTGTAGTTTGATATTTTTTAGCGGAACGCACGGAACCCTAAACCAAAAGTGCTGGTTTTAAAAACTCAAATAATATTTTACGACACCTCAGGCGTACTAATTCGCTTCTGTCTGACGAACTGCATAAAAAGAGTGTCGACGCGATGAAAAATCAAAATGTATTTATTCGCGGGCCGTATAAAAAGTCAATATGAGAGGCAATAAAACGAGGATGTCGGGAGAAATAATAAAAGATAACCTCTAGAGCAAGGCTGCTCAACCTTCTGAAGAGTCGGGCAAAGTATAATCTTTAAAAATTTGGCTACCGACCTGTAAAAGTTTGTAGGTAAGTTTTATTAAGAAAAAATAAATAAATAAGAAGACAATCACGACGTCCAGGGCGTGGTAGAAATTCTTTTAAATCTTTAGGCATTTAAAATCCTTATTAGTTTTAAGGATTTAAGTAGAAACACTCGGCCAACTCGGCTCAGACTTGGGCTCACTTCAAGTCGACTATAATTTCTATAATTTTCAGGAACCTACATATTTTTTGTCTGTGACTTTAGACTTTAGATACATGAAACTAAATAAATATAATGGTGGACATTTCACACAGCATTCCCAAAATAAGCAGAGCTTATTTTATGGGAACTACATGACTGATATTACTTAAATAGATACTTACGCTATACGCAATCCTACGTAAAAATCAGGCTTTGGTAAAAAAATTTCGCTTTCGCGGTATTTAATGCCGAGCAACGGTATGCTACATTGTAGCCCGCGGGCCTAGGGTTGAGCAGCAGTGGTCTAGAGTGAATAGAATGAACAGCCCTTGTAAAGAATGTTTGCGTAGTGGATAAGACGCGATATCTAGGGACACCTCCCTATTCAGATGAGCTGGTGTGCCAGCGAAATATTAATACCGCTCTTTACAATGTGCCCGTTGTCCGCTTCAGTCGGGTGGAACAATGAGGATTTTGTATGCATTGTTACAGTGTTCAGATCTGATTCTTTGATTGAACATTCGATGGTTTGGTTTTTGCTCGTTTTAAAAATTTATTTGAAAATTTTTAATTTGAAAATTTATTTGCAAACATACCTACAATTGTAGTCATTTTATTATAGGAATAACAAGGTACTGCTGTTATTAGTTACTAAGGATAATTTAATTTCAAACTTTCCTGATACCATAAACTGACAAAATTACTTTTTCCATACATTTAGTTTATCTACGGAACTTTCGGCCGACAAAGCCCATTTTCTCTTGACTGATCGCATCCTCTAGGTATTGGTGCGAGTAACCACAATACTCACACGGAATAAAAAGCATTTCACTAAGCTCTCGAACAAATACAAGGGATTGGAAAGTTCCTTAAGAAAACAAAAATAAATCCAACTTAGGGTCTGATGGTTAAGATTTGTGGATCGCGGTGAAATGTTGGCGAGACATGATTTCAACTAATTATGTTGGGTAATGTAGTGAAAAATCCGATAGGATTTTGTAAATATTCTTATGTAAGTACTGTAATTATAATAAAAACATGCACCTTGCGCAACACAATTGATTTTTAGCATGATTAAATGCATTTTAAACAGTTTTAAACTTTTTTGACTCAACTAATCTTATCACGAAACGGCAATTGTCTAATCTAAACTAAATAAGGATGAGGAGAAGAATATGATTATGATACTTACTTTAAACTTTTTTGTGTTCATTCACAGAATTAAAAAAAATTGTAATCTGGACTACAATCGTTACCAACAATATACTTTTAATTATTGTTTTTTATGTTCATTCACAGAATTGAACGAATCCAAAATCAACTCAAATAATATTGGTTACATTGTAAGAAATTAACATTGTTTCAAGCAAGCGCACGTCTAAGATCACCTGCGTTGCTCAATTCGTCCCCCGAGACCGATTAAGCATGTAAAAGTGCCGGATAACAAAGTGTCTGGGAGACTCCTAGCTGGGAACATTTAGCACGTACGAATGCGACACGTTTGCTAAAACTTAACGAGCCAGTGAATGGTCTCAGAGACTTCTTGTTTGGTTACAAAGTAATTATTAAACTGTAGAAAAGGATCTTAAAATCACCATTCAGAATTGGTTTGTACAATTATTTAAATAATAAATGGAGGAAAAATAGAAAAAAAAAAATTGTACCTATACCATAAAAAAAATTGTTATTTTCGATCGAGCGAGCGAAGCGAGCGAAGATCTTAGTGGTAAGTTGGGCGATTTTGCTTTGTATGTTTGTATGTTTGTATGTTTGTATGTTTGTATGTTTGTATGTATGTTTCACGAATTGTTGTTCGCGCATAACTGTCGAACCGTTCATCCAATCTGCATGAAACTTGGTAGGTCAATAGGTTGTAGTAAGGAAATTTACGGTGGAGCATATGAGCTTAATCGATGAAGGGGTTGTGAAGATATTAGGTTCCCAAGGGAATAATTTTTTTTTAAAGTTACACAAATATATTGAGTGGGGTGTCAAACGAAAGGGCTTATTTTGTACATTCCAAAATGGTTTTTATTTTTAATCTAGGATATATAGTTTTTGAAATACGACCAAAGAACAAAAACTACGAAACCAGAGCTGCAAGAGCTCCCTTTTCATAGAGTTTCGATGTCTTCGTAGCTCATTGACTGGTCGGTCTTAAAAAGAGAGTGGCATCGTTGCGGTTTGGTTTGCAATGATTTTAGATGCTACTTGATTTATTTTCGTGATAAAAAAAAAAATTGATAAAGAATGAAAATAATTGGGGTAAAAAAAGTTAAGTAAACAAATATATTGAGTGGGGTGTCAAATGAAAGGTCTTTATTTGTACATTCCAAAATAGTTATTATTTTTATTCTAGGACGTATACTTTTAGAAATACGACGAGAATTCATAAAAAATATGTAGTAAATGGAAAATTAGACACGACATTATGTATTGCATGCATGCAAGTATTTTTTACCATGAAGAGCTAGCGCAATAGGCATACTCGGCAGTAGTAGCACTTGAAATTATAGGGGTAGTCAGAAGAAAGTCCAAATGTAAGCCATCTACGATGCGCGAGATCTCAGTTCGGGGCGAACTACTAGTTATACAAGTATAAAATAAACAACGTATCATCTAGACTAGACCAAAACTAAGTTATGTTAATAACCAAATAACTAATAAATTAGATTTATTTGATGGGCTGAAAAAAGAGATAAATAACATGGGTCTTTAGGCGTTTCGCACCACGAACGATTCGGACCGCGGTGTGAATCGCCCCAGAGCTATTTTTGAATGGGTTCTTTCGCACCAGGGTGGTGACAGCGGTGCGAATCGCCTAAAGTATCTTTTCAAATGGGTCGATTCGGACCACAGCACAGTGTACCAAAAGCCCATATTTTTTATATAAATTCCCAGAGTGACTTTTTTGGAATGTTTTTGCATATTATTTTGGTTCAGTAGGGTCAAAGAAACCTATTTTAGAAGTTTAGCCAATTTGCCCCTCGGGGGGGCAAGTTGGCCCCCCTGTGGGGGCAAGATGACGGAGGCCTTTAGGCGGCCTAAAAAATCCGTCACCAGAGTTGAGTACTTGCTCATACGAAAGAAGCTAGATAACGGTTATGAAAAGAAGAAAAAAAGCGTTCATTTTCGTAGCTACCTAGTTACCAAAAAGTAAAAAAAAAACAGTCTATTTCGTGGTTACTAAAATAAGAAAAAAAAATCCGCTTTTGTAGCTGGTTATGAAACACAGTTGTGTACCTACCTACATGGATTAAATTTAATCAGTGAAGAAAAAATCTTCTTTCGTAGCTAGATAGGACAAATATTTATGAAAATGGACCAAAGGCATTGCTGTGTTCAAAATTATCTATAAGTGTCTATTTACTATATCTATAAGTGTATAAACAAAACTTAGGTATCTCTCTAATCCTATTCCATTAAACGAGCAATATTTGTTTGTTTGATTGATGTTTGTTTGTCCTGAGTTTTAGTTTTAGTTTTTGATCTCACTAGATTAACGCCTTAGATTTAATTATCTGTAATGTTAGTCATAAGTTGTAAATAAATAATTGTCTAATTGTCTAATTGTCTCGAAAACAGCTCTAGAGATTTCGATGAAATTTGCAGGACGGGTGTTTACGGGAGTGAAAAATCGATCTAGCTAGGTCTCATATCTGGGAAAAGCCATTTTCTATGCATTTTCACGCAAAAAGTGCAATGTGGTTCGTAATTGAACCACTAGATGGCGTTCGTTGGTTGCCAACGAGCAGAGCTCGGTCGCCCAGAAAGGGCCATGCTGATTTTGTATGGGCGTTTGGTGCCTTTTTTATTTCGCGCGGCCATCAACCAAACATTAAAATATAAACTCTTAGGAGTATATCAAATAATATTGTGAGCACAGTATACAGCTTCACTCAGCCAGGACCGAGTTATACAGGGTGAGTTTTTAAAGAGTACCTCTATGGCCAAATCTGAAACTATTAGCAATAGCGAAAAACACTCAAAGGAGTGTCATAAGCGATTTTGATTAGAAGTAAAACTGCATCATTACATTTTAAAAATAATCATTTTCCTGGCCAGGAATCGAACCTGTTGGTTAAAAAAAAACTTTTTGTATTATTATACCATCCGATAGTGTAGATGATAAGGATCAATTTCTGAGAAAAGCTATATACGGCAAACTAATAAAAAAAAAGTTATGGGTAATCTACGAAATATTAAGAGTTTAAATCAGTTTATTAAAAATCAACACTTTCCGTTAGTTTGACGCATGTAGTTTCTCCTCAGAAATTGATCCTTATTATGTACACTATCGGATGGTATAACAATACAAAAAGTTTTTTTTTTTGTAACCAACAGGTTCGACTCCTGGCCAGGAAAATGATTATTTTTAAAATGTAATGATGCAGTTTTACTTTTGATCAAAATCGCTGAAGAGACTCCTTTGAGTGTTTTTCGCTATTGCTAATAGTTTCAGATTTGGCCCTAGAGGCACTCTTGAAAAACTCACCCTGTATAACTCGGTCCTGGCTGAGTGAAGCTGTATACTGTTCTCACAAATGTTGTTTGTTATACTCCTAAGAGTTTATATTTTAATGTTTGGTTGATGGCCGCGCGAAACAAAAAAGGCACCAATTTCGGCATAGGCTTTTATATATTATATTAGTGTAGATTTTTTTGTCCTATTATTTCATGCCTGGTTGTACTTTAAGAAATGTGTGTAAAACTATGTATCTTTGTCCGAATTCACCTATCTAAAAAGATAACTGTTTTGTTTCCCCTCAGCAGCGGTCCGAATCGACCCATCACAAAAAGTTCTGGGGCGATTCGCACCGCGGTGCGAAAGAACCCATTCAAAAACAGCTCTGGGGCTATTCACACCGCGGTCCGAACCGCTTGCGGTGTGAAACGACTAAAGACCCAATAACATTGTGTTTGTAATGTCATTTTGTTTTCTTCGATTCGTGATAGATTCGATGTTGGAACTGTGACGTGTTTTCTAATAACAAATTGAAGTTATGAATGGGTAAGACCCGACTTTGATTACCCCGTTACGTCCTCCCCCCTCAGAAGTACAAGCAAGTGGTAACCCGAGCACAAGCTGTTACTTTTAATGCGTTATTCAGTTTGGAATTAATGATTTTACTCCAGCCAATTCCCGTGATTGCGGGATAAGATTCGGGGAATGTTTATTTTAATCAAAATTGTTTATAACTGCTTAAAATTTTATTCGCTATAAAATGAGCCAAATGTTGAGCTTCTATTCCAAATTAGAATCAATGTTATCTTTCCTTTATTATGAAAAATGTTGAGCTCCTCTTTTCTCTCTGGAACATTTTGTGCCAGACGTGTAGGTATTTATATAAATGTGACTTTTGTTTTTCTTGTCACAAACTTCGGTATCAATATCTTGTGTTTGCATAACTACTTTGTTACCCTCAGTTTTGGGTAAACATGCTCAATGTACCTATACCTGAGATGTGTCATTGTCTCCCGAACCTGATAAACAATATTACGAGACAAAATAGTATGAATAGAAAGTAATATATTCCCCAAATCGATTATATCAGATGTCCGAAGATGGACGGTAATATCCGCAAAGAAAAGGCCCGCATAAAACGCACTTGCGCGCATAATATACGTTTTATTAATAAAAAAGTCTGGCTGAATCGCCAATAAATAGCGTTAACGGCCAGCGAGAAGGCGATTTTTTCCGATACAATGTGAGACATTTGTCTGACAAATCCTTGGGGAGAGCGACACTATCCCCTATATTATCTAGAAGCTTGAAGGATGCGGGGTCATTCCAGAGGTGATGACACCCGTATCGTTTGTGTGAAGCCAGTAAATCATGACTTTCTGCCAGGTATATGGAGAAAATAGCATTTTAAAACAAATAGTGGGGATTTGCAATGCTTGGTGGGGAATATATTTACAGATGTGACATACCAACTCATTTCACACCATCCTGTAACACATTTCAGTATCCTGGCTAGGGAACCTGAACATTGACTTGTGAATTAGATTAAGTATTAGTGTAGTTATTATTGTTTAGTTTTAGAAGATTTTTAATTTTGTAAATTTTTATAAGTATTTTGTTACCTACGTCTTTTTAAACATGTCATACGATTAATAAAGTTTCACAACATTAAAAAACCGGTCAAGTGCGAGTCGAACTCGTACGCCGAGGGTTCCGTACCTAGCCATGGTGCCAATTAAGCTAGTCCGCTTAATTGTATGAGCGCCCATACAACTCGGAGGACAATTTTAATTGGCGTCAACTATGTATGGGAACACCCTTTAATTTTCAACTTTTTTAACTTTTTAGAATTTTTCCTTTATTTGTGCTATAAGACCTTGCTTTTTCCCAAATTTCGTTATTCTAGGTCAACGGGAACTACCATTTAGGTTTTCGACCCAAAACCTCTAGGGTACTTCCGGTTGACCTAGAATTGTCAATTTTGGTTACAAGCAAGGTCTTCTAGCACAAGTAAAGGAAAAATTCCGAAAAATAAAAAAAGTTGATAATTAAGGTAAGTTTTGGTACTCACAAGTTTTCACGAAAACCTAAATTTGCCTATATCTTTTTATAGTGTTGACTCAGGACCTTGATTTTTATAGTCACAATAGGGACTATAGACCTTAGTATATGGTATAAATTTCAACTTGCTAGCTCTACCCGTTCCTGAGATAATCGATGGTGACACACGGACAGACAGACGGACAGACGGACAGACGGACAGACGGACAGACGGACAGACGGACAGACGGACAGACGGACAGACGGACAGACGGACAAGAAAGTGATCTTATAAGGGTTCCTTTTTTTACCTTTTAAGGTACGGAACCCTAAAAAGCATGGTTAAAACTGACTAAGTTTCTAGGATGCATGTTTAAGATACCGAAAGTAGTAAATAAACACAGTTAAAAGAAAAAACGAACAAAGACCAGTGTCTAATTTATAATTACATTCTTTAGGCGGAAATAAAGAAAAGGAAACTTTAAGTTATCTCACAATACAATTGAGTGATCAGTATGCAAAGCCAGTGTTGTGTATAAGCCGATTTCGGGGAGGAAGCGCTAAAAGAAAATTTATAGCATTGAAAAGTCGTACGTAATTAATAAGACATTTGAAGTTGCGTGAAAATGTAATTTAGATTGTTTTGGGGGGGTCGTCTTCCTGTCTGGGAAGCTCACAAAAGCGTCTTATTTATATATGCCCGCTTTATATTAGCGTCTTAAGGAAACCAGGGGCGCATAATAAAAAAAGAATCAGCATCAATGTCTTCAAAATGCCCCGTGCATCTCGTTCCGTACATTCGTACTTGTTGTTTTTTCCATATAACAGAAATGATTTTTTATTACGAGTATTATTTCTATACTTATTTAAACTTGATTGTCGTTGAATTTATTAGGTTGAAATGTTTCGTGTACAATCTTAATGAATAATAATTCATGTGTAATTTAAGATGAAAGTGTATTTCGGCTGTTTTTTATAGAAATTTAACGATAATTATTATTTATGATTAAGTATTACTTACTATAAATATTTCTATCATAGTCTTAAATTCTCGCGATCATGAAACTACTTATTTAGATTCAAGTGAATAATAAAAGCGACAGCTATAAAATAATTTTGGATATTCAACCAAATAAGCTTAACTTCAAGACTAAAAGGGGGCCTGATTTCAAATAATTTTAACTGGTGATTTATAAATTCTTATTTACGTAATCTATTTCCGTTTAAAGTTTTGTACATCCTACTAATATTATAAAGGCGAAAGTCCGTGTGTGTGTGTGTGAATGTTTGTTACCACGTATCCCTATACGACTAAACCAATTTTGATGAAATTTGGACTGTAGATAGTTTAGTTTCTGGAATAACACATAGGCTACTTTTTATCCCGGAAAAATTTATGGTTCCCGTTGGATAAAGGAATAGTAGGTGGTCGCGGGCGTTCGCTAGTATCACATAAATTTGAATAATAATTACAAAGCAAAAAAGCAAGTACGAATGTATGAAAATCGAGAAATTCCGCACTTCTTCCGACGAACCGAAGCCCCTACCGCAAAATGGCGAGCACTCGTATAAATTACCTTCCCCACGAATCGAACTGTTCGATTCTTTTGATACGAATACAGGCCAGGCTCCTTTATTAGTAAGCCCAACGATTATCTTAAGCTGCCATTACATATTCAAATTGAAGTCATTTTGCTTCGTGGAAATTGACGCGAAATAAAACGAAGCCTTTGAAAGCGTTTTTAGCATTAAGTTGGTGGTAATGAGATTTTTCAGTCGTCGTTTCAAAGTTGAAGTGGTAGTTAAAATTACCATTATGTTCTATTGGGTGCTTTTTAAATATCTATAAGTAAGTGTATTTAATAAATATAGAAGATTTTTACTATTTTTACTTCACTTGGACATCTTGCAAAAATGTGCAAATTTGGCAAAAACAATGTTTTGGTATGTCTTAGTCTTAGAATAAAGCGTCATCAGGTTTTGCAATTTATTATTTGATTTAACAAAGCAATTTTAAATTGATATCTGAGAAAATGTGTACTTACGTGAAATGAATGCAGTCTTACTTAGGTACTTACAACCGAAAACTGAGCAGCATTTACACGCAGAGATCGGCCTGCGGATTTTCCCGCGGATCGATCTCTGCCATTCCAACCTTTGACAGTTTTATCCGCGGATATCCGTAAAGATATCTTTACAGATATCTGTACAGTCCAGATCCGTGCTAAAAACTCTACCGTTTAAAGGCCGCTAGTTTTATCCGCGGATATCTTTACAGATATCTGTACAGTCCACACAACGATCTATTATCATTTAATCTTGGTTATAAGGATTGTTGGTCTTGTTGAGAGGCTTTCTTGGTAGCTTTGTCTCTTTCACACTCGTTGTTGGATTAGTAGTGTGCCCATGTCATTTAAATTTCAGGATATTTTTACTTTATCGCGCTCGACAAAATCAGCGCTTGATTTCGATCCATGGTTTCGATCCTTGAATTCGATCCTTGATTTTGATCCTTGATTTTGATTTCGATCCTTGATTTCGATCCTTGGTTTCGATCTTGGATTTCGATCCTTGATTCTTGAATTTTGAACCTTGAATCTGAAATTTTGAATCTTGAATCTTTGAAGTGACAGCTGTCAAACTTCAAATGACCATATCTCGGGAACTACTCGTCCTAGACTCCCCGTTCTCAGTTCAAATGAAAGCTATGACCAAGATCTTCATTTGAAGTGACAGCTGTCAAACTTCAAATGGCCATATCGCGGGAACTACTCATCCTAGACTCCCCGTTCTCAGTTCAAATGAAAGCTATGACCAAGATCTTCATTTGAAGTGACAGCTGTCAAACTTCAAATGGCCATATCTCGGGAACTACTCGTCCTAGACTCCCCGTTCCCAGTTCAAATGAAAGCTATGACCAAGATCTTCATTTGAAGTGACAGCTGTCAAACTTCAAATGGCCATATCTCGGGAACTACTCGTCCTAGACTCCCCGTTCTCAGTTCAAATGAAATCTATGACCAAGATCTACATTTCAGATGACAGATGTCATTTTGACAGCTGTTATTGAAAATGTAGATCTTGGTCATAGCTTTCATTTGAACTGAGAACGGGGAGTCTAGGACGAGTAGTTCCCGAGATATGGCGGTTTGAAGTTTGACAGCTGTCACTTCAAATAAAGATCTTGGTCATAGCTTTCATTAGGCTACTTTTTATCCCGGAAAAATTTATGGTTCCCGTTGGATAAAGGAATAGTAGGTAGTCGCGGGCGTTCGCTAGTATCACATAAATTTGAATAATAATTACAAAGCAAAAAAGCAAGTACGAATGTATGAAAATCGAGAAATTCCGCACTTCTTCCGACGAACCGAAGCCCCTACCGCAAAATGGCGAGCACTCGTATAAATTACCTTCCCCACGAATCGAACTGTTCGATTCTTTTGATACGAATACAGGCCAGGCTCCTTTATTAGTAAGCCCAACGATTATCTTAAGCTGCCATTACATATTCAAATTGAAGTCATTTTGCTTCGTGGAAATTGACGCGAAATAAAACGAAGCCTTTGAAAGCGTTTTTAGCATTAAGTTGGTGGTAATGAGATTTTTCAGTCGTCGTTTCAAAGTTGAAGTGGTAGTTAAAATTACCATTATGTTCTATTGGGTGCTTTTTAAATATCTATAAGTAAGTGTATTTAATAAATATAGAAGATTTTTACTATTTTTACTTCACTTGGACATCTTGCAAAAATGTGCAAATTTGGCAAAAACAATGTTTTGGTATGTCTTAGTCTTAGAATAAAGCGTCATCAGGTTTTGCAATCTATTATTTGATTTAACAAAGCAATTTTAAATTGATATCTGAGAAAATGTGTACTTACGTGAAATGAATGCAGTCTTACTTAGGTACTTACACCCGAAAACTGAATCGCTACTTAGTTTAAGTGGTGCTAATCATTGACATTAACTGTCATTTTTTGTAGTTCGTCTCAAATATTTAAGTAGCGTTTTAGTATTCGGGCATTAGTTTCTAATATTCTCAAAAAAATACTTTTTGGACAATTTGTAAAAACATGTTCCAATCTAATCGTGATTTTAGTTGTAGATAAACCTTAACAATAACTCTATGTAGATTACACGATTAAATTAAATGAAGCTTGCACCTTCCTTTCCGACCCAGTAACTTCAGAGTCCGAAAAACATAATTTTTGCGCGAGTGACCAAAGATTAACATTTAGATACCGCAGGACTCTTTGTTGGGACCGGAACATGTTCCTTTCGGTACGCACTTTTAGGATATTGAAATAAATGAGTAAAATAATCTCATGACGCGTGATGTGAATACCGCGAAAGAGGCCGTAAATTGTCCAACCTCTTTTGTTTTCACCAAAAAAGTTTTGTTTTATTTCCTATTTTTAAAGATTTAGATACAAGAACAAAAAAAGAAGGCAAAATGCACATTTAATAATTTGAATTTGGAATGGAATTTTTCTTTCTTGCAAAACCAACATAATCTGTGTCGGCATTTAAATATTTTTTTTCAAAAATTTGTATTTCGAATACCTACTTTTTCTTAAAAAAAGGTTTATTATTCAAATGTTGAACAGAAAACAAAGGTTTCAAAAACTCTATGTTATTTGCAACTAATTAATAAATTCTTGCCAAAGCAAACTTAATAAAATAAATTCAGCGGTACCCAAAGAAAGCCAGCCGAGCAAATTGATATTTTGAATAATAAAATGTTCTCCGGCGAATTATTATGAGCACCTAAACCTGAAGTTCCATTTATAGTTAACGGGACAGACACGACGTCATCACGTTACGTATAAGATTTTGGTTACTAGAGACGTTACAAAATTATTGTTCGGATTGCGTTTTTGTGATAAAAATTGATTAAATATTCCCAACGACCTGCATGTTTAATATTTTCAGTAAACTGGCAACTTACTAATTTGAACTAAAATTAAGTAATTCGAGCAGATTATGGATAGGTTTGTACAGATGGACATAAAAGTCGTATGAGTAACTAAATCTGAAAACAAACTCTCGTATGGTATTCTCGTAAGAAACTGTGACTCCTCTGGTGTCGCAGGCGTCCATAGGCTACGGTAACTGCTTACCATCAGGTGGGCCGTATGCTTGTCTGCTACCTTAATAGTACTATTAAAAAAAACGGACTATTGGGACTGACAAGTTGACGAGTACTTTGAAACCAATCAAAAAAGATCACCCGTCGATTTGATCATCGTTAAGTAAGTTTGTGTCAGCTAGTGAGCATCGCTGATTGAAAGTCCTGTACAGAAGCACAAAATAGTTCAGGCGTCGGCGTCGTCACGTCCCCGTCCCGTATCGTTGTATCATGAATATAATTTTATGAGAAGTACAAACATAAGTCAATAGCCTGGCGGGTGGTCAATATTAGATTAGCAGCCAAAAGGAGCCAAAAAGCAACGTATACAAAAACCTTTTACAGCGGTTAGAGAGCAGAAAAATATTTATAAAACGTTGAGTAAGTGTGGAGAGAGCTTGGCAAAACAAAAGCAAAGATCTCTCGATTTTTGGAAGTGTATTTGTACCTATTCTTGTCCAATTTTTGCTTAAATCTTTAAATAAATACTGGCCAGCAAGAAGTATGTCTCAAAAACAGGTTTCATGCTTTGAAGAAATATGTAAACTAGAACGGACACCGGCGAACTCACATTTGACGCCACAATTGAAGCCGATCAGCGTCAGCTCATTCATTCACTAGCTCACGTTCATCGCAATTGGTCGCTGGCTTTCTGGTGTTGAATGTTGACGAAAGGTATAAAAATGACTTTCAAAAATGCCGTCTTGCATTTTATAATCTTACAAAAACGCATCAACTACACAAAAAAAGGATAGTGGCGTAACTTATCATCGGTAAGTAAACAAAACATCAACTAAAACCAAGCAAAACTAATTTTTGTCATAATTTGCCGCCATTTCTAGAAAATCATAGAATAAGAAAATGGAACTGTACAGATTGGACACGGTAGGTAATAAATGTTGGTGAACTCATAAAATATGCACCTAGTTATTTTAACTCAATTAGGTATAATATACTTAACTGATTATTGTTTAGATCATAAAATACCTACTCAGCCTATGCCGTTTGTCTGTCTGTTTGTCTATCAGTACCTACTAAAGTTTATTATCAAATTGTAATGGTAGATTTTTATGTTACTTACTTTAAAAAGGATATTTTTCATCATCATCACCTTAAAGATAGGTACTAACCAAACCCAAACCTAATTTATTCAAAACTAAGTTTCCTGTAAGTAGTACCTACCTACCTATAATTTTTTTTCCGTGAATTTTTTGATATTTTAATAGTTATTCTGCTATTCAGGGCTAAAAAATGGTGGAATACTTATTATTTGGAAATGCATACATAGGTACCTATAATACTATAAAATAATATAATTCATCCTACAAATGTTTGTCCTGGGTGGGAATCAAACCCACGACCTAGTCAATTTATTTAGATAAGACAGAGTAATAATTAGTAGGTAAAAAAGCTGTGTCGCTTCTGTGCGGTGTCTAATCTCCCGCCCATGTTCCGACTCATTTGTGACACGTCTATGGTTTGTACTTTCTTCTCTAGTTATTATCTCGATGGTTTCATGTTGCTTTGTTTATTTGACTTTCGACCGTAAATGAGCTTTATTTCTTTATTTTGATCATTTGAGGAAAATTAAGTTTGGTTGGTTGCTTTTTGACTTTTGAACGTTAGATATTTTTTAATCAGCTAGAGTCTGTGGCCAGTGTTTAATGTACCCTTTAATTAAAAAAAAACCTAACTAATGGCGAGACGAGCTAGACACCTTCAGCACAGAATACAGATGTGCCTTCAGTGACTATCAGTGGCAGGTAATGGCGTTAGACCGAACTACCTGGAAAACTCGAGGGGAGGCCTTTGCCAAACAGTGGGACAGTGTAGGTTAAAAACAACAACAACCACAACAACCTAACTAAATTGAATTTACAATCACGTTCGTTTTTTAAACACTTCCACAGGCATGTTTTTCAACATTATTTTGGAAGTCTGTCTCCACACTTAAGAACTACTCTAACATTTTAACACCAAACCAGCAATAGTGCAAAGGGTTCCATTGTTTATACAAAGTATGAAATAACATAATCAGGAGTGAAGAAATAGGAATCGAGGAAAAACCAACAGGGGCCCGTTTGCTTAGGCCAGCGGAATAAGAGGGATAGATACCCAGACCGGACCTTCCATTGTCTGCATGAAGATTAAAACGAGCTATCTATACAAAGTTATAGATAGCTTTGTAACTATACGAATGTGTGGGTGCTAGGGAAAACGAATTTGGTAAAGATTAGTATTGTACTCATGTATTTATGTATCTATAGAAGCGCTCGTGATGTAACGTTTTGGTCGGTCACAAAATATTTATGTGACTTGTGTGACCAAAAGTGGCATTACGAGCGGGGGCGCTTCCGTGCTTCGGAGGGCACGTTAAATTGTCGGTCCTATGAAAGAGGCCTTTAGGCGGCTTACAAACTCCGTCACCAGAGTTTTCTATTTGCTCATACGAGCTTACCTACCTACTTATGTGACTGCTGGTGGATTCAGTTAATGTTTCCAATTTTTGGAAGGTGCGTCAATTTGTTGATAACGGCTTTATGATCGTTAAGCCAAGATGTCTTTAAAGCCATGATAGACACCTCTAAGCTACATGAAATTCCATTGCCGAGCTGGCTACTAGCTTTTCGAACAATTAATAGTATTCAGTTGCTAATAAAAAATGACATTTACATCTTTTAGTAGATGATTTATACAGAGGAAGCAATTTTTGCTTACGCTTAACGGGATACTAAGTATAGAGCGTGGGACAATGTTGAGATGGAGTAGACTTGCTCAGTAACTAAACCATCTTCTCAGCTTAAACCGGCCATATCCACAGGAAAGACATGGTCAATACCTGTGGGGCTGACTAAAACAGCGGGTCTATACTCACGATGTTTTGCTCCAACGTTTAAAGTTCGCGTTAAAGCGCATATAAGTTTTCGAAGCAAAAAGTCATTCACACAATAGAAAGTTCTAACAAAATTAATCAACAAACGTAATATTTTTCCTAATAAAGCCAGTACCTTTTCTAATTCTGTATTTAGGTGACCATCTGTCGCCGAACTTATTAAGACGCACCTGTCAATCTTCAACTTTCCAATTTTTATTCCGAATCCCTCCTCATTCCGATTTGGAGTCGTCATCTGTGTAACAGTAAAGTTTACAGTAAATATGCTTGTAAAATGTGTTAGATATGCCAGAGTTCAAAGCTAGTATTGATATATTGTATCAATACTTGCTTCCGGTCGCGGCTTCGCTCGCGTGGTACCTACACGGATAAAAAGTAACCTATGTAATATTTCAGGTCATAAACTACGTAGGTATATTCCAAGTTTCAATCAAATACATTTAGTAGTTTTTGCGTGAAAGAGTAACAAACATCCATACATGCTCACAAACTTTCGCATTTATAATATCAGTACTTAGACTTTCTTTTATCGTGATATTTTTTTCTGTTACTTATACTTTTCGATGGTCATTAACTCATTCTCTGAATACCTGTTTAATGGTTTTGTATGGAAATGTAGTTTAGAAATAATTAATTTACCTTCTCCATAGAACATTATGCGTAACAAAAGTAGAATGGCTCATTGTATCTCAAAGTACGTAACTCAACCTGAGTCTGAGCTTAGTACCTCAAGCATCTATTTTTGACAGTTCTCTAAGGAAATTGATTAATGAACAGCTTCAGATATAAAAATAAATAAATAAATGAATCATGCTGGACAGTTCACACCGCATCATGTAACCCCAAGCTAAGCAGAGCTTGTGTTATGGAAACCACAAGACTGATAATACTACATAGATAATTTTTTTACTTATAATGGTTGAAGCTAGAATGAAATGCTTGAATGAGATGCTTGTGAGTGCCAGCGATGAGAACAGACAGATTTTATGCAGTGTCTTTATTATTCAGGACCCCGAAGGGAGATGGGCAAGTATTTTTACCAATTGGAAAGTTGATTGTCTCGAACAATTATACCTCTTTAGAATAAAACAACATTGAGTTTTTTCGCTTTGTTAGAATAACTGGACGTATTTTTGTTGATCTTGAGCTTTTGAAAAAGAAAAAAATATTTTTAGAAAAAGTTTTTTTTTTTAAATAAAGGTACTTTCGTCTACCGTCGGACTAAATAAAAAGGTAATTTACTTGATAAATATCCGGAAATATTATTGGTCTTATGCATAAAAACTTAGTGCGCTTGTTTTTCTTGAAATTTTTAGAATATTTTCTTTTTATCTCATAATTTTCATATTACATAGATAGAGCAAAATGTATTTAACTGGACGTAGCCATTACACCAAAACACTCAATTCTCAACCACCAGACCATTCTCAAACTCGACCAATCCTAAACAAACGAATTTTGAATTGCGTATCCTCTTCGATTTTCGATTTCGCCCACTACATTAATTCGGGGTGTTCATTAAAAATGCCATCAAGTCGGCCGTTAAAGCATTAACGAAGTGGTACGCAATTAAAATCGCCGCTGACGTCACACCCTCCTTTTGAGTGCTGCTTGAGTGCAAAGTCTTTGAGGAAGACACCTTGAGGAGGATAGGTAAATTGATTGCTGATCGACGTTTTTCATGGACGAAATATAATACCAGTGGACAGATTATTCATTACCTCCCTTGGAAGTGCAAAAGTAAGGTTTAATCATAATGATAGCTGATTTAAATGAATTTAGAAATAAAAGTCAGATGACCGTATTTCCGAGAACCGTAAAACTCTGCTCTGGTTTTCAGGTCTTCAGACATGCTTGGATTCTTTGAAGATATCCAATAGGGTAGTCAGAATTACGCCAAAGTATACTTATGACACCAAAAATAGAATAGTAGAAACTTTTCTTTTCTTAATTAAGTAGCCACCGCTGTGTTTAGCGCTCATCGAAAAGCTGTTTTTGATCTGGAATTTCCAAATCCGATTGCAATTGTCAACTTCAAATATTTTTCTGATTATAATTGCTCAAAGTACTCAAACAATCTTGATCATTTACGTGTCAGAATCTGATTATTGTCGCCCGCATAAGAACATTAAGGGGCTTGAGATAAAACAGAGCCCCATTAGAGCGACTTTAGAAAAAATCGCCGATCGTATCTTACGCGTTGAAGTGGCAATGGCAATCTAATTTTTTTCCAAGTCTCAGTCAATCACGAGAGAAATGAGCCTAGAAGCGATCGTCAAAGGGACTAATGTTGATTGGCTTACCGCGCCCTGATCGAAAACAAATTCACCAAAATCACTCTTATTTGAAAACCTTAGAGTTCAAAGTAGATGTGTGTGGTCTAGGGCTGTCAATTGTCGGATTCTTATCTTTGACGAAGATGTATGAGGACCGTTTTGTGGCTATTGAAGGCTTGTGAAGAAAATCAAAGACTAGTGGAAGAATAGAGGATGGAGTTTGGTAGGAAACAGTAAATATTTATTTTGTACTGTATAACCTTAGGTATAACCTTACGGGTACATAAATATACCTTCTTTTATTTGTTTTCAAGTATAATTGTAAGATATTGTCAAAAATGTTATGCCAAATAAGCCTTTAGCATAGCAGTAAGCACTACTACTTACCCTTTTCTGTGTTAAGATATTTTTGTTACTATGATTTTCTTTAACATAAGGATAACAAGAGTAAAGTTCCAGACCAATTTAAACGTGCTCCAAAAAATGTCAATCGCAAAATTTATTGTCCTCCAACTATCCCTTACCACCATTAATAAAGTTCACGCCGCGTATTTTTTCCCATTCGTTTTAAAGTGTTACCGTGAGGGGAAGGTGTCTCAATCAGCATAAAACAAAAGAAATCAATAGCCTCCCCCTCGACGCTGACAAAGAGCAAAGATTTCTTTCACAATTAAACCTGTGGATACTGATAAGTGGGTGCCTTGAGACTTTGATTTCGAATGCAGTGTTGCGAGATTTCGATAGCAGTTAAAGCCATTGTAGATTATGCAATAATTTGAACTTATTATTTTATATCTTATATTACCTAGGTTTTCAGAACAATGAAAATTTATTATGCTAAAAACAAATATTAGCCCATTTAACTGAAGGTTATAACGTGTGGACTCAGCGTCCATTAGACGAAAGGCAAACTGCCCGTCTGTACATTAATCTCTTGTAATTTTAACCGTACATAAAAGGGTAAGTTCTCAAACCTGGTTTGAAATTTTAAAAAGTAAATACGTTATAAGAGCATTAAAAGACTATGAAGCGCTCATGGCGTAGCTTTTTCGTTCCTGATAGATCTTCTTCTTCTAATGGTGCTTCTCCGACTAGCGAAGGTTGGCAGTCAATATGGCATTTTGTTCCCGATCTTTAGCGAGGCGAAATAGTTCGGCAGCGCTCGCTATCCCCGTCCACTCTCTGATGTTCCGCAACCAAGATTTCTTCCTCCGACCAACACGCCTCTAGCCAGCAACTTTTCCCATCATAATTAGTAGATTGATAGATAGATTATGAAGATAGATAGATCGTTGAAGTTAAATCATTCTTTGCTCAGCCACCACGGTTCTGCACATCCTGGCCGACTGCACACAAGATCCGCATGTGCGTCATGGGCACTGAACGCGTTAAGCGGCGTTCTGAACAGTCACAATTTGGATGCGAGATTGCCAGTAGAATTGACAGCTGTGTGCTTCCGTGCATTTTTGGTCCCGACTTTTAAGTCGCTAAGCCATGACGGAGACCTTCAGGTGGCCAAAAAACTCAGGGTCATCAGGTCGAACATACATAATACAGTTACACCATAAGTAACTCAGAACGGCTGAACTGATTTTTATGATCTTTAATTTGTTGGATGTGTCTCCGCCCCAAATAGGCGAATACTATTAAAACATCGGAAAAAAATCACGTAAGTACTTAAACAATTTTTATTAAGAAAACCATTTAGTATGTGGTGCTGTAGTTGAGATTCAGTCTGTATTAATATTGCTAGAAAAAAGGGCGTTTTGAAATGTTTAAAGGGTCAGCAGCGCGAGTGTGACTCCTCTGGTGTCGCATGCAGGTGTTCATAGGCTACGGTAACTGCTTGTCTGCTACCTTAGCAGAATAAAAAAGAATTCTGTCTGCTTACCAAGTTCCGCTATGTTTTTATAAATGTCGATCTTAATAAAGCCGGGCGTTCCATAGCAAGGATCGTAGTATGTGCACGTCTGCCCATTTAAACTTTTCGCGAGCTCGTTACCGGTGGATTATTAAATATTGAAACAGAACGAGATGAAAGCTGCTTCCTAGGCGACCAGAACGCAAACACAGTGAACCTTACCACGAGTCTGTTTTCGTTCTCTAATAAGATAGCCAATCCAATTTTGGAATGGTCGAATCATGGATATACCTAGTGTGAAACGCCAACCTAAAAGTATCGATGCAAAAGTTTACATTTTTGTCTGTTTTTGGTAGAATACACTGTAAAGGTGAATTTGGAAAGATATTTCAAAGCATGTCTTCTTATAGATACTTAATATTCTAGCACCATGTGAGCAAGAACTATTTATGTAAAAAAATTAAGAGTTTTTTTTACACATGGAAATTGGAATTAAATTATTTGAACTTCCATTATTCATACTGTGCACAGAACAAATTCTATTATCTTACTATGAAATAATAAATATTTCAAATGATTCAGTTATCAAATTCGCATCTATTATCTAGTTATTCCATCCAAAATCCTACAACAAAGCGGGTTTTATAACAAGATATTCATTTCAATCAGCGTTCCGAGCGTTTTATCCCCGCAAATACATTTTGTTTTAAACTTGAAACGTTCTAGAACGTTCAATATTCATCGGCACGGTTGTCCATCTCGTGCATTACACCGTGATCCGTATAAGCTAGGATTAGAACGGAGTGGCCAGTTTTAATAGGCGTAATCCTGTTAAAAGTTTAGAGTTTGTTTTTGGTAATGGGTTGGCTTTGATGCGTAGAGTGATAAACGGTGACACCTGTGGCAGGTTTCGTATTTAGACTAGTTTTACTACTTTCAGAAGGTACAATACACTTTCAAACTGAAGTGATTGGTGGCCCGTTAACCAATCGACCATGACTGTTGTGGTGGATGGAGGCAACACAATACCGTAAGTTCTGAAAGTACATTGGAAAGCCTGCGTCCAGCAGTAGACCTCCGTAGGCCGATGATGATATTTCAGAAAAATAAATTTAACAAACCTTCTTAGAATGTCTCCTTGCATTTTAATGAAAACTTCTTAGAAGATCTTTTACTAGACTTTTCATTGTTCACAAAGAAATATTATAAAATGAACGGTAGGTATAAGTTTCATCGTTTATCAAAATTAACTCTGAAAGTTAAAAATACAGACACAGTTAAATGCTTCAAGCATTAAATTCGTGAAGCAAATATAAGTCTAACAATCCAAATTAAAACCACAGAGCAAACCAAACAAAAAGTTGCCAAATTAAATCAATGTGACCAAAGCGAGTGACCAGGAGCCCAGCGCCAGACAGAGGTCAGCAATAAAGTGACCTTCGTCAAGCTGCGTCACGTCCGATCGCGTACGTCAGCACTATTAGTACATTCAGCGAGAAAATATTGAACGGAGAATATTTTTCGCTTAATAAATATTTCTTGAAAAAGAACGAGCTTGCTCATTGTCAAAGAGTACCTATCTAATAAATAAAGTGTAAATAATTGCAAAATATTAGCTTACTAAATTTTAAAACAAATTGGGTTATATTATAAAGAAGCATAATGTGTAACGATTTCGATGACTATTTTGAGATATTACTGATACTAACAACATGGACCTTCTAGTGTGGGGTTAGGATTACGTACGTTATTGGGTGTTATTTATAAAATGTCAACTGTATTTCTACAAACATACGTATCCAAAGGTAAGTAATACGTATTCATGATTCATTTATTTCGTGAGAAAATCGTATTTAATTTAATTTTGACATAATGATTTAGTTTTTTCGAACAGATTAAGTACAACAAAACTTTAAATAGTACTTAGTTAATAATAAATTGTATCGTGAAGTATTACCTAATTTATATCAACAACCACGATAAGTTTACTAGATTGGTTCATTATAGAAAAAGAAGCAGTTTTGTTTTTGTTTTTCACTTGACTGTCCTCATTTCGCACGCACCACGATTTTATCGACTCTTGCGGTCTCTGACTGCCTGGTGACATTTTGTTCGATCGAAAGTGAAAACCAAGTTTGAGAATGTGGTCACTGCTTATATAAACTAGTGAAACACCGGTGAATTTTACCGTTTTACGTAACATTTTTCAATAAACTTCACTACTTTAAGGAATACTTTGACAGCTGGAAGGGGAAGACCTAGGCAAACATACCTGGATATTTTGGTGATATTTTGGAGAAAGGCCAGGTCAAAAGTACCCTAAACCGGCGAGCTTGTGTGAAAAATGTGATAACAGTGAATGAGGCGAAAGAAATGTGTCAAGATCGCAATTCGCAAGTGGAAATCCGTGATCAGATCCGTGAAAGAGGCGTGATTTTATGTATGTATAAGATAAGATAAGATAAGATAAGATTTATTTTAACAGAAAAGTGTAGCGGTACAAGGTGTATTACTAATACTAAGGGAGTGTCCACATTGCGTTTTTTGCAGCGCGTTTGTATCGATACAAACGCGATTCGAACGCGATGCGAACGCGCAGCCCCCCCGCGCAGCCCCTCCCGGTTCGCTTTTGTATGGAAAAATACGCGTTGCGAACGCGCGTTTGTATCGATACAAACGCGCAGCTCAAAAACGCGCTGCAGAAAACGCAATGTGGACACTCCCTAAGTAATTAGTTAGGTATACTAAGTAGAGATTCTTTAAGTATGTACCATGAGTAAACCTCTGTTCCTTACACTAGGACTAAGAAGCCTGTATAGTAGGGTCACAGCGATTCGCACCGGTTGCTCTCTTTACATTATTTGATTTTATATTGTCCACTTGCTAACGCCTGTTTTATTACAATAAAAGATAGTAAGTAGGTAAATAAAAAAGTAAAGGTAAAACGTAAATAAAAAAAAAAAACAATTAAAGAGGATGGGATAAAAAGGACAGGCGAGTAGGGAGGGGATCATAATTTTGGTGTATGTGTGTGTGTGTGTGTGTGTGTGTGTGTGTGTGTGTGTGTGTGTGTGTGTGTGTGTGTGTGTGTGTGTTTGCATGATTAGGCGAGAGTGATCATTTAGGAGTACTAGTTATTGTAATTGTTCAGTTTTTAGTTTGTGCATGTGTGTTAAGTTGTATAGTGTGGGTGTTTGTGTGTATTAGTCATGTTTTAGTGTGTGAGAGTGTGTTAGTGTGATAACGATTAATGGTAGTTGTTTTAAAGTGTCAGTGATTGATGTACAGTTTTAATTTGTGTGTGTGAATGAAATAAATTGTGTGTATTTGGAACGTGTGGGTGAAGTGGTGTTATGTGACAGTGTATGATGTTAAGTGGAGCATAATAAATTCTCAGTTTTGTCGTATTTCAAATTTTGTAGGTAACTAGACAATGTGTGTTTGAGTACCTATGTTGTAGTTTGAAGAGACTAGTGTTATGTCTGAACTTATCCTGTTGTATAGTTTTGGGCCCACGATTTTGAGCGATCTGTTCGCGAATTTTGTGCGGGAGTTGGGTACTACGAATATTTTGTCTTGTTTACGTCTACCTTGTAGCCTCTCTAGAGTAGCTGGGGTTACCAGGGAGTGTTGTCTGGTAACAGCTGCTTTTATAAAAAGTTGCCTTACACTTAAGACGTTGCACTCTCTGTAGAGTGCCTCGGTCGGGTGTTGCCTGTGTTTAAAGGTCATTACTTTTAAGAGAGCCCTTTGTGCTCTTTCTATACCAATAAAATGACAGCTAGCTGCAGGACCCCACGCTGTATTGCAATAAGTTAATAGAGACTGTGCCAGGCAGAGATATACTTTAGTAGCCGCTCTCCGATCGAGGACATGTAAGTATACTTTGACAATTTACTTATAGCCAGATGACTTATAGAAGAAAGTAAAGGAGGAATATATTATTGTACCGACCTCACATAGTAGACTGAGAGCAGGAGAATAAGAAGAGGAAACTACACGATATTTTTTAGATTCTTGAGTCAGACTGCCCGCGACCACTACTATTTGTATAGCCAAAACCACACAAAAACTTTGAGACGTAAATAACTCGATTTTCCGGGTAATTTTAAGTATTTCTAGATACTTTTTCACTTGATCGTTTACGCGTCTCCATGGGAATGAATACCGTTTTTCTATGATTTCTAAAATTACAATCCACAGAAATCGCCCCTAACTTTAAACAAACATAAGATTCGGATTTAAATTGACCGTCCCTAATGCGAAGGACGTTATAAATACCATTCATATTTCAAAGTCGCTTGCATCTGGACATAGGCTATTGAGAAAAGGGGCTTACGAATAATTGTCAAGGATCAATTTGACGCCCACACTGCAGCCTTCTAAATTAGTAGTGTCCATGTTTTGTTTTAAACGAGAGTTGGGGTAGAAGTCATTATCATTCTCTAATATTACAAAATTTTATGTTTGTGAGTACTTATGTTTGTTTTTGCCTTTCAATCACGTCAGTGGATCGATTTGGATGAAACTTGGAATAAAACGTAGCTTAACAAAATAATTTGTTATTTCAAATGATGATACAATGCGAACAAAGCCGCGAGTGGAAGCTTAGTTTGTCCATAAGGACAATAAAAAAATCTCAATTTTTATTGAGTAAGATTTCCAATAAGTATCCCAAATCGATTTCTATCATGTCTCTCCTAATCACACAAAAAACAGACAAGGGAGTAAAGTTGTCACTTCCCCCTACCCATAAAACGCAAATTCGGCTATAAAAAGTACAAATCCTTCCTGGACACTGGCTCAATACAATGCCCTATTCACACTGGATTATATTTTCCGGCGCGCATTTCAAGAAAAGGAATTAATAAATCTTAAAGATATCACACGCGATAGTCAACTTTACAGAGGTAAATATAGGGTTTATTGCTCGGGAGTTGAGAAGTGTGGTAAGTTGGTTTAACAAAGAAGCTCTAATTAGCTGTCAAGGCTGCAGACTGGATGTCTATCCCAGAAAACACCCCAGAAACGAATAATTCAGAAGGACGTCTATGCGTCTCTTGCGATTTCTTTCGTTTTGTGCAACGTTGCGGATAGGAAACGCATTCTTTTGTTGGAGTTGTGGCAATAATGTATTCAATGCTGACACTGGGAATGCTTAATGAGAAGCATCTAATTGTTTGTTTAGCCAGGTCTTACATGGTCTTACGAAGTTTCGCATCAATTTTGTTACAATAAAATAACATAAATCTGAAATCCGTTTAAGAGCTTTAGAGAATTTTTGAAACTACAATAATGTTAAACTTTGCAATACCTAGTATTTTTTTTGTTACTCACATTAGAAATTTTATATTGATGAATGTGACATCGATGGTAATATGAACAGTCGCAGAAACACATCCATTACTATTTTAAAATGAATGCCAACATACAAAGCAACAAGCATACATTTAAAATTAATACTTTATCTAAATAAATCACCAACAGTCTACGAATTCAAAAACAATTACGCGATTTTGGATGTCTGCCTAATTGGTATGAGATTTGCAATTGCTAATTGCTTGAAAATTTCGGAAATCCGCTACGATCAGTCACCACGCCATCAGGTTAATTAAACCATTTGTCTGCTAAGTTCTCTGATGCGCAATTTGTTGGTTATTTGGCGAAATCGCAAAATTGGCTGGCAAATTGTGGCGAAAAATCAGCCAATTTGCGTAAGTACAGTGCTTTGGTTAGTCAGACTTGATCATTTTTGTTCTGAACCGACCAACCAAGTAAGGTATACATTACATACTCGTACATTATCTGTAAGGTGTTCATAATTGTGAGCCAATGGAAATAGCTTTTGTATGATTTTGTTTTATGTGCCTGAATTAAAATTTTCATTTTGTTTAATTCACCGCTTTATTAACCGCTTTAAATATTAATCATGTTATTACTCAGACGTTTTTGTTATTTTATTTTCTACCTGCATCCATATTTTCACAATCGACCGGTCCTCCTGCGATTCCACCCGATACATTCCCAATGAGTTCGATAATTGAAATTTCAAAATGAAAAGTCCACAGCGCCCCAGGACCAAAACCTCTCAATTCCGCTGTACAAATATCACGACATTCTCGAATACCTTTCTTTTTTCAAAAAGGTTCATTTTCATCGGCTCACATATTTGTCATAACTGGTTCCGTGTCCCCCTTGAATGCTCCTTTTTCACACGTTTTTAATTTACAACGGTTCGTTCCTTCGCGTTGCGCTTGTGGATAATTGCCGCTCAGTGGAATGTGTTATGATCGAGTTGGGAACGTCACTTTTTGAGTCTTTTTGGAACGTTTGCATTGACACAGGCCTTGTGATCGAGAAGTTCTCATTTATTTGATAATCTTAACAGAGTAGGTACATAATTAGGACCTTTCTAAACAACAATCCGTAAAAAGGAATGTGGTAAAATTATGGGCTCGTGAATGTAAGGTCGAGAATAGTTTATAAAAAAATAAAAAATATGATCACGACTGTATCCCAAGGCACGGTAGACATTCTCTCAGATCTTTTTTTAGGCATTTAAAGATCCTTTGAAGATGTCTAAGGGGGTAGTCCGAGGTAAGTCCAAATACATATTTGGTACATGCCCACAGTTTAGAAATTAGTATTATTACCTCTATGACCCTAATTTTAACTAGTGAACCATGTGGTTTCTTCCGAGTGTATTTTCATTTTTCTTCAGAAGTAGAAGAGACTAGTTAGAGTATTACAATAGAACCAGTCATGATAAAGAATTAATTCCTCAGCTAGATATCAACAATAGTCAGCTTTGCATGATTCTCACTGCTACTTTCAATTTAGTCTTCAAACATCTACATTTTGTACTGAATATGCATTTCTTGAACAAATACACATAATCTTCACATCATACCGAAGTTTTGCAAACATTTACACTATCCTCTTTACATAATCAAATATTCGAGCTCGTTCGTTCAATGAAGATTCATACCATGGCTTTGTCTAGACGGCAGCTAAATCCATTTACCAAATTTTTACCTTCTTAAATCGCAATAGAGTTCAAATTTGAACATCTTTGTCCCTAAATGGTACATACCCAGACATCCTAATGTGCAAGCTTTACATATTTAAAACCTCTACCCTCATAATTTTAATTTGATGGAAACGATCGAACTGTTTGATTGGGACGGAATTAGACGAAGGAACTCTACATCCATTTTTTGTAGTCGCAATTAGCTAAGTTTGCATAGTTTCTTTGTATCCGAAACTAAATAGATATTACTTGACTACTTATAAAACCATTAGAAAAAAATAGCTAAGAAATTGCTGAGCGGGGCGTGATTATAGAAATTATTGTCTTCAACCGATGACATTTTAATGCAGTTATACTTTTCCAGACATGAGTAATAAAATTGCAACATACATAGGTAAATTAGTAGATAAGAGATTAGCATGAACTTTTTATTGAAAATTTCTATAACAGATACATAAGTTATAGTTTAGTCGTAGTTTAGATTACTTCCTTTCTAGTTAGACCGCTGAACAAAATATAAAAGACCAAACCATGATACACATAAGGTTTAATTTTTAATGGGTTTCCAAATTCAATTTACAAAAACGACGGTCAACATCTAAGCTTCAATCAATTGGTTGTAAACATCTCATTATCTTAAACGATGCAACATACTTGGCAGACCGATGAAATTGGGTCCGACCATGCATAAATATCTATCAAGCTTGAGATTAATATTTTTATAGTCTATACAGTATTTTATATTGTTTTATACAGGGCCTGAATAGCAAATTGCAGAGAGGAAATATACTATAGAGCGTCTTTGAAAGCAACACAAAATAAAAAGTAACGCATATTGTAGCGCGTGTAAGTAAAAGAAAACTGAAATACCTAAAAAATTACCTAAAAAATTACCTAAAAAATTATATTAAAATGCCTAAAAAATTACAAAATTTGTTTTCCGACTGATGATTTTTTGAGTAGGTACCTAAGTTAAGTAATTTATGTGTTTACTTACCTACTTATTATCTTTGTAAATTGAAAATTTCAAACAAACGAGAGGTATGTAAAGACAATTTTATTTTACTTACAGTGACCTCAAATATTTCTTATGTCCCTTATTTCGTGACATGGGACTAGTCTGTTTTCTGATAGATTTAATAAATATTATGACCATTAAACGCCGAAATAAAATTCGTTTAAACATAATTTTCTGTATGGCTATCAAATCTCAAAATACATCCTCACATTATAAAATAATGGTTGCATAAGGGATGATTTATATTGACCGGGTCGTGTCCGGGCCAACCGTAGTATAGACGAGCGTCGTACTTTAGTAGAAATAAATAATATAGTAGAGTTAAATCATCCCTTAATCCGTCCCAGCCGAATCGGGCCTCAGAAGGATGGGATATTTTTTCCGTTTTTGTTCGTACGCGTATCACACTGTCCAATATTAATACTCTGAGGCACATCTTGGCAAACAAGGGGGTAGTTAGCGGTGTGAGGGTTTTCGGCTGTTTATATTTCTTTAATGCTTCGGGATGTTTGCAATTATGAATTGTTTTGTCTGTGGATAATGGAAAGCTTTACGGGGAATGTAGCTATTATTTTTATAGCGTCTTGTGTAAATGTTTTATTATACTGTTCGTAAAGTAGGTATGAAATAATACAATTTCTGCCAGTTACTATATAATTGTAGTAGGAACATGTTAGAAACAAAAGAACAAAGTATTGCAGATAATTATGACTATAATATGTCCCTTTTAAGTCTCAACTTAAAAATTGTTGCAAATGAAGGTGAATAACTGAATATGCGGGTGCTCGAAGTGCAAATATTAGACGTATATAAGATGTATGAAAAGAGATTTATAACTGGCAGAGGAATAAGCACCATATAATAGTGGTAAATCATATTTAAAACACAATAACAATGCACTTTACTCATTTGATTTTATGAGTAACTCGTCTTAGTAAGAACCTTATAATATAATTGGTGAAAGGCTGAGCGCTATATTATTAGTTTATTGAATTATGACTCCATTAACTTATGTAAAAATACATAACCGCTCCTCGACTTGAGTTCCAATACTTATTATACTTCCTGTAACCACGGCCATCCTACCACATTTGAACAATCAGAACTTAAAATAGCTTAAAAACTACGCGATGATTCAACCTAGTGTACATACATTGTGTAGCTCAATATTAATTGTGATCACAAATGTTTTAAAAAAGACCGACTGATTTATTACTTAATTTCAGATTGCCTACATTATAATCCACCCAATTTTTTCAAAGCGTCTTATAAATTTCACCCATTTTTACTTCCGCTCACGTTTCCACCCTCGATAGGTGCGAAATGATATAGCTGCCGAGGTCCGATGTCAGACAATAGGCAACATTCATACACCACTCGCCGGCTGCATGCAAACAGCCTAATTATACCCAAGATGGCGGAGTTTTAAGTCTTGAAGCTGCAGAATTCTGTGGACGTTAGATTACGCTTGTTGAGTTAGCGGAATCACTCATATTATCCGCTTCATCATCTTCATCTCAGCCGTTGGACGTCCACTGTTGGACGTAGGCCTCCCTCAAAAATTTCTATGTGTTGCGGTTGGAAGTGGCCTGCATCCACCGCCGACCTGCAGATTTTACAAGGTCGTCTGCCCATCTTGTCGGTGGACGTCCAAAACTACGCTTGCTACGTGTCCTCCACTCTAGAACTTTTCGGCCCCATCGGCCATCTGTTCTACGTGCTATATTTTCTGGCCTGCCCATTGCCACTTCAACGTGCTAATCCGTTTGACTATGTTGGTGACCCGAGTTCTTCTTCGTATCTCCTCATTTCTGATTGGATCCCGTAGAGAAACCCCGAGCATAGCCCTCTCCATAGCTCGTTGAGCGACTCTGAGCTTACTCATGAGGCCAATAGTTTATTATCCGCTTCGTTTTGCCATAATGTTTTCCATTTTGTATGGAAAAACGTCTCACAGATTATCGTGAATATCTTTCTGCGCTTACGCGCATTCATGAGTATGTGATACCGGCTTTATCACAAACTCGTGAAAAGGAAAAACAAGGACAGATCTCTACCCAACTGTGGGTGCAGTCAAACTAAGGATGATGATGATGATGATCATTCCATTTCTGTTTCTATATTTAAGTGTTTCACCACCTAAATCCAAACATATCTCTTTGCACTTTTTTGACGTAAAAAAGTGCCTCTTCAGTGCAATAGGCTGCTTTATAGAGCGGTAGTAGGATGAACTTACGAACCAAGGCCCTAGAAATAGACTAGCTCTATTGTTTACAATTTCATACTTTATATGTGAAGGTGCAAAAGTCAAAAGTCATATTCATTTATTCAATAAGGTCACTAGTTTACCACTATGAAACGTCTTAAGAGCTAGGTGATTCTACTCCTGTTCATTCGCGACCAAGGTGCAAGCTTTATTCTATGATATCTATGCATTATAAGGTAGAAGGTACTAGTCACACTATAGATACATAATTTTACAAGAAGTTGCGCCGCTATTTACTGATGTTAAATGACGTTCAAATATTTTTAGAAATGTGGAGCTTTCTCGAGTTTTCTTCAGGTGTTCATGGTTGACTGGGTTTTAAGACGGTCTGTGTCTAGTGACTTGGAAAGTTGGTAAGGTTTTTAAAAATTTAAATTAGTGTAGGAGAGCATAATGATTGGTTGATTGATCGTTATATGCTATAGATTTTTTGTTTACAATTTCATTTGCTTTTACAATGTGTGTGAACAGAGTCAAATAAATTTAAGTTCACTCATATCATACTGTTCGTAATTTCGTTAAGTTCAAGTTTTGATTTAATCATTCATTGTTATTTTAGGATTGAGTGTTATTTTTACCTTAAGCTAGGTACTGTTTTTTTTTTGTACGAGTAGTACACTCGTACAAAAAAAAACAGTACCTACAGATTGTTTATCCATTTTTATTCACCTTTTCTGATTTTTTACAATCAATATTGTGTGCACAAATTAGGTTGATATTTGATTCTCATTATTGATTCTAGCAATGAAATAACTTTTTGTGCCACAAACAACTAAAAACATTCTCTGTTTCAAAAATGCCTTTACGTAGACACCACAAACATTCGAAAACAAACACAAATCAAGATAGGCTCTGACGTCACCCAAAATATTCAGTCGGGATTCGCATTATCGCCATTTGACTTCACATTAAATCTTAGAAAGGCCCATAAATAACGGAAACTTTTATCCCGCTCGAAATAAGCACTCAAAAATGCAAAGAGCAGAACAGTATAGGGCACGTTCGGTAAATTTATTTTGTTTCGTACAATTCAAATAACCATAATTCAACTGTAGCTTAAGTATCTAACGATATAATGAAACGCGAGTTCAACTTAAGAGTATTTACCGGGAGATAAGGATCCGATTTATTGATTGCAAGGGATAAAGGTAAAAGTTTAATTTGGCTGTAAGTGTCCCGAAACGAATGTATTTTTGGGCGACACCGACACTAACTTTACGATCTTGGATATTTAGAACTTTGAGCGAAGTGCTAAGTCTTCCATCTTTACGAAAACACGAAAACAGTCTCATTTAAAGGCGCCATTTGTACATGGTTGATATTCCCAGTGTTCGTACTAAGCGCGTTGACTCTACATTTTTCACACGCACGGCGAAAATGTGGAACTCCATTCCGTGGTCTATTTTTCCAGAAAAGTATAATTTGGGTATCCAGATCGAGAGTCAATAGGTTCCTTTTAGGTAAGCGTGCTCCGTCTTAGACCACACTGTTGCTTTATATCAGACAGGGTGTGGTCAAACGCGAATCTATTTTAGTTAAAAGAACTTACAAGGTGATTCACAAAAAGTTTTAAAAATCTTCTCATAATATTTAGACAAAACTTAATACCGATTTCAAAGTTGTCTATTATATAGGATTATATTGACAAATCCTGAGTTTGTGTTAATGAGACCGCCTTAGGAGAAAAAAATGAAATCGGTCCACAACTGACGAAGATATACTTAGATTTATTTATATCCTTTTTAAAAATACGTGCTTATTATTAGCGTAAAAATATGGTGATTTGTAATAATTTAAAAATCAATAATTTTTGATTAATTATATTAAATACGTAAGTAAATACCATTTACAAGTTTAGACTATAAATGAATTATCTAAATAATTTTCCCTGAGAAACATCGAATAACACAACCCATTTACCATTGCTTTATTGTCCATAACTAGCTCCATATCCGTGTGACTGTCCTTTCTGTAATTCCACTACTATTTCCTCCCCTTTGGCCCGATCCCGTTACTCGGGCCATTTACCTTAATGCGCGGTTTGGACGGATTGACAGCTGTAACTAGTGATTGGCGTAGTATAAGCAGATAGCGTAGAAGGTAGTTGTTGTAGCGTAGCAGGTTGTGTAGTGCGAAAATTTTTTTCTACTACGCGCTACATAACCTGCTACGTTTAGCGTAGCAGGCATCGTAGCAGTTGACGTAGCACAGTGTAAGTATTTAGGCCAAAGCTAGTTTAATCCGTAGTGATGTTGTTATATAGCAAGATGTTCAGTGGAATGGATATCTTATTTATTCTTTCTGTTAATTAATGTTACAATAACAAATAGTACACAAAACATTTGAAAGTTGGTCGAATCAACCGCTTTAATTAACAAATGAAATATTAGTTTTTTTTTTGTTTCAGTTAGTATGGTGGGTAGTAGCAGATCACTACCTTCTTAGTTACCTACTGTACGTAGTACATATTCACATAACATTAAGTAACGGTTGTTAGCTAGCGTAAACTATCTTACTTTTAATAGTATTTACTAGTAACTAGTAGTATAGCCAGAGGGTTTTTTGTAGCAAGTAATGTAGGTAGGGTAGTGTTGCCACTAGTGATTTTAAATAACCAAACCAGATTATACATTCAATCCCACGTCAACGCAATCATATAATATTTTATACTGGTGACGAATTGTGTTTTATTAAAAAAATTGTAAGGAATCATGTTTAAAACGATCCTGGTCGCTACTTCGGGCTCTAACAGTATAACTACACCCTTACCCAGTTTCAACTAAGAGCATTGTAACGATAGTTTGAAATGTGGGCGCGGATCCCAATGTCACCGTGATTTAAATGGGAACCCTTTCCAAATCTACATGAATTTAATTAATCAACAGTATTACCTACATGAAGAATTCACGAATTCGCTTGATTGTGTGATATCGACATTTTAAATAGCATAATGCTATTCTAGTCTATATCAAATATTCTAAGCGTGATTGCAACAGATGCAAAATATTTTAGTAGGAATACAGCAATATTTAAACAAAAGAAAGATAACTTACTAAGAGAGTGGACACATTGCGTTTTCTGCAACGCGTTTTTGAACTGCGCGTTTGTATCGATATAAACGCGCGTTCACATCGCGTTTTTTTAAATACTATACCAATACTGTTGGAAGGGAGCTGTCAGAGCGTTTGTAACGATACAAATGCGTAGCTCAAAAACGCGCTGCAGAAAACGCAATATGGACACTCCCTAAGTATTTATTATTAGTTAGCACTCTTCCAAAATTTCACAAGTACCCAAACAGAGCCAGACTCATTAATAACCTAATATCTCTAAATTAATTATGTTACCAAAGGCAAGTTAAGCCACCCCGTGTTACCTAGATTTATTCACGGATAATAACCTCATAACCGGCCGAGAACAAGACATGTAAGGGTCGTATGTACCGAAAAGGGCGGATTAGTGCGCAGTAAAATTTGTTAAAGAGGACTTCATGATACGGGTGCCTAAGGCTCGAAATAAACCAGCATAACATGAGCCATGTCTTGATTCCTTTTGGTGAATTCTGCGGGTCAGGTTACGCTGGGTCTGAGCAGAGCATGTATTAACATAGCTGTGGAGTGTGGACGGACCAGCAATGGGCAACTATCTCCGACTTGCAGACGAACACTATAATCCCCGATAAAGCCCGCACATTTACATTCAATTCTAATTCAGACCCACCTCCTACTTTGCCCTGATTGCCTGGTACTTGTCGACGTTGATTAAAATGGCTTTTGGATTTTAGAGAATTATGGTTTCTCTGTTTACACACTATGCAAGAATTTCTTCATGTATATTTCATGGTAGCTTCATGAAATTATACTTGCAAACAAACATTATTTTCATTGCAAAATAATTTAATTACCTACTAAAAACTCTAACAAATAAAAATAATGATGTCTTCTAAACACCAACAAGGTTTTTAAGATGAAATTCTTTTGGTTTAAAGGTTGAGCGATAAAAAGTTTTTATACATTTTTTTTTATGCCTTAGTAACAAAGTTTTTGTTGTGATTTGTTGCCAAAAAAAATTGTTTTATCTTTGGAGTTAGTGAATCACAGTTAAGAACTATATTTTTTGATTCAAAGTGATTAATTACCTACTGAAAATTATATTATGATCGCTTTCGTATTTTTTAAAAACAATATTTCCTGTAATCTTGATGAAAATGACGTCACATTATTATTTAGAAGTCATATTAAACTAAAATGAAAATGAAGAATGATAATTAAGATATAGAACTTAAAGAAAAGACAGGTAACAACATGAACACGAAAATTAAATTATTCAAAGGCAAAGGGCACTTAATTGAGTTTGTTCAGGACAAAACAAAGAGCAGAAAAAAACTTTTTAAATTGTGTGTCCGTGAAGTGTTGGAGACATGTTGATCTTTTCCAAGTGCTCAGGGCTTCCCGTCCCAAGTTAATATTTTCTTTGGACAAGTCCATTTCCATGGAACTACAGGTATTTTCAGAACTGTGAAAAGTTTCAACAAAGTTTGAATGAGATAAAGAAAGAGTTGCTCTGTGTTTCAAAATAACAAGCGAATTTTTCGAGACTCGTTTTTAGAAAAAGTTTGTACCTACCTATTATGAATCATACTGTAGAAAAACATGTACTTAAGTATTGTAAATGCTAATGTTATGTTTTGGTGTAGTGCTAAATGGATTTAAATGGTTTTAGTATGTTAAAAGTAATGCTTTAATTAGCCATTTATTAGTTAGGTACCTTAAAAAAGAAACTAAAAACATTTCTTTCGTCACGTTCTTGTTAGCATACTGCTTTAAAGTTGAGTTTGTCCCAATTTATAAGATACGAGTACTTACCGTATTCATATAGAGTGTATGAATAACTATTTATTTGTCCTGATATTACCATGATGTAGTACAGGCTATAAGTAAATAAAGTATCAAATTGAAAGGGGAAAACTAAATTTCCACTGATATGTTTTGAATGATCCATCAAAAACAAACAATAAACATTAGGACCAACTTCGCATATAACGTTGCGAATCGAACTTTTTTACTGTCCCGATATTTTGTTACACCTATGATAAAATGTTATGAGCACACGGGGACGATAGTGATATTTTGTATCTATTTTATTCACAAACTTTTCCTACTGATACTATATTCGCAATCAGAAAAGCTATCATCTACCCCACCCCCTGTCAATTTATGAAAGAAAAACGGAACAAATAGAAAAAAAGTTACCGCCAGCTATATTTTATAAGCAAGGGAATACAAACAATTTAATTAATTGATTAGCTTAAAGCAACAAGCCTCAAGAAAAGCAAAGTAGCAGAGATTTATTTTACTTTCGCTGGCAATTAATGTTGAAAGTGAAAAATCTTTGGAAACTTCGCGGGTATCCTTTACTTCGGAATTGGGTAAATTTTTCTCGGAAACTTTCCGATTCGACCCCTTTCTTGGGCAATCAGGCGATTCTTATGGCACCCGTGCGACAGCCGAGAGATCACAGAATAACATTTAAAAGCTTTTAGGCAGTAGGGTAGCTTCACGCTTTACAATCAAGTGTGTAGCTGAAAGTGTTCAACCGCTTTCTATGTATCTGAATTTTTTAACATGTATAAGTAAGCGGTAACTTAAATCTAGTTAGCATTTTCTTAGTATCAAAGTCTAACACTTTGATACTAAGAAAATACTAACTAGATTTAAGCTATATATATATAAATATTGTGTCAAATGCATTTTCTTTTGTCATGAAGGTAACGAAAAAAAATATATACTTACTTACGGGTTTCCTTCTTATGGCAAGCCTTGTTTAGGATTTTTCAAGTTCTACTTTTCTAAAATTGAATATTAATGGTAGCCATAAAGATAAGCTACAGTTACGACTTAGCCCAAAGTTAAGTTTGGTTAGTTCTAGAAATAATAATTTATCTATTCTAATTTCTTTTTTTTAATATTCGTCATAATTATATTCGTTATTCGTTTATATCTCGTCTGTGCATCCGATATAAATTGTTATTGAAATTCAGATTCACTGTGTATTACAATCACGCAAATGGTAATGGCCACCGCGGCAAATACAATTATTTTAATTAATGAATTAAGACCCGACGAGTTTCTTTATCTTATTATTAATTTGTCTTTGGCAGACGTCTTACAAATGAGAGTACGGAAGGAGTGCAAATGTTTGTAGAGCTACCGACTTCAGACTTTCCAAGCGTAGGTACTTTGTACTCAGACAATGCTAATAATAGATCTTGTATAAAAGTTACTTTGCCTGGCTAAGAAGATTTTAGCAGTAAAAAATAAAATAAGAACTTTTGAAACTATTATGGTTACGAACATAAATATTATTATCAACGGGAATCCGTTGATAGTAATATTTAATTTAATAAGACGTTGTAATGCTTATTTCATGAACACGTTAATTCGCTTACTTTTCGGCAAATTTACGGAAATTTGAAATCATATTACATCAAAATCTATTCTATATTAATTAATGTACTTGATGTATTTTTCAATAACGAGAGTACCTATTAATTTGTTTGTATGAGTTTTCTTCCAACAAGAAAATTCATTTTTCCTATAAAATTATCTAGAATAGGGTGTAGCTGCGGAATGTCCTCTCAAAGCATGGAGCACCTGCTCTCATGCTCTCTCTGTCCGACTACCTGCACACAAGAGGATCTGAATCAGGCGACGGGCAAGAGTCGCCGAATATTGGTTAAAAAAAATTTGAGGTCAAGCCATTGACTCGAAAGAAGAAGAAAAATCTAGAATCACAGAAAGAAACGAAATAACAATTTAACAACCCCCACGCTCACAATGTGTTTTAATTTGAATATTACTTACCAACTTATTATGTGTTTTAAAGGACTCATGAGCCCTCTTCATAAATCTCTCATACACAGAATGTCTTCAAATCTTTCTTGACACACGCAAAGTGTCCCCAAAGAAGGGCATTAATCAGGGTCAGGAAGCTGTATGATTTGAATGTAAAGTAGCTTCATGAGGTGTGACTGTATGTGAGTCTGTCATTAGTCATAAACCCGGGAGGTGGGACTCTACGTGCCCTGAAAACTGAGTGGACTCTTATCACATAGGCACTTAGGTAAGGGAGTAAATTCTTTTGTTTATAAGTAGGATTTGCGCGTGATTTTCTTGGTAATGAGGGTGTGAGTGCATTATGGCAATAAGTTAGAGGAGTAATATCAACCATGTATAATTTTGTGTAGATACGGTTTCAGTAGTGTTATTATGATACTAGTATAACTTAGTATGCGTACATAATTATTACATTGATTTTAATCAAGTTTCGAATTTTTCGTTTCGACACAAAATTTATCTCAGCTTTTTTTCTAAAGGATTTGTTTCGAAATTACATTGACTACATTGCAATTTTTTTTTTCTCTTGTAAACAAGCTTACACATAGTAATTACTTTTTATATTTAAATTATGTTATATGAACACCAAATATACAGTTATAAATTATCCGCCCGGTCAAAAAGAAACTTTCGGAATGTATCATAAAAAGGACCCGAACCAATAATAAAAACACCCTTCTGTAACTGGATTACGAAGGATGTGACAATTGAAACATCGCAGCACTGGACCGCACTGAATTTAAATATACGGCGTTTCTGCTTCACTGGTCACGACGTTATTTAGATGAGCAGCGAATTTGTAGGATCGGATTGAGAAATATTTTTCGTTGAAAAACATCACAAATGTATTTTGTTAGAATTGTAAGAATCAGAGATATGTATTTGTTTAGATTCTTATTTGAAAACATCGCGAGGGAACCAGTTAGCTGTCTAAACGCATAAAAAGAGATTAAAAAAAACGTAGATCTAAAAAATAGTGAAGTAAATACTAAAATCTTTTTAATACACTGACGAAGGCGCTTGTAGACGAATCAAAGAACAAAGAACTACTTATTTCTATTTAATATGTCTCAGTAAAATAAGAGCCACTTACTGAATATTTTACCCAAAATAAAATCAGAACCGCAAAACGGTGTACCAAATTGAGCGGCCGATAAACAGCTCACGCAATTTTGATTACACAGAAATTGTTACTTATTCTCGAATAAAAAATGCGTAGAAAAATTCGCTGATGTCGATATTGTTATGGAGGGTTTATGTCGAAAATTGGGGGTACGTTTATTGCATGTCATTAGGAATTATGGGCTGCCGACGTGCTGAGAAAAACGGTAGGTGAGATGATGGGCTTCGATAATGTAATTATGGATTTATTCTAAGTGGCTGGGTGTGACACGCCTCTACAAATTGTTGGTGAATTTTAAATGAAAAATAAATCAAAAAAACTAAAACTTAGGCTTTTACATCTTTACTAGTGTCAGGAGGCAATCTTTGCCTACACTTAACGGTACACTGTAGTGCCTGGGACAATGTTGAGATGTGGATATGGCCGGTTAAGCTGAGAGGATGGTGTAGGTGCTGGGCAAGCCTACCATCTCAATAAATCAAAAGCTATGATAAAATTACAGTTTTTGGAAATTAAACTGAGATAGTTCATTATTTTTGTGGTGGTCTTTTTTTATTACGTAGGAGTTATTTCATAATTCCCCAAAATATCAAACCCTTTTTACCCGACTGCGCAAAGCAAAGGAAGGGTAATGTGTTTATCAGTCTATGTATGTAAGTATGTTTGGATGTTTCTATGTGGCATTCTAGAGGCCAAACGCGTGGACCGATTTTGATGATTCTTACGTCAATCGATTCGTCTGAACCTTGGGAGTGTTGTTAAAGGCATGACAGTAATCAAAATTCACCAGTGCCACCACCAGACGCCTTAATGTCAAAATTAAAAAAATCAAAATCGTCACACCATGTCAAGTGGGGTATCGTTGAATAGGTATTTTAAAATCAACTTTATGTTTCTTTTACCATTTTTCATTTTAAGTAATAGTTTAGGAAAAATAACGGTTTAAAGTTGATTAATAATTATTCTCGCTATGGATGTTTCTATGTGGCACTCTAGAGGCCAAACGCGTGGACCGATTTTGATGATTCTAACGTCAATCGATTTGTCTCAACCTTGCGAGTGTCACTAAAGACATGAAAGTAATCAAAATTAACCAGTGTTACAACCAGACGCCATATTGTCAAAATTGAAAAACTCAAAATTGACGAACTATGTCAAGTGGGGTATCGTTGAATAGGTATTTAAAAATCAATGTTAGGTTTCTTTTACTATTTTTCATTTTAAATAATAGCTTAGGAAATATAACGGTTTAAAATTCTGTTTGTGTGTATCTTGGCCGCGCATCACGTCTCGGTCGAACGAAACTACTGGACGGATTTAAATGAAACTTGGTATTATTTGAGTGCATACATACTATACTACTACGAGGTATAAATAGGATACTTTTGATTACTATACCTACTTACTTACTGAAATTCAAGACGGTTCCCTTGGGAGAGGAAATGAAAATCAAAATGAGTAGGTAGGTATCTGGTTGTAATTCATTAACACATAGTACGATTTTATTGATTCTTTTTACCCGACTGCGCAACGCAAAGGAAGGGTAATTTTGTTAGAAAGTAGGTATGTACCTACTTTAAAATGTTCTGTAAAAATTTCAAGGTCATCGGTTTTGTAGTTCAGAGCCTTTAGCACGAGTATGCACAAAGTCTACTATTCGATCCGTGACTGTAGTTTAATCTCTCAAATGTATTGGGATTTTAGTTCAGTCAAGTTACCACTGGAGGCGCTGCACCGGAATCCCATACATTTGAGAGCCTTTACTACAGTCACGGATCGAATAGTAAACTTGTGCATACTGGCGATCGAGGCACAGAAGTTACAAACATCGCAACCCTCAGTATTATTTTTTATTTACATTAATTACCAAAAACACAACTAGATGTCGCTGCTAAATCTGAACCAATCCTAGATCGCGCTATCGTTGCGTTTTGAAAAGTTTACCTATTCTATCAATTTTTGAGGGCCATTATCGAAAGTTTTTGATATTATTGGATTGGATTGAATTATTGGCTGATGGGGAATTGGATTGGATGGATTTGATGAATAAAATTGAATAAATAATTAGGGCGATACGAAGTTACTTAGTTTAGTTGGTTTATTAATTTCTTGTTGGGTAGGTAATAGTTAATCAAGGTATTTTAAAATCAACTTTATCATAACTAAAAAGTGTTAAATAAAAAAATATTTTAAAAAAACAAAAACCCGACTGCGTCAAAACTAAAAAGAAAAAAACAAGCCTGCAAAGAATTACTCACAGTCGGGACCCATAACATTGGGAAGATTTGATTGGTAATAAAATGAATGGGTACCGACTGTGAGTAATTCTTTGCAGGCTTGTTTTTTTCTTTTTAGTTTTGACGCAGTCGGGTTTTTGTTTTTTTAAAATATTTTTTTATTCAATAACAAAGACACTTCTTTCTTACGTATTTTCGCTAGCGCATAAACAACAGTCATAACCTTATACTTTTTTGATATCAAAACTCTATAAGAATTTGCAACAGCTCAAAAATTATGCCTCATACGTGTTCCCATGAACCATAAAGCAGTATCGTGCTTATTTCACGTAGTTACGGCGTTCCTGCCTACTCATAAAGCATAAAAGGCATTCAAATGTGATGTTATTTTGCCGCCGAAACTCGGTAATTTATTTTCTAGCGATTCATAATTTTCTTTTATTCACTTTATGTTGATATTTCGTTTATAAGTACGGGGAAGGATAATATTATTACTGAGCAATGTATCACGAGTGTAGCTTTATTGCTTTGTTCAGTTTGTTATTGTGGTAGATGGTTTCTGTAGTGCTTGAATTAAATATTCTACCAATAAGAACTGTAAAAAATAAGTCAAGATAAATATTATGGCAGAATCTCAAATCACTGATTCTACTCACAAAAGTAGCTTAGAAAGCTATTGAAAAAAAATGAATGTTGACCCTGAAAGTTTTGACATAGAAAATCTATAAAAATAAAAATGTATACTTAAGTAGGTACAGTCAGCGTCATCAAGCGGTATTCCCCTATTGATTTTAACAAGGACTCTTTTCATTTCAACTTTGGATTTCAGTCGGATTTGCTAGTATAGGAACTGGAGCGAAATTAGATATCCATAAGTATACTAGCAAATCCGACTGAAATCCAAAGTTGAAATGAAAAGGGTCCTTGTTAAAATCAATAGGGGGATACCGATTGATGACGCTGACTGTACTTATGTGTATGTTTATCCTCTATGCGTGCTCATTGATCAGATTGTAATAAAACTTATGTGTGGTTTTTTGTGGATGTCCGCGAGGGTTTCTGGCTCAAAAAATCTTAGTAGGTTTCTAAATAAAAAAAAATGTACGTAGGTTTTTCATTTTTACGTGGCATTACAACGCATGCCGGGTAAAGCTAGTAGGTACACTTTATAAACCCGAACAATTCTTCTTAAACATTTTAACTGCCTTTTCAATGTTCCTCTCTGTTTTTTGAACAGTCTGTTTATTTCTCTGTTTTCTTTTGACCGAACAAATAGCAGGTGTGAGGTGTAATGGTACGTTTTCACCGTTTGCGCTTTCCGTCCCTTCCAAATATTTTATGCACCGATGAGCGCATGGTCCCAAATTATGACGGTCAACTGACCACCCAGACTCAGTTGGCATAATCAGATCGACAAACATACAGTCCTTTGTAGATACTAGTCTTTGTATTAGCGTATCTTTTGACTGTTGTTACAATATTCTACGGGTATTTTGACAAAATCGTCGAGGACGGCAGTTACTTGTAACGGTTTTCACACGTTATTAGTTTTCACAATTTGTTTTCCTCCTTTTAGATTTAGATGAATTTGTAATAAACCACTCTAAATAAATGTAATTAAAATGTTAAAATAGCTTTCAATAACGAAATAAAATACAATAAGTATAAGTAATGTCGATGAAACGTAAAACTGTTAGTGGTGAATGCAGTAAAGTGTTTACTCTTGGACGAACTAGATGTCTAGACCCCGATTTCAAGCGTCAAAACGCCAAATAAAAGATCAACCAACCGGTTGGTTGACTCGTTCGTTTCGCTCATTCAGTCGCGCTAAGGTCGTTGTACTGTAAACATGAATTTGGTGGCAAACAAAAATGGCGATTTGTGCCATCAAAGTGTGCAGGAATTACAAAAGACGACTAAAAATAAATAAGGAAGTTACATAGCATCGGTAAGTAAACTATAAATAACTTTAAGTTATGAAAACAAGAAAATAAAACTTTGTAATTTTATCCTAACATGTTCTAAGAGGGTTGCCATAATTATTCTTTGATTTTACCCATGTGAGAGCGTGAGCAAATAAAAAAAAGTGTTGAATCCAAGGATTTTATAAACAAACAGGATGGTCAAGTCGACTTTAATGTAAAAGGGACTTTGAACCTTATCACGACTACACAACTATCTATTATAATTTAATCTTGGTTATAAGGATTGTTGGTCTTGTTGAGAGGCTTTCTTGATAGGTTTGTCTCTTTCACACTCGTTGTTGGATTAGTAGTGTGCCCAAGTCATTGAAATTTCCGGATATTTTTACCTTATCGCGCTCGACAAAATCAGCGCTTGATTTCGATCCTTGGTTTCGATCCTTGAATTCGATCCTTGATTTCGATCCTTGGTTACGATCCTGGATTTCAATCCTTGATTCAAATCTTGAATCTGAAATCTTGAATCTTGAATCTTTGAAGTGACAGCTGTCAAACTTCAAACGGCCATATCTCATGAATTACTCGTCCTAGACTCCCCGTTCTCAGTTCAAATAAAAGCTATGACCAAGATCTTCATTTAAAGTGACAGCTGTCAAAATGACATCTGTCATCTGAAATGTAGATCTTGGTCATAGCTTTCATTTGAAGTGAGAACGGTGAGTCTAGGACGAATAGTTTCCAAGATATGGCCGTTTTAAGCTTCGAACTGACAGCTGTCAAACTTAAAACGGTCATATCTTGGAAACTACTCGTCCTAGACTCACCGTTCTCGGTTCAAATGAAAGCTATGACCAAGATCTACATTTCAGATAACAGATGTCATTTTGACAGCTGTCACTTAAAATTAAGATCTTGGTCATAGCTTTCATTTGAACTGAGAACGGGGAGTCTAGGACGAGTAGTTTCCGAGATATGGCCGTTTTAAGTTTGACAGCTGTCACTTCAAAAATTCAAGATTTCAAATTCAAGATTCAAGAATCAAGGATTGAAATCAAGGATCGAAATCCAGGATCGAAACCAAGGATTGAATACTTACAAGAAAAATTAAGTAAACAAAAACCAGTATTGACCGCAATTTGAAACAAATTTTAGAGACACCTCGAAATCATAACATATTTTCCCCTACTTTTATGGGAAATTTTCAAGAGCTGGTATCACTAAAAATGGATGACAATGTTGACAGGTGACGCAAAGCACTTGTATAGACAAGAGAAGATTTGCATACTTGTGTGCGTAATACGCACACTAGCGTTTCAAAGCTGGCCTGTTGTTCTTGTTGCGATTGAAGCGAAAGAGACCATCTAGACATATAATTAATCAAAGTGTTTACTATAGCTACCTATGCAATTTTAAACTGTAAAATAAGCTCTATTGAATCCCACCCACCGCTTCACAATCAAATTTTACATCCCACAGCCCTTCGAAATCAATAAAATCACTGTTTGTTCTCCTCCCGCAGTTCAAGACTCAAGTATGCATGGCGGGGTGTGCTAAGCCGAATATTATGAGACGATTGTCGGCAGGTGCCGCTAAACACCAACTCCAACTTGATGCTATGGCGGTCACGTTCTGCAACATCAAGTTTGAAGACACATGAAAACTTTGCACAGTAAAATATCGTATAAAACTGGAAAGACAAAAGTTGTGATCAAATTATGACACATAAAAGACAGTAAACTATCTCTACGACAACATCAAGAGTCTCCATACATCAGATGTCAAAATAACACATCAATATCTCGCCTCCAAATGGGAAACAAAGAAATGCTCCGTCATCAATCCAGACGTTGATAGTTTTCCCATAAATGACCACCTCGGGGTAGCCAGGGTGGCAATAAAAACCCCCGGATCTTCCAATACACTGGACGCACGGTCAGCCAACAATTATCTAAATAGCCATCTACATTCTTACCCCTTACATTTTATTATTACCGGTCAATTTATCCGATAGTCTGTTCGCAAATCTCAGCGAATATCCTCCCGACTCATGTTTGCCTGGTAGATTTGCCGATAATGCTGGAAACTGCCAAGAAATAAAACAAGGGATTTAGGAGCTTTCTCTACAACTTTTGTGGATTGTGGTAATGTATCAGTTTACACTTTATTTATCTTTCTGAATGGATAAGTTCTGATTGGAAAACAGATAGGTATCACTAAGAACATAGTACAATAGAAATAATCACACATTTTAACACTAACTAAACAAAATACCTAATACATTACACTAAAATAGAAACGAAAACGTATTGTGAAAAATCCAGGCACTGAAGATTTCCTCAGATTAGAGATTTCAACATCTGAGATCCTACGGGGATGAATAACATTAGACATACGAGTCCATCCAAATACACATTTGGAACATGTCCCTGTTTTGAGGATGTTAGTATAAAAAGTTACGTTTTTAAACATTATTTACAAAAATCTTAATAAGGTTCGTGAAGACCATTCTAATCTCAGATAAAGCGGGTCCACTGATTACAAGATTTATAGGGGCAGCAATTTCAATAGGCGATGATTTTAAATAAAGGCGCCCCGATTGACAAACCGACCCTCGCCTTGTGGTCTGTGCTTAATGTGCTGGACAGTCGGAATTCAGACGATTGTCCTTTTGGTTTCAGAAGGGATGGTTTTGCTTTTGTAGGAAAAAACTATTCATCTTGTAAAATATTACAGTAGGTTTGAAAACGATTTAATGAGGGCGGAAATTAGTTACAAAAAAATGACCATACAAACTGGCATAAAAAGCTTGAAAACTAATGTTAGAATGCTTATGTGACACATCTTTCTTAAAGCGTCACTCAGTCAATTCAAAAATTACTAAAATGGCAATTTTAAATTGGCCTTTATCTTACCACTCGTTTGTAGTTTAGTTAAATTTTTTTACTCAGCTGACTGGTCGGGTAATGTTTTTCGTTTGTCTCTTTGTAAGTGTTTGTAAATGCTTTCAGATTTATTTTTGGTTGTCCAACGAAATACCAGGAATTCATAAATAGCATAAAGTTTCAAAATTCAATGTCCTATCGTCTTTGACCGGGCGGAGCGAGACAAAAGAAACGCATCACTCACCGCCCCACTGGACACTGGTCACAATGATCGCGCTCTATTTGTCTTCGGGATTAACTTGCTTATCGAGCACCCCAGTCTGAATTTGCTTTTTAAAGATTAAAATGCTTTTGTTACATTTTGTTTGCAATCTGACGATCTTAAGATTTGTTGAAAGCATTTATTTGTAGGTACGTAAAAGTTAAAGTAGTTCATACTGAACTTATTGGTACGATTTGAAATATTTGCCACCAGTGAATTTTTTGTTCGCTTTTTTCAGATCAGATGCTCTGAAAAAATCAAACAAAGCTAGAACAGAGACAAGACAGGTGGACCAAGTGTAGGCACCGGACACAAACTATGCTGATATGACATATTTTACAAACAGATAAGTACAAAAAAGTTAATCTCGGACAGAAAAAGTTTTTCATATTTTTTACTTAACTTACACGTAGATACCTAATACTATATTATTACTATATATTACTACTATATTTTATCTATATTAATGGTTTCGCGAGTAGTCATTCAAGGTGTTTTAATCAAAAATATCACTGCGTAAGTTTAATTCCCTCAAGACCTGTCGTCATCACTTTTCCCACGGAACAATAATGCCCTAAATTACTCGAATGACAAGGCCCTTGGGGTTTCTAATGTCTCTCTAAGCACTTTAATAGTGCGGCCGTTCTGGCGGTCAAGCGGTGTGATAGCCCAAAGGCGTTCCGGGGGCATTAAGGAACCTCCCTTTGTTGGTTGCCGCAAATTAGTTGCAGTTGATATAGTTGTTCATTATGAGGAAAGTACGGCTAAGATTTTCATTGTGCACAAACATACTGTGACTGTGTAATTTAGTCTAAAAATTTAATATGATCATGACTGTATTCCCAGGGTACGGTAGACTCTTTCAGATCTTTAGGCATTTTTAGATCCGTTGAAGATGTCTGAGGGGGTAGTCAGACACCAAACACATTTGGTTCATTTGTGACTGTGTGGTGTGTAAATACAATATGATGGATGTAAACTTTATGGTGGTGTAATACTATACACATAAATGTATATTGTATACAATACCACGGTATAATTGTATTGAGTAGGTATACACGTACAGATTTGCATCAATAACAACAGTAGAAGATTATTTTTATGCTGTACAAAATTATTTCTGGATTGAAAACTGGATTTTTGTAAGTGAACATTTTAAATTTTTAATATCATTGTATTTTTACATATGTACTTACATATAGATTTTCATTTAGCTTTTCGAGTTTTAATATAAAACGTCTTCACCTTCTAGTTTTTTCTAACCAAAATGATAAATATCAGGTAAGTAAGTACCTACCTACATTTTAAAATTATCAACCATTCAATAAAACAGTCCATGTCAATACATCATAGATTGGGTCATGTTTGATAACAAATAGAATATGAATACGGCCGATAGCAAACAATTAGAGGCATGTTAGGGGAGCGATTAAGTTATAACCTGTATATGCGGGCTAAGGGTAACCTGAGTCAGGGAGATTAAGATTCATCGGAACCAGAAGGCCCTTACATGGAACAAACATTGTGCTGCCGTCTTGGCAGAGATAACTAACAACGGTATCTCAACTCCGTAGGAAATCGAACTCCTGACATATTTTTTACTTTGAAAATAAATATGGACTGTGAGTATATAAAATCTAAAAAGGTTTAAACTTTGTTTACCTCTTTAGAATCTAAATGATGAAGGTAAACAGGTTGAACAGAATGAAGGTTTATGGTAAGCGTCCACATGTCGGTATCGTACGCTTCGGACGCATCGCACGCAACGGATCGTAGTATTATTTGTATAGAAACTCATATAAGTGCGTCCACATGTCCGCATCGTACTACACAGATAATCCGTTTGATGCGATCCGTCCGCTGCGTGCGATGCGGGCCTGTAGACGCTTACCATTACAGGTAAACATTGTGACAGGACAGGTATTAACTTTAGAACGACGAAGCTATCACTTTGACGCACAGTCGGGATTCAAATTCACGACCTTCAGAGCTAGCCTACCACAGAACAAAAATACTCCTGTCCGGAGTATTCTCCTCGGCCAGTACGGACTATAACTTAATATACTAGTTAGTTATCACTGTACTGTGGCGTATAGAAACAAACATTGTATTGTGGGTGTCTTGACGATGTTTGGCGAAGGTAGCGAATGTTAATTTAGTATTCACCCTTGCGAACCAATATTAATATTTTGAAGGCGACGGCTTTGCAAGAAAAACATTCATTTAGTAAGTACGCCGGCTGTTTGTAGATTTGGTGGCTTGATTGTATTGGATTGTGGTATATAATATAGATGAGATGTAATTCTTGAAGTAATCGCTAATAAGTAGTAGGTTTTACTTAATACCTACCACACAAAAACCTAATTTTACTAGGTATTTAATTTTAGAAAATGAATCAGAAAAGGAAGTTATATAATTTCTTAGCTTCATTAAACGGATAAATGCTGTGATTCTTGACTGTATTCACTGTAGTCACGAAAGAATAGGAAAACAATTTTGTTCTTAATTTTAAATTTATTAAAATTATAAACCTATCAAGTTCTAAGTTCCTCAAAAAGTAAGTAATTTAATTAAATGAAAATTAACGACCCCTCAAACTTCAGTACACTTTTTTCAGACAGCAATTAAAAACAAACCTCGCTACCTCAAAATAAACACGCGAACCAAGTGTTTTCCTTTAATTAGCATATCACTGTTGTCTTGTGCGCTCCGCTGTTCTTCATTTCCATATGTAAAAATGATACGAATCCCGGTCGTGCAATATCGCGTACACCGAAACGTATTCGTGGCAATATGTGTCGCAAGAAACGCTTCTCTCCCTCGAAAATTATACTGTACGCATTAATTTGCCATATTAATTTGGCCGTAAAACTCTGACATGGAATTCAGCAAGTTTTGCGTCCCATGCGGCCTCTTGTTCACACAATCGGTTGTACAGTGGCTTTATGGGCCTACAGCTATTGAAATACCTATGCCCCTACAGGGGTCCGTATGTGCTATTGCTTAAAGCGCTGTACCCCTTCAGTGTAGGACATTGTTTCTGTAATGTTTAATTAACGTCAATTTTGGATTTACGTGTCTTACCTTTCTTTGAATACAATTAACTTGCTTTATGGTAAAAAATCTCTAAATCTTTTAAAAATTATGACATTTATAATCGTTATAAAATGAAATATAAAATCATGAATTTATAATGGGATTTTACCTTGTAATGTTTGGTTAAAATAATTTGTTCCTTTAAAAACTCACTGTCACAATAATTCTCAAGAAAGCCCATCTTGTTCCCGTGAATGCCACCTACCCTTTTAATTGCTCGAAAAGTTTCGAGCATAAGTACCAGGAGTGCATAATAAGGAAGGCTCACACGAGTTTATGAGTGCGATTTGTCACGACAATTGAGCACGTGAACTTCTAACGAGATCGTGCAATGAACGAACAACGCTCAACATGCAATAAAAACATGTCTTGGAGACGTACAATTTTGAACTCATTTAGGGTAACGTATTCTAAATTGACTTGCTGATTCAATTTTAAATAAGTTTTCTCGCTTAATTGGCTGCTTAATGAAAACTATATGTATTAGACAGTGTTATAAAATATGCAAGCAATATAATAGGCCAGCAAGCGCAGTGTTGGACGTACGTCGACAAGATGGACAGACGACCTTGTAAAAACTGCAGGTCGGTGGTGGATGCAGGCCGTTTCCAACCGCAACACATGGAAATCTTTGAGGGAGGCTTATGTCCAACAGTGGACGTCCAACGACTGAGATGATGATGCTGATGATGATAAAATATGCTCCAACGATTTACACATTCAAATAGCTATAACAGCGATAGATCACGACCAAACCCCGCTCAATTCTGATTGATAGAAAACAAAATTGTGCAAATAACGACCACTCAATCCATTTCTGTGCAACGAAGTGATTCATCAGGTCTGACAGTGGTCGGAGCTCATTTTTAATGCCATTGTCGATGTGTCCAATACTGATACCCTTCACGTACCCTAAGGGATGGTGGTCAACACTTAATTTATGGTGGAAAACTGCATTAGTGGTGAAGGGACTGAGTGGAGCTTTTTATCGGGAGCTTTCTGGTGTAGGAGATGAAAGAAAAGATATAGATGCCATTGTGTGATAGGTAAAGTGTATTAGGTTGTTTTTTTTATACTGTAAGGTCAATACATTAATGTCAGTCAATCTTAAACTTTAAGTACCTAGAGTGGAAAAAGCTATTAATACCCAGAGATTTATAACAGTAGTTACCTACTGTTTTTGAGTTAGATGAACATCATTTTTTTCTGAACTGTCTAAAAATTGCAACTAATTGTTTATTACTCTTACCTATTGCCTGTGCTATTGCTCCTGTCCTGTTGTTGATATATTTTATTGATCATCATTCATCGTCATTATCTTTCGACCATTAATGGGTATGGTAATACATTCAGTTATTCTTGATCACCTTCAAATGATGTGTTTGGTCATCATTTTTCCATTTAAGTTTCAAAAACGTAAATTGTCCCACAGTTTTATCCGCCGTTATAATCCTACATTTTTGAGATCCTCGTTTTTCCTATGTTACACAATATATAAAAATGCAAGTTTCCACTGCAAAGTCACGCACAATTCAAGTCCAATCAAGCACACGTTCTTCAATATGTTACAAGGTACCGTAATTCATCCCTCTATCTCCAGGACGCTATCTAAGCCATGATAAGCGTTTTCTCATGACTTGCATATTTGAAGCGAGGTTATGCTGCCAGATGGAGGGAGCTACTGTGAACCATGGACTTTCTGTAGCGTTAATTTGTGTTTATGCACTTGAAAATGATAAATCTTATCAAAATTTTCAATTCCGATGGAATTCGAACCCGCAATGATACAAGCGTCTTTAAGCCGGAGTGCCTTTACCAACTCAGCCACGGGATACATATTCGTCAGGTTGAAAAGATCATTTTAAATTATTTAATTCAATTTAATTTAAATTATCGATTGTGTTTACGTAGTTTTTTTCAAATTCGTTTATATAGGTTTATAGCTTTAGTGAACAGAGTTAATATGACATGAATTGTTTTATGCTAAGTAAGTTCGAATGAGGTGGCCAACTCTGGTGACGAAGATTGTAGGCCGCCTAAAGGCCTCCGTCATTGCTTAACGACTTAAAAGACTGGATTGTTTTTTAATAATCATGGTCTACGAGGGCTACTAAGGCTGGACTCGACCAAACTTAATTAAATTTTTACTCGAGAGTAAACTACTTTTTGTTTGAATATTCTAACATTGTATAGTTGACACCTTATAACCAGGATAATTTGTATGCACATAATAATGTTCGGTTGCGCTTTCTAAGCAATTGTACCTATTTCGAATTAAGTCGGCTAGTTACCCTGGAGGAAGATGACTTTTGGTCGAATCCAGCCTAAGAGTGTTACGTTACTTTTTAGTACGTTTCAGAGTAGACCCAAGACAAGGGAGGGCGGCCAAGCGCGAATCTACCAATCGACATGTTTATCGCTTTAATATAAAATAAAGGGAACAGCCAATATCGATATATGAAAAACGTCGACATGTGATCGGTAATACGGAAATTGCCTTTTCTTTTCACATTTTCTTACCGATTTTAAGGGGATTTTAAAATGATAACACGTCCATAGATATAAATTAACGTAGATAGTATGGATCTAAGTAACTAGACAAATAAGTTTAGGTACGTTGTATAGATGTTTCCACCTTAACTATTTCTGATGTTGTTTTATGGTACCTAGGTACTTACCTAATAAGTGTGTGCAAAATACATAATAATATTCTCTACCGCCACTGTATAGGTAATATCAACAAAAATAATTAAAAAAAACATATTGACTTTGATTGGCAGATCTTCAGGATTAATAAAATCTTTGAAGATATCTAAGGGGGTAAAAAGCACGTCAAAACAAAAACTCTTTTGATGTTCACAGTTTATATCATTTCAGAACAACTAGCAAGACGACGTTTGAAGTAGATGAGTCACGTGGTCAGAACGTCAATTCCTATACATTTTGAAGTGTTCTATTCTACAGCGACGATAGATCGTTCTACAGCGACGATAGATCGTGTAATATGGCTAGGGCCTTTTAAAATTTCCTGTTTTAAGTTTGAAACTGTTTTCAAGTTTTCAAATAAACAGTTTTGAATCGAAGAATTCATTCCCGCGGTTACCATAAGGGTGCGTACAGAATAATTTTATTTGTTTATAATTTTAATAACTCCCCACGCGCACTCGTATATCACGCTTTAGGGTGTGCATACATTTTTCACTTCGAAGATTCAGTATGGGATATTGTCACTTTAGAATTTTTGTGAGAGTGTCTGGGGTGATATTTATGGATTATCCTGGATTTTTGGGTTGAAATATGTTTATTGTAGGCATAAATGTACTTTTTGTATCGGAATCTCGACTTAGTGAATTGACATGGCTACATTCTGTAAAAAAATCATTCTCACATATTCTTTAAATTAGATATGTTTTATAGGTTTAATTTAACTAACTAAATTAACAAACTAATAAACTAAGATTGTAATTTTACAAATGCGAAAGTTTGGATGTTTAGATGGATGTTTGTTCCTCTCTATCTCGACTATCACTGAACTGATTTGACTGAAATTTAAAATATGGATAGATAATGACCAGGAATAGGACATAAGCTACTTTTAATCCGGTTACTAGCTGCTTGATGTAAACAAAACATTGAGATACATACATATTCATAAGAAAACAAAGAGATTGGCATTTAGAGTGAAAAACATTTATTAAAAAAACACTTCACTATCCGCCGTCAATATTGTTTGATGTTTGCGACTTGCGGTGCGAAAGCGTCGTGATTTGAATATCAAATTCAACCTCCGATTCACCTTTCTGTTCCCAATGTTTATCTTCCTTCTTTTATTTTGTTATTGGCAGTACTGTACGTTAAGCATCACTTACTAGCAAACCTTTGTCTTTACAACTATCTAATAAAATACCAAGGATCGTTAGGAAAAAACTAGAAAATACTAACTTTACTAACTAGAGCAGTAGGTAGGCTCTTATTATAATCAGTTCTACGTTTAGATATTTTCAGATTTTCAACACATCATAGACAACAGTAGGTAAAAATAAAATTTTAATTTAGAATATCAATCTTAACAAAATATTATTGGCCTTACTTATGAAAGATGTTTAAAGTTAAACACTGGTTAAACAACGTCCTGTCTTTATTTGTGGATAGTGACAAACAGAAACAGGACGTTGTTTAACCAGTATTCAACTTTAAACATCTTTTATAAGTAAGGGGGATAGTCTTTACAACTGTTTAATAATATACCAAGTATCGTAATGACAAAAACAAGTTAATAACCCAGGCTCTAATGTTATCAGTTCTACGTTTAGATATTTTCAGATTTTCAACGCATCTCAAAAATTACCCAAATTAGCTACCCACGTAGTTATGGAATGCGCGGGTGTAACAACACAACGGCTTTTTTTGGCATGGAATGATTTTTTTGGGATGTAAGTATTAAAAATTCAATTAAATCTTCGAAAGTAAAAACACATCACCTACCAATGAGCTAAAAAGATTGCTATGTTTGTGATTCAAATTATTTCATAGGGGCACCAATAAACCAATTTTTAATTCAGAATATTAAATCAGAAAAAAAAACATAACAAATGACTGGGTATGGTGCCGGTCCTGAATATTCTACTGAAAACTGGTGCCAAAGAAACCGATTGTTCTTTTGTTTTGTTATCAACTGTACCGAACGTTTGTTTATGGATATGAGGTTGAAGATAGAAGTTTTGATTTTAACGTGTAAAATTTTTTGTGTACTTACCTTTTAATTTACCATAACAATGCTCCTATTAGTATAGAATTAATCAAAAATTGGACAGTTAAATTATTAAAGTTCGCAGTAAAAAGAGTTAGAACATACAGTTCAGTTTCAATAATCTATCTGTATTGTGTTTTGCTTATGTACTGTGGTCAGATATTTGACATTACCCCTTACTAAAAATGTTAAAAAGCTTTCTTGATCAAAGCAAATATCTTATACTTAATATTACTGCAGTTAGGAGAATCGCAGATAGATAGAATAATTGAAACTGGCCGTTATTCAGTCTTGGTATGCTGTTTTTTGCATATTAAAAGCACGTACCAAAAATGTTTTGGACGTATGACTCCCTTAGACATCTACAAAGTATTTCACCTTCAATTTAAATTCTAATATCCTGCTCTCATTTTGAGATCTCGGCCCTTATACACTCACCCCCTTACTTATGAAAGATGTTTAAAGTTGAACACTGGATAAACAACAACGTCCTGTCTCTGTTTGTCACTGTATCCACAAATAAAGACAGGACGTTGTTTAACCAGTGTTTAACTTTAAACATCTTTCATAAGTGAGGCCCTCAATACTACCATGATAAAACATTGTTCAAATAACATTAGAGTACCCCGGTCACCCCTGTTGTCTTAGTAAGCTCTAAGCGCAGGTCAAGTAAACAGCCATAATAGATTCTACCCAGAATTATCATTCGCCGGATATTGAATACATTATAGTGTTGTAACTCGGGAGTCAGTGACCATTTTAACCTCAAGAAATACGTCTAAACTGAACGGGACGTTTGAAACAATTTTGTTCAGTGTGACTCCACACTAAAGCTCACTGAAAACAGAGGAGTAAAATCACGCGTTAGACCTGTATTGGTTTTAAAAATTGCGAGATTTGTATGTGTCGTGACGTGTCGCAACATTGTGCCACGTGTTGCGACGTCACGACATATTAAATGTTAGATCCGATATACTTCTTTCTTGCACGACAAGACATACCCTAGATACAATAATGTTCATTATTTAACAACACGGGAATTACTCACGTAAAAATGTGTGAGTGTGAGACGCGACCGCGAGGAGTAACCTTGCCGCAATTCCCTCCTTACCCAGATGAAGGTTCTCCGGATGAATCGAAACATTGTCGGTATCTAAATCGACGATATTGTTACGTTAGTAATTCCCGTGTTGTTAAATAATGTCTAGTACAACTCACGAAAGTTTTGAGAGTGATACAATCATGTTGTTCCAGCTTTAGCTTTGACTCGATAGAAGACGACAGTTACAAAGATGATTGTCCCGTAGTGAAAGAAGAAGACAGATATCCCGTAAGAAGATCATCGCTGGCTACTATTCTAATATTTCTATTGGATGCAAAGTGTATTTGTGTAATTGCCAGGGCCCTCGGATCATCGGGCCGTGGTTATGGAAATCGGGAAGATGTTATGTCTGTTCTGATTTATAGATGCTCTATATTGGAATTGTACAATTATTTATCAGCATAATACAGGTATGTTACCATATCTATACTTCTATACCTACTAATATCACAGATTACTAATTACTTAGTCATCTGTGCTAATATTATATAGACGGGAAGTTTATTTGTATAAGTACCTACCTATAGGAGGTAATCTCCGAAACTACTTTATCCGATTTCAAAAATTCTTTCACCAGTATTTAGAATGAACTTTCAGGATGAAATACAACAATATAGACCATATTTTGTGTACCTCGCGGGCAACGCCGCGGGCGGAAGCTAGTATTTACTAAATGTATTCAATGATTAATTACAATGAACCTTATTTTGATATAAATTAAGGATCAGAATATTTTGATTCCTCGTTTTAGAACGATAAAAAAGACTATAGTCGAAAGACGACGGGATAGATACTGGTACTCGTAAAAAACTTTGCCATCCCTGGTTTTTAACCATGTCCTTATATTTGGCACTTTTTACTCTGGCTTGTACGAATACGTATCTAAAGGAAATACTTTTAATATAATAATGCATCTAACAAAAAAAAAATAGTACAATTGTGAATAGATCAATTACATTCAATCAAGTATTTTTTTTATTTTATTATTTATTTTAAACAATCTACACAGAATAATCCATTCAATTCTTTTATACCTACATCTTTAGTTTTAAAATTTAAATAATGTCTATCAATTTTGTAGCAAATAAGTTGAAATATTTCCACATCAATACTCCATCTACAAAGCACCTCAGCTCATTACCATCCCCATCGGAACACGTCCAAATGGCACCGCGAAGGTAATTAGCTACGAAATCAAAACCAAGTCCAATAATAGAGGAGGAGATGAACCAGACCGGTCGAGTCTTGAATATTAATTGCCGAAGGAAATAGATTAAAAATTCCTTGTCCTTACAACTGCGGTTCTTGCAAACAACTTTTTTTAGGTATTTGCATATTTTTTTCTATCCCTTGTGAATAATTGTGGATTCGTTTTGATTGCGACTTTGTTTTTGAATTCTATTTAGATGCGATGTTATAGTATGTGTTGTGAGTCGTGACGTTCGTCGCATAAATTTATAGTATCTTCTAGGTATCTAAAAATTACACACCTAAAAAGTAATACTTATAGACTAAACAGTATTTTTCTTGAAAAATTTTACGTTGTTACTATTATGTAATCTGTGGTAAAGCTCCGAAAGGTGTAGCTGATTTATTTTTTCCAAACTTCTAAGGGAATTACTTAGAGTGTAACGAAATTTAACGGATATTAAAAAGTTTAACCCGTCCACGTCCGGAGCGGAGTTAATATTGACGGGGACCAGATGGGTATAAAGGGGCTCTTCAAAAGAATTCAAAACGGTGACAAAAAGGCGTAAAGAATCACGGGGAAGGGGTGAAGTAACTTATGCGGCGAAGAAAGCCCCAAGAATTAACAAAAATAAAAGGTGACGGCCAAGACTGTTTACGGGGGGTGAGGGGGCCTTAATTAAAGGCTTTCGCGGACTTTTCGCGATGCAATTTGCTTAAAAGACAAGAATTATTTTTATTGAAGTCATCACTAATTTCGAGGGGAGGGGGGGTCACAGCAACCCCCTTCTATTGTTTGGACGAAAGGCGGTTAATTGCGCGGTTTTTCAGCTACGTTTAAAATCGGCTGTTGTGTCGCCCGATGATTATTTTAATTGCCGTTTTTAGTAATTTTACTTCGAGGTCTTTAAGTTTATTGTGATAGGTAAAGATGAAAGATTTTGAAATGAGCGTAAATTGTAATATCTAATGGGAACATTATTCTTAAAAATACTGGCTTCAAAAACTATCAGTAAGTACTTAATTGTAAAAAAAAAACGTGTTTTGGAATTTCATAAAAAGTAATCACTACTTCATAAACGAAGGCATTAAAAATTTAACAAGAGATAAGAAATTTTTAATACAGAAGATTTTTCTTCCAAACTGTCTAATTAAGTTGGGCATAGCTTAAACAAAATTTAAGTAGTATTAATTATCTTTGTGCTATTTAATAAAAGTCCTGAACTTAGAGTCGAAAAAATTTGGGTGGAGACAGTTGTTCTAATCTGTAATTGGGGAGGGTGGGGAGTGCGGAACGAGCTTATTCTTATGCGCTCCTTTTAGCATCATAATTTTCCGATTTGACAAGAACATGCTATTTTCAGTGCGTCCTTGTCAAAGTAACTAGAGGTATGTACCTAAACTATATTTTAATTACCTACCTTTTATAAGTATCTGAAATTGAGTACGAAAATACAGGAGTAATAAGAAAGGGCTAAATGCTGAGATGACGGCTGATAGATGGAAAAAAAAAGAATACAACATGTTATGCCAACCTCGCGTAAGGAGAAAAAGGACAGGAAGATGAAGTTTATATTTTATGTTTCATTAAAATAATCGTTCTTACTAGATTTTTATTTTCAGAGCACTCGGGAACATATTCTAAAGCAAAAATTAAAATCATAAGAAAATAATTAAACTTCGTAGGGATTTATTGGGACAAGGTACGTGATTAATTGGTTTTTCTGAAACTCTAGAACGCAATAAGTGTCAATTTTAGTCGTTTGCAAATTCATTGCAAAAATTGTATTAATTAGAAAATTTTAATTAATGATTTGGGGATTGAAAGTTCATTAGTGTTTGTTTGAGGAAAATTAAGTTATTATAATTTCCAATCGGCTTTATCCCCGAAAAACATCTATTATTTTGAAAGTAAGATTAAGATCTGGGTACTCTGGATCATCCCTGTTTTTAGGGTTCCGTACCTTAAAAGGTAAAAAAAGGAACCCTTATAAGATCACTTTCTTGTCCGTCTGTCCGTCTGTCCGTCTGTCCGTCTGTCCGTCTGTCCGTCTGTCCGTCTGTCTGTCCGTCTGTCCGTGTGTCACCATCGATTATCTCAGGAACGGGTAGAGCTAGCAAGTTGAAATTTATACCATATACTAAGGTCTATAGTCCCTACTGTGAGTATAAAAATCAAGGTCCTGAGTCAACACTATAAAAAGATATAGGCAAATTTAGGTTTTCGTGAAAACTTGTGAGTACCAAAACTTACCTTAATTATCAACTTTTTTTATTTTTCGGAATTTTTCCTTTACTTGTGCTGGAAGACCTTGCTTGTAACCAAAATTGACAATTCTAGGTCAACCGGAAGTACCCTAGAGGTTTTGGGTCGAAAACCTAAATGGTAGTTCCCGTTGACCTAGAATAACGAAATTTGGCAAAAAGCAAGGTCTTATAGCACAAATAAAGGAAAAATTCCAAAAAGTTAAAAAAGTTGAAAATTAAAGGGTGTTCCCATACATACATAGTTGACGCCAATTAAAATTGTCCTCCGAGTTGTATGGGCGCTCATACAATTAAGCGGACTAGCTTAATTGGCACCATGGCTAGGCACGGAACCCTCGGCGTACGAGTTCGACTCGCACTTGACCGGTTTTTATTTTTTTATTTCTCTGTATTACAAGTGGCGACTGATCGCGAGAATTGGAATGAATTTTTTGCCCAGAAATGGGATGATAAAGGTTAATTAAAAAAAAAATCGTACATTAACTTAACAATCTCTTGACAACTAACCATGACTTGTATTTGTTCGCTGACAGAATATGGATCTGTCTTCCATCGAAATTAATCTGTACTAATCTTTTTTTTTTAATTTATAATAATAAATACTTAATACATTTTTAGTATTTAAATATTATTTTTAGGAATCTATTACTAAATTGAAAAGTTTTAACTATTTTACTTCTATCATCATATCGTTCAATCAAATACCTATTTATCTTTCAATTTTAGGGTTTTGAACTCCTATTAAAACAAACTGTTTTCCGTTTCCTAAATAAATATTACTCCAAACACGGTAAAATATCTAATAACAAATGACTCCAATTTAATAATTCAGTTACAGAGATCAGTCTTAATTTGGGGAGCGTGGGGTTGTACTTGACCATTTATTAATGGCAATGATACTTCAAAGTTAACCCTTCGAATGGGCCACTTGTGCCAGAGACGGATAATACCACAAAACTCAACTTCTTCGATGAAACCATTAATTTGATTGAAAATGTTTAGATTTTGAAATAATGGATAATGTATTTGCTTTAAGAATAGAAAAATGAAAATGAAAAAAAAAAAGATCACGACTAAGACCTTCTATCAGATCTTTATGCTTTTAAGGACTTGCTGACGTTTCGGACAAAATATTTTGGGCCACAGTGTCCCAAATGACACTTTTGTTGATCCTTTGAAGAAGACTAAGGATTTTTTTTTATCTTACGTAAAATTACCCATACCTGCAGTAGACATACTTAACCTACTGGAGAAAGTTGTAAGCTTGTTTACCTACGTTTTGTCGTTAAATAAAAGGTATTTAACGAAGAAACCACAGATCAAACAACAGCGACCTCCGCCTTCATATTTCACCTCACCTACAATAAAACGGACATTAGAGCCGTTACACACTTAAAATCGCATAAAATATCGCCCTAACCTTTTTAATGGTCTTAGCCCTGAGGGGAAAACAAAGCGCAAAAAACTTCGCAAAAAGTAGTGTGGGTAAGTATCAAAGTATCCTACGAGTACTAAAAAGTGTAGTAAATAACTTCTTTTTATTTAAGGGATTGCCCCTTGTAGGGATCAGATGCCTCTTTTCCAAGAAGTTCTTTCCAGGGCAGCCTCCTTGACCTCCTTATACGGTACGACAGCAACCTTCTCCTTCTGGCTCATGTAGCTTATCCTCGGTCTTCCTCTTCCTCTCCTTCTACTTTTCCTTCAATGATGTTCTTAATGAAACTGCCATGTCGTATAAGATGGTAATTTACAAGCAACAACATTTACTGATTTTAAAGATAGCCGTAGTAATCATTCATCTAGTAGTAAAAATGTGCCACTTAGTGGCCTTTTAGTTAGTTAGTTTAGGCTCTGCCTTTTATTGGAAAATCACTGATACAGAACAATAGTAACCTACATCACTGACTTATTTGTTGGGTGATGAAATGATTAATAACTTTATATTTAAACATTTTACCGTAATATTTTGTATCTACATCCATCGATGTTTTTATTGATTATCCTACTTATTATAACACTTTTATTTGTTAAGAAATCGAAGTAGAATATCAATTTAAAGAACTGAAAAGAATATATCGATATTTTTTGCCTCTCGTAGGCAAAAAATATCGGCCCTGTAAATGTCCTGTATTACTACACTTTTTTGCTTTCCACTGAATATTATTATACTGTGATATTTATTATTATATTAAAAGTGGATTCCGGGGTCTGGATGCCCGAAGGCGAGTGGTACGCGACCAGCGAATTTATGGTCAAACTTCGGAGGCGACGGCGCGAGTTTTTATTATGATCAGCTCAGTGGACCGTGAAAGCAAATGCCACGGGGAGGCATTTTCCATACCTCCTCTACGCTTCTGTCACCTCGGTACTTTTCTTATTAAAAGTTTAATATCTTTTGCTCGATTATAAATCTAAGTTAGACATAGACCAGTTTTGATTAAAATTGGCCATTTTGATACCTCCACTTTATGTAGGTCCTAGAGAATATTTTAATATTTTTATAATATTTTTCAATCTAGTTCCTTTCTACCGTACCTGTGCACCTACGACGACGTCAACGAAGAAATAAATATTTAGAATATAAAACCAGTAACACCTATGTAGATATTTACACTCGTAATTTGTGTGTTCATACATACATACTTATATCAAATCACGCCTGTTTCCAATCATATGTAGGCAGAGTGCGATACGACTGCTTTCGTTTCTTTATTTTCTTCCACAACCATTACAATATGAGCTCTAGTCGAAATTCTTTGGTCAAGAATTATAAGATCTATCAACTATATTTTATTTTCTTGAGCAAAACATTAAGTTTAGCTTACTGCATGGGGTCAAGCTAAAGCTAAAGTGTGTTTATTTGTTTGTTTATTTGTCCAACTTTTACGTCAAAACAGAGCAACGGATTGACGTGATTTTTTGTGTGGAGATAGTTGGAGGGCTGGAGAGTAACATAGGCTACTTTTTTAACAGGGTACCAAGCGAGCGAAGCCGCGGGCAGCTAGTATCTAATAAATTGCCTACAGCTTGAAGAAAACAAATAGAACGCAAACTCCCCAATTCAAACTTAAAGTAAGACGTGAAAAATGGGGATATGAAAAGAAATAATTTTCCGCCCGACTCGTCAGTGCAAATGAGCTGAATGGGCCAACTCATCCGAATGATTGACTGTCTATGAAACAATATAACTTTATAAATTCAAATAAGTACCTACTTATTACATAAGCAGGTCTTACCGCGACTATTGATTTAATATCTTGGGTGCAATAGGGAATATGCGTCTGATTCAAAAAGGGGTTAAATATTTTTTATGAACATTATTGCTTTAGAATTATGTTATGTCTTGAAACGCAACGCTATGCGTCAGATAGATTGTGACGTCACACTCCTTCAAACTTCTATGATAAATGACTGAAAGAACCTTCAAGCGCGTGTAGTTGTGATGCACTGTGACGTCACGAGCGTTTTAAGTGGCCGCCGTAGCATTTGGTAATTTTTTTTGTTTTAATATTTTAGTTTGACGGCGCTGGATTTTTGTACCTACTGTTATTTCCGTGGCTCGCGTGAATACGTTGATATGTCGAGATGTCAAATTTTTTTTTTATTGGCTTAAACGATATCTACGCCTATGAAGTATCTATAAAAAAATTGACAGCTCCCTAGCTAGACAAGTTTTCGAGTTATGGCCTTGCCAACTCCTCCATTTTGCGTATTTTAGTTGACATAACTACTTGTCAATTTTTCAAGCCACTAACACACACATGTTTTTGTAGATATTTCGATTTATCAACCTACTCATTCGCCAAAATTATATTTGTTACATGATATCTCGACATATACATATGATATTTTTGATTAACTTTTAACAAATTAAAATGTCAGGTTATGGCTAACCAAAGTATTCCGTTTAAATTGTGATACATTGAGTTGTTCAGTTATGCCCGCGCGCTCTCGCGCTGGCATAACCGAAGATGTCACTCGTATTGGTAAACAAAACGTCAGTTCAGAAATCTTTTTTTTTTAAGTATTGCTTTTACATGGAAAACTGATAGATTTTAATTATTTGTTAAACTATAATGACATTGCTTGATTTTTACAAGCTTTTATTATTAACATGCGATTTTTGTTCGGGTCTACTTTTGAAAATTAAATTTGACTGACTTCCCAGTGTCTGATTAAGCTGAAATTTGGAATACCTATAGGTTCTTGGTGACAATGCAATATTATTTTAACAACGAGCTGATCTGATGATGGAGCCAGGAGCTGTTCAACAGAACTCACGTTTTTTTTAGTGAAATGTTGCAAGTTCAATTTGACCCACTTTCCAGTGTTTGATTGAGCTAAAATTTGGCACACTTATAGATTCTAGATAACAATGTAATATTATGTTAACAATAAGCTGATCTGATGCTGGAGTCAGGAGCTGTTCAACAAACCTCAATATTTCTTTGGATTAAATCTTGCAAATTCAATTTGACCCACTTCCCAGCATCTGATTGAGCTGAAATTTGGCACACTTATAGATTCTCGATGACGATGCAATACTATTGTAACAGCGACCTGATCTGATGATGGAGCCAGGAGCTGTTCAACAGAACTCACTTTTTTTTTTAGAGAAATCTTGCAAGTTCAATTTGACCCACTTTCCAGTGTTTGATTGAGCTAAAATTTGGCACACTTATAGATTCTAGATAACAATGTAATATTATGGTAACAGTAAGCTGATCTGATGCTGGTGTCAGGAGCTGTTCAACAAAACTCAATATTGTGTTCGGGTCAAATCTTTCAAGTTTAATTTGACCCACTTCCCAGTGTCTGATTGAGCTGAAATTTGGCACACTTATGGATTCTTGGTGACAATGCAATATTATTGTAACAACGAGCTGATCTGATGATGGAGCCAGGACCTGTTCAACAAAACTCATATTTTTTTTAGTGAATTCTTGCAAGTTTAATTTGACCCACTTTCCAGTGTCTCATTGAGCTAAAATTTGGCACACTTATAGACTCTAGATAAGAATGTAATATTATGATAACAACAAACTGATCTGTTGCTGGAGTCAGGAGTTATTCAACAAAACTCCTCAGTAAATTTTTCGATTGAGGTGAAACTTTGCATTTTTTTCTAGTTCCGAATACATTGTAATAATATGGTGACAATGAGCAGATGTGCTGATAAAATTTGGTTGTATTCCATTCAAATTCTCAGTGATTAACAGTAGAGCATCCGTGTTTGGGCTCATTTAAAATCAGCTTACCCTTACTATGTTAAATCTCATTTCTAAACGGTATGAATGGTTCTGAGTAATAAGTAGGTACTTCAGCAACTCAAAAAACCGGTTTTATAGTCTCTATCTGTTTGCAATCCGATAATATAGCATTGTTTACCTACCAATATTCCATACATTAAAGGTGAATAAGTTGATATCTTTTGCGGCATAACTGGACATCTCGAGACGTAACCTAAATCTCATCAATTTTTTTGTTGACATGTCTTATATCATGGAAACTATGGGGAATTTTGGTTATTTATTGTCATCATTCGAAAGAGGGCATAAAATAACCATAGAAACAATTAACACAAATACTGTAAACTAATTTACCGAGAAACCAGAAGAGGTCAAACTTTCAAACGGCCGCCCTGAAAAGTTGGTGTTTTATACATGTCAACGTATTCACGCGTGCCACGGATTTATCGATAAGTATAACCTATCGTATAAAATATAAAAAAAATGTGCTCCCTATTCACGGCCATTATTGAATTTTTAGGTAAGTAAGTTATCATTTATTCAAAGGAAAGCTTTCTTTTTTCTTTATTCAAAGAAACTAACAAAATATGGAAATGGACTTGCCTTTGTTATGGGGTACATAGTTAGAGGCACCTTAGAGATATAAAACAAACAAAATATTAAAATCACGTTTCTTTTAAATTAGAGGATTATAAACAATTTTCCCTCACTTCATGGTTCACATGGCGCCATCTCTTAGAACAGCTACACATTATACATCGTTTCGGAATTTAGCTTTTAGCGCCCTCAAGTGGCGAGTAGAAAAACTAAAATGTGCTTTGAATGCTGTTTGTGTGAGTGTGTGTGTGGTGTGTGTGCATGTGTGTGCAAGTCTTATATATAGATAACCTTGTATACTCGTAATCTGCTTGTTTTCTATCTCTGTCTATGCCGCAGATATTCACTTAATCAGAGTGAGATGGTATAACTTAGGAAAATTTTAACTCCTTGCTATTTCTTTTGCCTTGGTAGAAATTGTGGCAAAATAATCGTGAGCAGTGCGGTGACGAGCTCTATTTGGGTATTGGTGTGGTATTGGTAACGAAAAGAAGATTTCTTTGGATTGTTGTATTAAAACCAAGGATCATTGGTATTTGATTTGTTATGTTTAGTTTTGGAATTTGTTAATCTACATTTTTGAATATTGGGTAGGGTACCTATCGCAGTTTTACGTGCTTGTAAAAAAATGCTTCGATAATCAAAAGCACAGCAGTTAGCAGCGATTGAGCATGAAAAAAATTATGTGAGAAAAAGGCAAATCACTGAACGCGTCGGAGCGTCAATGACGTCACGAACGGATCATTGAACGCGTCGGAGCTTCACTGATGAACGTCACTGACGTTTGAATAGTTTCATACAAAATGTATGAAACATTCATTTTCACTGATACTCCACAGAGAAATTAATACTACGTGATACTTTACGGTACGTAACTGAAGCGTGACGGTCACGTGCCGGCACTGACTGTTATGTGCGTATCTTAGGCTTTTTCGTCATGTTCTCATGGGCGATAGGATCTCAGGGACCTGGGATCAGCTGACCCAGCGTTGAAACCAGAACTTGTCTACCCCTCGGTATAGCTATAGAAAGAAGACTCAACTACCTACATACATAATCCGGCTGTCCGCTTATTTTCCGTCCGTAAAGTCACAGTTATTTTATTTGAGCAATATTTTATCAAGCTAGGTAGGTATTATATTTAACGTTTTGTCTATTTTTTGGTAGGAATTTTAAAATTCAAATTATGTGTCATAATTACAA